>NW_004624765.1:1539448-1591638 GCF_000247695.1 Heterocephalus glaber | reverse complement strand
TTTTTTTTTGGTACCATGGATTGAACTTGGGTCTTTGCGCTTGCAAGGCAGGTGACAGAACCGCTGAGCTAAATCTCCGGCCCCTAAAACCTAGTTGCTGATGCACCCAGAGTAGGATTATTTGCCAGTATCATGACTACAGAAATAATAAAGTTATCATCGTGTTCTGTAAAATACAGAGATGTTTTCTCATGTATATTTTTACTTGGCTATGAGGATAAAGGTACAGAAATAAGATTACAATCCCTTTCTAAAAATGAAGAGCTAGGGTTCAGACATCTGCTAAGACAGAAAAACAGAACAAGGATCCCTGGCTTCTGCTTCTAAGTCTTCTGCTCTGTGCCTGTCCAGAGGGCAGACAGAATGACTTCAACATGAACCACTTTGCCATATCCCTGGCCTTCAGAACAATCTGGGCATGTATTTGCACAGGGATACATTGGATGGCCCCGTTTTAATAGAGGTATATTCTCTCCTCAGAGTTGCTGATTCATGTTTTTAAGGAGAGCTAAATCCTGTGAGAAAATATGCTTTGTAAAGACTTCAAGAAAATAGTAGCTGGCCACTGATGGGTAGCAAGCTGAATCTGCAGACCAGGGTCAGACAGACAGGCTGTCTCTTCAGACCCTCTGTGACAAGGAAGATCCTTAGCTTGGTGGTCCTGGAGGAATCACCTTGTACTATCTTTCCCAGCAATTTCAGCCTACTAGCTGGTATATTTGACACTCCCTTACACCAGATTCCATTCTCATAGGATGATGACTCTTGAGCCAAGACTCAGTAAGCAAGCAAGTAAGTGAGTAATGATGAACAAGGCATAGAACTTGGAATTGACCTTGTGAGACTCTCATAATCTGAGTTTTTAATTTCTTATCTATAAGGGGAACACTATTGTGATCATTGCAAATTTGAGAAAATTACAGAAAATGAATGAATTAACTTCCTGTATTGTGATGTCTCAGGCACAATTCTATGCCCTGTAATAAGCCTATCAGGTGAGAACCATATTATTTTAATTTGCAGTTCAAAAATATATGGCATAAAGGAGTTAGGATCAAAGGTTTATAGATAGTGAGAAGAAAGACTGGGATTTGAACCGAGGGTTCCAAATTCACTTTGCTATGCTGCTTCCCATTTATCCCAATTCTTCACATATTCCCTATCACTTAAACTACAAAGATTTATATTAACGTCTTTGGACAGTGAGGCTTAAAATGCCCAATGTCCAGGAATTCATTACTAAGTGCATCTACCAGAAATTATAGGGTAACTACCGTGAAAAGTACATGAAGCATATAGAGCTTTGAAGAATGATAGAAGATAAGAACAAAATAGTAAGACAGCCAGACTCAGTCTGCAAACTTGAATTGTTGGCTGTAAAGATTTTCTGCAAAATTAGTTAAGTAGAACAGTATTTTTCAAAAACTAAATAGAAATATAAAATACTACATACTCTAGAGACACTGCCATGTTCAATATCTATGTGCATTATCCCTTTGAAAGCCATTGCTATTAATACTCATCTTTAAGTAATATTTTTGCCAATTCACTGAATATCAGCCCTTAGTCTAGCATATAAAATATAGAAGCATACACAGCTGTTGCCTTTTGGATTAATGATACAAGTTATATTTAACTAAGTATCATAGTAACATATGATCATTGTAAAGAGTATATTTTAACCAAGGCAATCATGTTGCTCATGATAAAAAAAGAAATTTGTAACAGTGATAATAAAGCTACACAATGTATATGGCATCTTACATAGCACAAAAATATTTCAAAATACACGACATTTATGTGATTTCAGAGGTAGCAGAAACCTAAGAAAAAAATACTGATATGTCTTCTTGTACAAAGATATCTCTGTATATCTTCTTTGTACAAAGTTTTTATCAACTTAAACCAAATTGAAAAGTGGCTTTTAAAAAAAAAGCTTCTTGGTAGGACTGCTGTATTAGGAAAATCAAGAAACACCATGAAGATCTTTGGGCTAAAAAGCAACTGTAATAATCACACAGATCTTCCCTGCATAATTTGAGAAAATGTCTGATTTTTCTCATGTTCACACTACAAAAAGGAAAAAAAATCTACAAACTCATTTAATCATTCAACATCCACCTATTCTAATTTTGCATACCGGATCTAGAAAACAAAACAAACTTAAGGATGCTCACCAAAAATAATTAATTGCATTTCTAAAAATAAATTTTTATGTTTACCATTCTATCACCTCTATCTACAACCCTGCTCACTAACTTCTTAATTAAATTTAGAATTACCTGCCAGAACATGAATGCCAGCATGCTTTCAGTTCAGTGGTTTATTTGTATAAAAAGGACATGGAGAGAGGGACTAGCTTAGCTCTAGGAATTTGATTGGCCCTAAAACAGTCTAGTGAGATAAGCCTAAATAATTTTTGGTTCTCCATAATGTTGAATCTTTCATTTACTCTTATGGTCAGGCCCATTTACTAAGTAGTGTGAAGGAATTGCTGTGACATTTGGTATATAGCTGCCAAGATGCACAAAACTTCAGTTTGATCTCCATATGTTCTTTGTGCTAATTGTCTTTCACCCAAATGCTCCCTAGATCTTATTTACTGTCTCTTTAAGCTTCTCCTAGATTCCCTTGAATTCTAATGTTTTCCTTCCTTTCTCAATAATGCTCTAGTGGGGAGCATGCAAAAGCACTATTTTATTCTAGAAATGGCCACAGTAGGAATAATATTCCACTTCTTTGCAGCAGTTGTCTTCATTGCCAGTGACGGTTTTAGTTTCATAAAAATGAAGCGTAATGTTCACCAGCAGACCAAGAAATTATTGCAAATATCAGATTTTTAACAACAGAAAAACACATGCATTACTCAAGTAACCAGAATCCTTATCATATGATTTCTATTATGTTTATATATTTAAAATGAATGTCTTTCTTTTGCCACTCTGAAACTGCAGTTTTTATTTTTAAAAAATCATTTTTAACAAATACCTACAACACTGAATATTACAAACCATATAAGTAGCTGAGTGAGAAGAGGTCTCATTGAGGAGTTGTCATGTTCAACTGATTCTATGCCAAATTCCAGTATCACAGAAAGAACTGCAAGGAGGTTGATGTCCTAATTTTAATACCAGAGGCAAAACTTAATTTCCAGAATGTTTTTTGGAAGAATACTATTTAATGAAATCCTAATACACTATGTGCTGAGTGACTTTTTGGCATTCAAAGTCTAGTGTGAAAATGGAAACAAACATGTAAATGTTTTCGGGGCCAGGTCCTGTCACACAGAAACAGGATATAGTATGAAGGAGGCCCTAAGAGGAAAATGGTCAGCTCAAGAAGATGACATTTTGTCCAGCAAAATTCTATCTAACTTTCTCCTCTAGTGACAGAATTCATAATTGAAATATTCTAGGTGTGTGCAATACCACAGATACCTAAAATTATAGAGATTCCAAAGGAATCAAGTAAGGGAATAGCACATTCTCTAAACAGCTGTGTTTTAGAGGAAAACACACAGACTAGCAAAGATTTTATCAATTCTTACTTAGCACGACTTTTATGTTAATAGCTGGAAATAAATTTGTCTTGAAGAAGCACAGTGCATAGTATACAGCAGGCACTTGGCACAGCTTATTGAAAGAATCTACAAATACACAAAAGCTTTCCTCTAACTGTATGCGTGAGCCATTTATTTTTTCTTCTAGCTTTTTCATTGATCTAGGTTTCACACCAAGTTACCCAAGTTAATGTGGACTCTGCTTTCTTTGAATGTTTTCTCAACTTGGCGGCAATTCCAGTGTAATTGCAGGGCTGTCATTAAATCTACAAAAAGCATATGACTCAGGGATATTTTCCTTTCTGAGGCTCTCCTACAGTAGTGAACTAGCAGAGCAATTAGTCACTCATACTACTCAGTCCTCTTTGTTAGTTCTGCCGAGCCACATGGCTCAACATCTCTTTCGTATTATGGGTGTTCTATCTCTGCTTAACAACACAAGGCATACAATTTTAAACCTTTACACATTTTATTTTACTTTGAGTCTATGTTCTCTAGGATCTGCGTGGACATTTTTTAAAAACTGCGTGTTGGCAGTGATGATGTACTTTTGATTTCTGAAAATGAACAATGCAAGCTAGGATGCATGATGCATAAATAAATTTCCATGTTTTCCCTGCAAGATATAAATACTCTAACACTCTGCCTACAAATCCACATCTAAGCAGAGAACTCAACCAAATCCTGTAGATTGAGGTCCCATTCTCAGAGCATTGAAGCATCTTTGATTTTTTTAGTATGCATAAAGTAGCTAAGGTCAGACCACAAGTGCTTCTGTCAAATCCAACCAAGTTGTTAACAGATCATTTGTCAAGTGGCTATCATAACAGCCTACTTAAGGTGGGCAAGTATCTTGAATTCTATTTAACCTTTCCCTTTCCAGAGTTTTTTTTTAAAAGAGTACTAACAGTAGCATTAGAAATCAATACACAACTTGAAATGTTCTAAAATCCATTGAGAAATTCAACTTTACATCTGGACTGATCCATCCTGCATTAGCATCATCTACAGATTGATTTAAGGGGTAATGTTTTACCTTCCTATTACTTCCATAACAAATTATCACAAACTCAGTTGCTTAAAAGAAGACAACTCCTGTATGGTTCTAGAGGTCAGGATTCTGAAATGAGGGCATTGGCAGGCTGCTGCATCTGATAGATTCAAGTTTTGAGGATGGAGGCATCTGTGTCTTTGCATTTTCTAACTTCTAGAGTCTCCCTACATTATTTGGTTTATGAACCCTTGCTCCCATCACCTTAGTCCCTTGTTTCCTTCCTCACATCTCATACTACTGACCCTGATCTCCCTAGTGCCTCTTACGCAGAGCCCAGTGGTTACAATAATGATAATGCCCCCTCGTTTCAAAATCCTTAGTTTGATCACATCTGCTAACTCTCTTTTACCATGTAATATAAAATATTCATGGGTCTCAGGGAGTAAGATATGGACACTTTTAGAAGGCCACTAGTCAGCCTACTTAGGGTGAATATAACAAGAAGGACACAAATATGGCCATTCTATCTATTTAGGACATTATTTCTCCCTCTAAAGCATCAGAGGATGACATATTGTCACGGTACTGAAAACAGGCTGCATTAAGATATTGGCCTACTATCTTTTTATGTCACAAAAGATGGAGATCTGGGTAGAATTATGGGATGCATTTCTTTGGTCTTTCTTTTAATTCCCAAATATAACAACATTGATGTTTCTTCCACTGCCCTATCTAGGCATCTAAGCATCTCTGCTAAAGCTTGGAGAATAACAGCTAGATCAAAGACTTCCTAACATTATTTGGGACTTTATGATACTAAGAGAAAAGCCCAAATATGCCAGTGTTTAAAAGGTGCCTAACTCAGTGTTTAGAACCCAGTTGGCTTAAAAACCTGCATGTAAAATGCAAATGCTACACAAATTCTCTTTATTGCTCAAATGCTCCAGAAAGTATAATCCCTAGGGCTGTGCTGTGCCATTTGGAATGAAAATGAGCATCATATGAAACCTTGGGTGTATCTAAAGGTCAGTGGAGTTTTCCACCAGATGTTTTGCTTTTCCACAACAGACTTGGCTATAGGAGTGGCTTATAAATCCCACTTGGAGAAAATAAATGTGAATATTTTTAATAATATGCTTCTATTTTGACTTTAACTCTTCCTTAAAGTTTATAAGTCTCCATTATTTTCTAGTGTATTCAATGAACTTTTACCAGAAAATATTTTGAGATGTCTAACATACAACTCATTAATCTCCACATGTCATCACCATCCTCCTCCTTTTCCCTGAACCTGTTTCTTTTCATGTTTCTCTCAGTGAAAGACCATTACCTGTTACCAGCCTCATTCTCTATGTCCAATAGCATTCAACCCTACTATGTATCAAGTGAAGATCTTCTTGTTTTTATCTAAAGTTATGCTTTATTTCAGGCTTTTGTCTCTCACCTAGGCAATTATCACAGTTTCCCATCTACCATTTTTGCCTCTAATCTTGTATACCTAATACAATCCTCCACACTCTAGACAGAAGGGCATCGGAAATGTTAGTATGTCATTTACCTAGTTCATATATTTCAAAGACTCCCTGTTGCCAAGAAGTCAAAATTCAAACCTCCAATTTTAGAAGAAAAAAAGAACTTTTATCATCTTCTTCCAGTCTCTCTGTAACATTACATGTTTCTGGGCCTACCCCATTTATGAATGTTCTGATTTAGTGATGAACCTCCTCTTTACCCAGCACTGCAACAAAAATGAGCAAGACAACTCTTTCTATTCACATTGGATAGTTTCTTAGAAGGGATAAAAACTGTTAAACCCTTTTTTAAAAATATGGTTAAATGTTGTCAGAAGGGAGGAACAAAGTGCTTTGAAGTTCAAAAGTTTAAAGAAAGAACATTTGAGGGGAAGAGAATCAGTACAGCGTTCACAACATGCTTTGGCTACAAATTTTGCAAAGGGTTATAAAGAAAAAAGGACATTCATGGTGGGAAAGAACATCTTCTGATCTTTTAAAGGCTTTAGTCACATTTTGTAAGTCTTCCCATTTTAAGGATCTCAAGCCTATCATAGATGCACTAGAGCAGACGGCATCTTGATAGGCGGCTAGGATGGCCTCAGACTTTAGGATTGGTGACCAGGGGAGGGGCGAGGAAGCTGAACACTTTAGATGGGTTACTTGTAAAATGTACCAACAAAACATCTGTTGGAGAGATGTAAGAGCTCTTTATGACAACATCCACTGTTGCTAACTGTGTGGTGTTCTTCATGTCTGTCAGTAACTATGATTGACCCCATTTCCTTCCAATCTACCAGTTCTCATTGATCTTTATTGACTTTCCTTCTGACTTAGATCTTGCAGTTCATTAATTGGCCCCTTTACTTGCTGATTCCAATTTGCCTAGAAAAGCCCCAAAGCTGTATCAATTAAGTGTCTGCCTCCTCCTTTAGGGAGGTGCACACACATTTCATGTCAGACCACAAGGAGTCACAAGCTTCCTTCTTGGTGAAGCTGTCAGAGCTACCCACACAGACCTTATTTATGCTCTTCCCTCCTCTCAAGGGAACACTTCATTCCTTTCTTTCCAACATAGAGTAACCTGTCTGCATCCCCACCACACACACACCTCTTATCTTTACATCTTAGGAGAATTGTTCTTCTTGTGAACAATTCTTCTTCAGGTTCTGGTTTAGTGAGTCTAGGATAGAGCCTGATGAGGCTCATTTCCAATAAGCTTTCTGGTGAGGCTGTGGCTGCTGGTCCTGAGATTTTACTTTTCACTGTGATCAGCAAGTCCTAGAAGTCATTGCCTGTATGAAGACCCAGAGGTCCTGTTTCTCAAGACCTGCACTCTTTATTCTGTTACTGGGTCTTTCCTCCCAGCAAAAATGCATACAGATGAACACATGTCTTTGATTTAAAATTTTTAAAAAGAAATTGACTAGATGAATAAATTCCATCCCAATAAGCTTTTTCTCTTTGTTATTTTTCTCTACATCTCAACTTCTCTTCAAAGCGAACTTTCTTGAATGTGTAATGAACATATTTCCTGCACAAAACACTTTTAAAACCACTGAGGTTCAGTTTCATTCCTGTAATGACATAGAAATCACCTTTGCCAACAGTACCCAGGGCCTGCTATATGTCAAATTCAGCATATATTCTCAAACTTCATTTATTCACAACCCAGTAGCATTTTAGTCCTTATTAAAACCTTCTGCAATGAGTTTCATTATGTTGTTTTAGTGCCCTCTTTATACCCATGCACTCTTCTCAGGTTTCCATTCCACTGCTTCTAGCTTAAATGCCCATTCCTTGAGGTTCCATCCATGGTAGTCTTCTGATCATTTATTCTTTTTCCTAAGATTGTCTTTCCATGGATTCATTCACCATCTACATCTCAAAGATGCCTAAAGTGATGCCTCATAGTCAAATACCTCCTTTGAGATCTCAACCTTTACATTCAAGTACTTACACTAAGCTTTCTAATTGTTATAAGCCAAAAAGTTTTAAAACTCACCATGTCTAGTCCTGAATTCTGGACTATTCTTCGAAATTTTCCTCTTGTGTATTTCTCCCCAATCAAAATTATCACCTACTGTCTTGTACATAAGCAAGAAACATGGACATTGTTTTATTGCTTTTCTTTTCCATAGCACTTATATGGCCATATTCTATGAATCTGCTCTCTTTAATATTCCTCAACTTGTCTGATTTTCTCCATCCTTACTGCCACTACTTCACCTCTGCTTCAACTCATCTATAGAAAATGTAATGTAATCAAATTTTAAAAGCCTGGTCACATAATGGTTTCGATTGTCTTTTATTGAAATCCAAACTACCAACTATAATTTTTCAAACCAATAAGAACCAGCTCCTGTTTGCCTCTACTTTTCTCCTTTGCCCCAGCCCCCTAGCTCTACCCTGCAGAGTTACAAATGCTTCCCAATACCCTAAGACTGCACTGCACTTAGGAGCTGCTCTCAGAAGGCTCCCTTGCCTGATGCCGGTCACTGCCCCCTGCATCTTCCTGTTACCACACTTTGCTTCCTTAAAGTTACCGTCCAGCCTGGATCAAATCCTCTTAGCATATGCACTCTTTACTTCATTTTTCATAAAGTGCATCCCATTGTTAGTTTTTGATGTCTACTTTTACCATATCCATACAGGAAGGAAATCTATTTGTCTCGTCCACCTTATATTTCCAGTGCCCTCTAACAATGGCTCATACATGGTGAGTAGTTAATATTTGCTTGTGGAATTTTAAATTACCACTTTATTATTATCTCAAAAACTAAGTTAACTGTTTATAAAACATTTTGTGGATTCTGTCTATAGTCATCATTTTGTAACTGTGAGCTGCCTACATGCATTAGTTATGCAATAAAGAAAATGCCATTTTCTTACTGTATCCTTGGCATATCTAATAATCATTACTATCCAAGCCATGCAAATGTCAGCAGCATATCTTTAGTCATATGTTCCAATAATGAAAATAACCTACCCATCATGAATTGTTTTAGTTGTAAGGTATTTTGTGTCTTTGAACATAATGAAAAGTTTTCTATTTCATCTCCATTATGAAATGCAGTGCGTGTGTGTGTGTGTGTGTGTGCTGATGCTTACTTCATTGATAAACATAAGTCATATCTCATACCCCTATCACCCTCAGTGAGGTTATAACTTCCATTTTTGCAAGTTCACTTCAGAATATTGTTTGAAGGGAATGAAAATAGATGTTCAGGTTTGTCATCAATGAAATAGGTCATTTTTAAAGGTGATATTAAAGTAATTGTGAGAGGTAGAATATTTGCTGCTTAAAGAAATTTTATTTTTGATATGATAGGTGAAGCTAAGTAATGCCATCTTTTCTAATCTGTTTGAAACCCAAAGATAAATATACACTATTTTCTTTCCAATGATAAATGAGTTGTTTTTTTGAAAGTGAGGTCATTAAAGCATCTAAAACGGTTCCAAATGCCATGGTTCGCACACGACTCCTTGATTCTCAAGCTGTCATGTGGGTAAAAATCACACTTATTGAAGAAACACAATAATGACAGCTCAGAGGCTGATGCTGCAACTTGAAAGTAAATTGAACCATTTAACCACCATTTACTTGCTCAGAATTTCCCCTCAGAAGTGACCCTTTGCTGAAAGCCTGAGTTCTCCTAGTGTGGTGAATTCACTGCCTTTGGATGAGCTCTGTCTATTGTAAAGTTTATTCCAAAAACAACGTACACTAACTATATTGTCTTCTTGGTTCCCAGTGTTGTGGGTTTTATCCAAGCTCTGCCGTATCTTAAATTGGTGGTTTGCAAAAGTTTAGCCTGTATCAGAACCACCTGGGTCAGAACTGTCACACAGATTGTGCCACTCCTACCCGGAGACTCTGCTGCAGTAGGTGTCATGGAGCTGGAAAATTTGCATTTCAAAGATATCCCCAGTTGTGCTGATAGGCTTGATCAAGGGCCCACGCTTGCTTTGAAAACCCACTGTCCTAAAGATATGTCATTTGCCACAATACATGGCTTTCTTTACCACAAAGTTATGTCAAAATTGGTTTCCTTTTGACCACCTGTCATTTCATCTGGAATCCAGCATTTCTCTAGGCTAGTATTGTGCAATAGAAATATCATGCAAGCCACATATGTAATTTTAAATTTTCTAGTAGCTGCATTAAAAGGATAAAAAATGAAATTAGTTCTAATAATACATTGTATTTAACCCAATAGATCCAAAATTTTTTCATTCAACATGTAGTCAGTATGAAAAATACTGAGGTCCTATTCTACCTTCTTTTTCTTTTTAGTTCAAACATATATTGCCTTTGAAATCTAATTTTTTATCTTTTTTTTTCTTTTTTTTTTGGTACCTGGGATCAAACTCAAGCCCTTGGGCTTGCGCTGATTTGTTATCTTTTAAACTGAAGCAGATCACACCTGCTCCATAGCCAGACCTCCTGGTCTCCTCAGCAATACACATTGTATCTCTCAATTCAGAGTCCAGAACACTAGGGCAGTGAAGTTTGTGGTTTCTGTGGCCTCTTTCTATGACCTTCACCACATTTCTTCAGTTCTAAGATGCACCAGATGTATTATCAATTAAATAACAATTTTAAGGAAATAAAAACAACCACTACATTATTAAGTAAATACATTGATTTTAATCCCAATGTCAAAATTTATTTTTGTGAACAGAATCAAATATAAATATGTCATGATGCCTTATTTTGGTGCAGTTTTTTCTTACCTTGGTTATCATTGTCTTGTTCCTTTATCTTATTCATTTTCTCCCATATTCACAGCACCTTTCACTAGTAAGATTGTTTATGTTAACGTAGCATTTGCATTCCTTTATTTTCCCTCCTTTACATAATCCTATACAAACATATACACAGAAGTTTGTTTGTCTACATTTATTTTATTAAAGTAGGATCATGTTATACTCACTTATCTACATAATCACTTTCTTATTCAACAATAACTCATGAAAATCCCCTCAAGTCAGCTGGAGGTTATAATCCGTCCTTTTTAATGCCTGTAGAAGAATCCACAGGGTGAGAGTACCATAGTTTATCCAGTATTTCTGTTATTGGTTAGCATTCACAGTTCATCCTTCTTTTAAGCACTAAAAAAAAAAACTACAGAAAAGCACTCTATTTAAATTGATAGAAAGAAATATGTATATGTTTGCCCACTTTTCCATTTTCATAGCTTGCAAGCTCTTTTTTATCCCTGAATTTAGTTTTCTACTACTATAGCTGAACTCTTTCCTTCTAACGAATGAAGGCACTTAACCATTAGCAGTCTCAGAAACTCATTTTAAATCGTGCTCCTAGCAAATCTCGCCTCAGTCAACAAATGGTTCAGAGTATGTACTGTATCTCTCCTTAACCCTTCCCAGCAATGCACTATTTCCATGTATTCTTCATCTGTCTGATTTCCTCATAAACAGAAATGAGCCTGGGAGAACTCCACAAAGACTTCCCAGCTGCATGCATACTCACTTTGAGGGAAATAAGATCAATTTCCTTAGTTATTTAAATTGAAAAGAGGAAGAAAGATTAGAAATGAAAGGCTTTAATAAGTTACTCAAAGTTTTTAGATTGTAACTCAGATAACAGTAAGAAAATGGACCCTTGTCTTATGAACTCAATTTATTCACCAGGGCTGGTTGTAACTCAAGTCGGTCGATTGAAGGCTCAGGTTCCTCTACACAGCCTTCAAAGTCTCTCTCCTGTATACAGGCAGATCTCAGTGTCCTTAAAGAGACATTGGCCCAGGATTTCTCAATTAACCTTACACAGGAAAGGATGTTGTAATGTTCCTTCCAGAACTCTTTAAGGATTAAATCTGTATCTGAACCACAGTGGCCAACATTCTGGTCATAACTCAAGACTTTGGTCTTAAGTTAAAACTAAAATTCGGTCATAACCCAAGTTGTTCATATGTCAGGCCAGTTTAAACTTGAGAGTCCAATGTAATTAGAATTAGAAATAGTAGCAACTCACATTTATTAAGCTTTACCATATAACAGGTACTATTCTAAGTGCTTCACATATGTGAATTCATTTGCCCTATCATAACTTCCATAAAGTAGGTCACTTATTATTTTATTATTATTATTCCCACTTTATGGCTGAGAATATTGAGTTCACACAGCCAGCGCCTGGCAGGAGCAGTCTGAAATATGGAAAGTCTGGCTCAAGGGCCTTAATCTCTTCACCTCTGAAATCTCTTCAAACTTCCATGTCCTCGGCTATAACAATGGTATAGCCAAATCAACTAGTTACTTTTTGGATTGCTGAGAAAAAAAGATGTCGGTGATTTGAAATCCATTCAAAGCTCTAAGAAGGAGAGGCAGTCTTGTTTCAGCATGGAAAACTTGGCTGAGATTTATTCCATTGTTCAAACCAAAAAAATGAAGCAAATGGCAAACCGATCCATTTTCTGACCACCTTCTGAAGGTGAGACAGGACAGATATGGCCGGCTAACCCTAAACCTGAACTTCACCCACTTCTAGGAGCCTACCAATTTGCCTGAAATTAGAAAAAAGAGCTGCCAACCTTTATCTCTATTGTGTAGCTTGACCATCTCCTTCCTCGTCCAGCTCCAACCCTTGCCTTCTATTTAACTGGAGCACCAAGCTATAAATCTTACATACTTAAGGGCCAGAAAACTCTCAGAGGCTCTCAGACTGAAATTTGTGTGGGTGTTCAGCAATATTGAATTTCCAAATAAAATGATTAACAGTCACTCTTAGGGCAGCCTCAGAGAAAACAATCCTTCCTGAATCTTGCCGCCTTAATCTGAGGAAGCTTTTGTTTTCAGTTTCAGTAAAAAGGATTCAGAAGTAACATGGGGAAGAGTGACTAAAAGCAGACCAGAAAGCCTCTCCATTTTCCAGGCTGGTGGCTCTAGTGGCCAACTGGAATCTCATCACGCCTCTCTGGCCTAGGCTTAAGAAGGCCACCAAAACATGTCACTATGAAAGTTTGAGTCATTTCATTCAATTTTAGCTGCAATCATCTCCAATTACTAGGATTTAAAGAAATATTTTTCTCAAATTTTAAAGATTGTAAATGGGTACACCTGATCAGAAAGCCAATTTGCTTTGCGATAGCACAATAACATCTATCAGTTTTTATGAAGCAGAGAATTAAAATCAGTTAAGTGGAAGCACACAGTCCAATCCAATTCAATCACAAACTGAAGCTTACAAACCTACTATTTGCTGAAACAATGATTTAGATGGTCTGCCGCACAGGTACAGCCTGTTTATGGCTTTACACAATAGGAATCCGCTTCTTTAATGCAACAGGAAAATCATTTAAAATTAATTTCTAAACGATAACAAGTATCAATAATAAATTTTTGAATCAATGCCAGACATTGCAGAACTCCAAATAGGATTATGAGGCAATACAAAGTCACAGAAGCAGGTTTTTCAGGGGTACCATACTAATTTATGAAGTGCCATGAAGTGGTTGTGCTCAGCCTGGCTTTTGTAGTCTCTGGAAGTAAAAATTTGGCTTTAAAGATCACCTGGGTCAACAAGCAACAAAGATAGCACATCTACTGAGTGGCCTCAGAGCCAGCTTGGCTCCCCTCCAGGCTGATCATGGAAACCACACTGATGTTCTGGCTGTACGAGCTTCCTGGGAGTGAATCCTACTGTACAGTTTCTAAGAAGAGGCTGCATGAAGCTGTTGGAGGGGCCACATCCCCACAAGGATATTTTGGAAGCAGACCTTCTCATTCATCTATTCACCCTTTCACTCACTCCCCTTTACCTACACCTCTCCCCACATACACCTTCACAAAAGAGTAATTTAAATGCCCTGTTTCCCTCTGCATTCCCTCTGTTACAACCACATCATCCTAACTGCTGTCAAAACTTGAAAGAAATGAACAGTGGCTCTGACTCAGAGAAAAAATGTCTTCTGGGATGGAGCATGGAAAATGGCCCTTGGATCTCAGATCAATTTTTTATTAGCTATATGACTCTAGAAAAGTCACTTGACATTCCTAGGTCTCACTGTCTTGCCTCTAAAACAAAGAAAAGAAAATAATAAGTTATGGGAGCAGAAAATAAGGTCATGCATGACAAGCCTTTAAAGAGAATTTAAAAAGTGTTAACTGAGTTGACTGCTGTCATCAGGGTCTGGATTTCATCTGAGAAATTCAGAGAAAACTACAGACTCAGGAATAGAAGAATATAGGAATATGCCTAATGTTTAGAGTAATTAACAGCACTCTGAAGTTTGCTCTCATCAACTCCTCATACTTCTGAGAATTAGAAAGGAATCATTACCTCCCATCTGTGCCTTCAGAAATCTCCTACAGGTGGAGGAAGCCCATCTCTCCCCTAGAAAAGCTACAAATGCTTGGAATTCAAGTTCCAGCCTTCCTTGCAGCTAGAGGATCTGCATTTGGCTAGGTTATGTCCGCTAGATGTACCTATAACAGACTTCAAATTATAAGCTCCTGATTTCTGAAAGTGTGGCCCTACAAAGTCTCCATTCTGGCAAGGCTGGTAGGAATGACAGTTGTGCTGTTGGTTCTAACAACAGCACTCAGAAGCCTATGTTGGTGAGACTGATGTGGCCAGCTGTTACATCTGTACCCAAAATGGGTCTTCATTGGGCCCCATCTATGCCAATGATTTTTCCCCTTGCTCCAATTGTGTTACCTCCAACTTGTTCTCTTGGCTATTCTAGATATTCTGTGGATAAAAGTTCTTTTAATAAATGCCTTTTCTGCTTAAATTATCCAGGGTTGGTTTTGTTGCTTGACTAATAGGTTCTGCCTGTCCCCAGACAGCCTAGTGTCTCAGTTACATTGCACAAAATTCTGGTCCCCTACTGGATCTCAGATAAGCTATCTTTCTAGAAATCACCTCTACCTTCCAGCCCATTTCCTTCTCCCTCCTCCAGGTCAAATCACACACTTCCTGAGGCCTTTTCCTTTGTGATTTTTCTTTCTATAACGGAAAATCTGATTAACTCAAGTTGATGCGTTAATTGCTGACATTAATTTAATATTGCCCCGGAATTCCAGCAGATACTTCTAATGCCTTCAACAAAGGAGAAAAGAATGTTTTAGCTACCATCACACAGTGCCAGGGCCTGAGTGTTCTAGCCTTTGTCTGCAATCTCAGAAGCCCTACATCCATCAAGGTAGGTCCTATTACAGCCTTAGGTGTTTCATGGACCAATCATGTAGGTGACATTGGTCTAGTTTACAGAATCAAGGTCTTTATCTAATGGACACAGAGAGAGAGAGAGAGAGAGAGACAGCGACAGAGACAGAGACAGAGACAGGAAATATACTCCAGGGGCTTCTCTTGCTTTAAAGTAAATATGAAAATCTTTACCATGGCCAACACGATCCAGAATCTTGAGCCTCAGCCTAGTGATATGCTCATAAATATTTGACAACTGCCTTGGGATCAGGGAGTAGGAGGCAGAGGCTAAAGCCGTGCTTTGTTCCATTTTCTGACTTTGGCGCCATAAATACACCCACTATGGCCAAGTAAGCCACCAAAATAATGTCAATGAGCTTATAAAATTTCCTGAATACTTAATTTGCCCTTGCAAGCCAATATTGAGGTACAGACCCCAACAAACCATTGCTCTGACCCCCTTTTACAGTCATCTCATGACTTCAGAATACTATACTCACCACTCCAACCCCATTACCCTTTCTACCTCCTTAAAGGGTCAGGTGACATAATCTTTTCCTGAGCACCTCCCAAATACACATTGAACTAGATCTGCTTGTTTGTTACAACCCACAGGTCTGTGATCTTCTTCTTCAGAACATTTACTTCTAGTTTTACAGTTATTCCTTAATATAATCAGGTGGTGTTTAACACTACCAGCAAAGGAGAAGTGATAAGACTGGCCATCAACTTCCTTTTCCACATAGTTTCTATGCAGCACCCTTTCATGAAGGAAATTTCAGAGTTTACCAAGGAGAAATCTTCAGTGGCTGAGTGAATGTACTCAATTCTTACAGATATGGCAATGATGCTTCTGTTTCCTGCTAGTTTCTTTAAATCCTGGATTATCGAAGCTGGAGAAAATTATTCCAAATGCTGCATCTCTGAGCATTAGATATTCTATCTGGTGCTTCATGTTTCCTCACAGAAGTTGAAGTGGGAATGTGGAAGGAGATGCTACTGAAAAGGTAGAGCTCTGGGCTTCCCACATCAGCCTCCCCACAGTGTCTCTGCATTTACATATTTCATATATTGCTCTTCCTTGAAAGATTCCTTTTGAATGATCCTTACTGTGGAAAAGAGAATTGCAAACCACTTTTTATTTACAAATGTGCAAAATAAGTGCTCAAGAGAAATACAGAATAATAACCTAAATCATTTGTGTTTCATTAGAAAATGTTTTCCACGCTCCCTTTTCCCTCTTTCCTCCTAGCTCCAACTCTCAGTTTTAAAAAATTGCATTTTCAAAACTAAGAATATTCTCTGAGAGCAAATCATATGGGGACCCTGAAGTGTTTGCCTAAGTCACATATGTAATCAGTCATACAACCACATTTTGAACCAGGTCTCCCAAGCTACAGTTCACTTACATTATGCTTTTAGGTTGTCTATATCCTGTACACTGAGAACTTCTGTATGAGAATCTTCTGTATGAGAATCTTCTGTATGAGAATCTTCTGTATGAGAAGTTTCTTTTAGTTTTTAAATAAATTATGTTTCCTGGAGACTACATGAACACACAATATAAACCAGTATCTATATAAAAAGTTACAAAAAAACAGTCTCACTTCTTTCAAGCCACTCCACATCCCTTAACCTCAGCATGCATCCTCAGTACTAAAACTAACTAGGCTTCTACATTTCTGATCAGAAGCTCAGGATCTCCAAAAGAAACCAAACAATATACTCCTGGAACCCTGCCTCTTAGGCAACTAGAAGCCTCCTATGGGTCACAGAAATTTGAATTTGTATCCCATTAATGCCATGACATGTCCAATATACGTGATTTCAAGTTATTTTCTATCTGTGAGTCTCAGCAACCTGAAGAAAAGAGTACGCACCTTCTATGGTTTATTATCAAGATTAAATGAAAACTATTCCTGACATGAAGTAATTGCTCAAGATATTTTCACTACATGTTTTGATTCATTATGAAATATTGCTATATTTACAAGGTACAATCAAAATATACAATGAATATTTAAATTTTAAAAATTTATTACAATAAAAGACACATTGCCTTTAATCCCCCTCAGAAACCCCACCTCACTTCAAATACCATTATCCATCATTCTTTCCACTTTCTGAAGCAGTTCTGGAAGTCTTCTTTCATAAATGTCTTTAGTCGCCCTGTCATGGCTGCCTTGATGTCCTTAATTAATTCAAATTATTTACTTATCATGGTCATTTTGACTTTAGGGAAGAGCCAGAAGTCGCATGGTACCAGATCCAAAGAATAAGAGATGAGGACATACAATAATGCTTTTATTTGACAGGAATTACCAAAAATGTTTAATCAAATGTGGGGTGATCACAAAATACAGGGAATGTTTAAAAAAATATTTATTTTAGTAAAAGATACATTGCTAATCATCCCCTTCAGAATACTTCCCCTCACTTTGAACACATTTATGGCATCATTCTTGGCAAAATTTCTCTACTGTAATAAGATCTTTTCTTAATTTAAAAATTTGCCTCTTTTTAGATCACCTTGTAGATTATTAGGACTAAGTCTAATTATAATAACGCCTAATCTACAGGTTCAGAAAATAAGTTTGTTTCCAGCATATAACAAACTAGTTCATTCTACTTTGTTCAGTTAAACAAACACATACTGAGTTTTTAGTATTTGCCACACATAGAATTAGACCTGGATCATAAGAAATATCAAATATTCAGTTCTCTCCTCAAGAATTTCATGATGTAAATTACGCCTTACAGATAAGATTTCATAGATTATTTTGTTGTTGTTTTCTTTTTCATGCTGGAGATGGAATCCAGAACCTCATGCATGCTAAACACATTCTGTGCCATTGAGCTACTACATGCCCAGACCCATGAAAAATTCTTAAAAATCTCTAAGCGAGGGATATCTCACCACATTGTTAGCAACTTTCATATCTGATTCTCAGTTCTCTGAGGAGTGTGTGTGTGTGTGTGTGTGTTTTCAATACATTGAAAATCAATGTATCTTCATTTCCTTTTATTCTAGGCCCCAGAAGAAATCATGAATGGTTAGTCACCATTCTTCACATAACAAGCCTTCATTCTCAGAGCTATTGAGTTACTGCTCTACTTTCTTTTTCTAGATTAAATAATTCCAATCCCTTTACCATTTTCTCAGAGGTCCTATTGCCAAACTTCAGTTTAATCATTTTTATTGTTCCCTTCTGAAATTAATCAAAGTCTCCCACATTAAAATATGTTGCTTTGCCATTAAATTCACTCTTTTTAGCAACTCACCCCTTACACAGACCAAGACAAAAAGGAGAGCAGCCCCCAGATAAAAGGAGGATAGTACTAGAAGGATAGGTTTCCTGTGTAAGAACTCTTGTAGAACACTCACATCCTCAAAGCAAATTAGCATTTACTGTCACTACTATTAAGCAGAAAGCACTAAAACCAGAACAGTTTTTAAGTAGTGCCAACCATTCCACTTGACAATTATCTAAATTACATTTAAGTAGATAAGACTATTAACAGCAAACTCGAGACTTGCTGTAGTTACACCTGAGATTCTCAGAACGGCACCAATAAAATCACTTTAGAACCGAAGTTAATAAGATCAAACAAGAATTTTTGGTTTTGTAAAATACCTCTAGTCTTGATGTCAACAGTTGAGAGCTTGCTATGTTATTTACAGACATTGCCTTAAGTCAGTTCTGACACATGCAAAGGATCTTTTTTGTGTGTTATCCATCAATGTAATTAATATTTCCTGGGCTGAAAGTGCAACAAATTCCAAATGGCTTTTAAGAAATGATAGATTAATCAAATACATACCAATCATAGCATGACACCAACATATGTAGAAAGAGACAAATATGAAAACTAGAGCTCTACTAAGATATCCTTTCAATACACACATAGTGATTGATAAGAAATCTCTTTTCACATGTTTCTCCCTGCCTTTTACTATTATCATACCATTCAGGGAATTCTTAATTTTGAAACCATTATTTAGGGAAACAAATATTTTCTTTCCTCATCTAGGAAAGCTAAAACTATAGAATTGGGGTGAAAATGCTTGGTTTGGGGGAGAAGGGAGAGAGAGGAACCAAGCACACAGATAGTGATAATATCTAGTTCCATTCTGAAACTACTATGACTCTGGAAAGATTCTGCTTCACCTAAACTACCTGGCTGAGAGAGGTCTGTCAACAAGCATGGGAAACCACCTACATTCTGGGAAAGTCTTCTTAACTTCTCTGAAGACTCCCTCAGCTTGGGGTTTAGCACAAACTGGGTTTGGTGTTGATTTCTCCCAGAGATGTGCAGTCCCAAAGGCAACCTGACCTATAAATAATGACTTAAATCTCCAGCCTTATGGAATTAATATTGTAACCCTAGCAATTAGGATAGTCAAGAACTTGTATCATATGATCAGAAAAAGAAATACCCTCCTGGGTGAAGGCAGATAGTTCACCAGCTGTTTAACCACAGACTTGACCCAGTACATCCCTTCAACTCATGATGGTTCTCCATGCTCAGATACATACCACAGATATTTGTGTTGCAGAGTGAAGGAAAGGCATAGGAACACCAATACCACTGGTAAGTGCATGCACAATTGAGTTCTGAGAGCTCTAACACAATGGATATTTACAGCCACAGTTATTAATAGATTTGTGTCAATACATATACTTTGATTTAATAGTTATCATTTTTTATAAGAGTAAGCCTCCATTAATGAACAGAAATTGTAAATAGCCTTTGATTTCATTTATTTGGTGGTAAAGACAGTCTTATAAATTCTCAAGTGGCAAGAAAGTGAAAGTAGGGCACTGATATTGACATACACTGCCATATTATTTTGTAATGTTTATGGCATATGCCCAGTAATATGGGTTAATAAATCACTGCAAGCCACAACTCAGTACTCCCTCTTGTTGTTCAAATGTGTATGTACTTCTGAGCCATTATGAAATTATTTTTAGAAACCAGCAATTTGTACCACCCCACTATTGTTCCTTTGAATATTGAGGTGTAATTTTTTTATTCCATTTGAATTTGGGAAATAATATTTACTAATATTGAACACTAACATCCCTACATTGAGTGGGTTTAAAGAAAAAGAATGCAAGGAAAGGAAGAAAGAAGGAGAGAAAGAAAGAAAGAAAGAAAGAAAGAAAGAAAGAAAGAAGGGAAGAAAGGAGGGAAGGAAGGAAGGAGAAAGGCAAGAAGTAAATAACTTAGATTGGTGAATTTTTAAAGCGTCCATCTATAATGAACAAATGACATTTGCCATAAAGCTTTTCTTTATGTGAGAAAGTAAAATAAAATTCCTGCTGACTTTCAAAAACCAACCATTTGGGTCATTCTTTAAAAAAAAAAAGAAGCCAACAGATGAAAAAAACTGCATTTAGAAAAATCAAATGAACCTCTAACAAAGCTTGTTTGGGGACATGAATAAATCATCCAGGCATGAATTATTCATTGTTATCAAGAAACAAGCTGGTGATTCCAGGAACTGGGCTCAAAGGTGCTGGATCTGGGGAATGAATGAGTTTGTTTTCTCTCACCACCACTGGAAGGGAGAGCACCAGCCATTGGGACCACAACAAGATGGAGGACTTGCCAATCCCCCACTCGTATTTCAGAGTACGTTCTGCTAGCCTTTTCACCTAGGGCAACAAAACAAATTTAGTTTAATCCACTGAACCTTAATTTAGAAAATTGCACATATTTAGTAAGCAGTCAATGAGATTTTTTAACATTATCACCTTTTTAAAAAAATACATAATATACATGAGAAATATGAGGAGTGTGCAAAAGGTAGCAGGGTTGAGAGTTTGAATTTAAAGGGGCTGGCTAGAAAGTTCCTCGATGACAAATTTTTAGCATAGCTGACCTACTCACTCATGGCTTAGGGGTGGGATTGTTCTTTGGGGGAGGGACATGGGAGGGAGACCAGGGAGCTTCCTAGATTTAATCCACTAATCAATCCATGTGTGTGTTCCAGGTCCAAACTGCTTTGCAGGAACTACAATAATTCCGGCTGGCATTGAAGTGAAAGTGGACGAATGTAACATCTGTCACTGTCACAACGGGGACTGGTGGAAGCCTGCTCAGTGTTCAAAGCGTGAATGCCAAGGCAAGCAGACTGTGTAGGACAAATTCCCAACCAATGACAAGTTCTTAGGAGAGGATGCTATGGCTTCTACACTGCACATGTTTAACACAAAACAAAACAAAAAACAAACTCCTGCCAGCTACAACAGGGTCACCAGCAAAAACCTTTTAGGGTTGACAAAAGTGAATATTTTACTAAGAGAAAATTTCTCTCTTTTTCTCTTGCTATATAAAATATATATAGTATATAGCTATCTACACCGCTTTTGTAATTTCCAACGCTTGATGGTGACTTGATGACTGGATTTCTGGAACAAAAGAAAGAAATAGCCCTGCACAGGCTCCTTTCCTGGTGATGCCTCTCACCTACCAGCCTACCGTCCTCCAATTTACTCCATTTTCCTCTTCTGTACATCCCACCTGGGATTTTTCTCTTGTAGTATTTTTTTTTTCATCTTTAGAGCCTAAGTGGCCAGATTTGACTGCATAGTAAATTTTGAGTTGTGTCAAAAAAAGGTTTGGTAAAGAAACATCAGTGGGAAGGATCCTTCCTCAGAAGGAAGACACAGAGCATTCAGCCAATCACTCCCCTGAAGTGAATTATTCTCTGTAAGCTAAGAAAAGAGGGATGAGCACATAGATAGACCCTCTGCTGGGCTGGATCAGAACTGATACTTCATCCATTGTGTGGGGGTTCATGATTTGATTCTTACAAACCACACATTTCATACACAAAACCTTGAAACTGCCAATCAAAATGAATAGGTGAAGAAAACTGTGAGCTTGACTAAAGAATCCAAAGAGAGACAGGTATTTAAAATTGTAGCATCCAACCACACATCTTTTCATGATGCTGAACTTGAGTTTGGTTTATAACTAAACACACTGTAAGCCCACTCTGTCACCAGGCAATATAAATACCAGAACCAGGGTGAGTAGCCCCACTGTGAATTTGAATCCTTTTCAACACTTCTGACTTTCAAGTTCCAATTTGATTGAAATCCAGTAGTACACAAAGCAGTTTTTATGGTTCAGGACTATGTTTGCCATGTTATAGTAACAACCACTCAGCCCTAAGACTAAAATCCAGATTCAGGACACTCTTTCCACCTCAAGTGCTGATTTCAATTAAAGATTAGGGTAGAGTGAATCTTGCACAATACAATTCCATTTGTTGAACATTTTTTAAATGTATATATTAGATACTGAACTACTAAAGTGAACCTTTGAAGAGTCTCAAGGTTGCCCTGGTAATGCTGCTAGTATAGTAACATAAAAAAAAATACACAGGGTATCTGATGCCACCTCGATTCAAGTGCAAAATTCACAATTCTGAGACCACATGGCCCAGTTAGTCGCTTATCTCACTCTCCTGTCCTAAAAACCCTGGTGCAGATCCAATCGGGTCCTTGAATATACTTTAAGGTTGTCTTCATTATTAGTGTTCTTTCTCTTTCTGCTCTCACCCCAACCTGGTCTTGGCCGTAGCTCCTGTGGAGTGCTGTGTTCTAAAGCAGGGTGTATCAACCATAGCGGGATTGACGTTTGGCACCAGATCATCCATTTGTTGGGAGCGGGGCAGTCTTGTACATTTTTAGGATGTGCAGCAGGATCCTAGCTTCTATCCACTAGGTGCCAGTAACAATTCCCACTGTGACAACGAAATGTCTCCTGACATTGCCAAATGTCCTCAAGGGGTGGGACTGGGCACAAAATTTCACCTGGTTGAGAAGCACTGATCTAGAACAGTCATAGAGTGGTTTACACCAGGGGAACACGCTGGGCAAAATCTGCCTGCATATGTGGCTTTGGTGAACCCCGGAGTCCTTCAGGCCGCACACAAACAGCAGCCCTGAAGGTCAGTCTCCTGCAGAAGGAGGAATGCTTCACATTACAGGCCGACCCTCAGGACTCCATTTCTAGTCTCAAGAATTGGTTTTTCATTTAAAATTGTCAACCTCTCCTCCCTGGAAACGTCGCCTGTCATCAAGAAAGAGTTGTCATTTCCAAAATTAATGTGCTGACACTTTTATGCACACTGTGCTTGTGTTATGATACAAATAGCCATGCTGGTGCCACCGTGAGGAAGAACATCCTGCCGCCTTCCCTTAGAACACCAATTCGCTGCAAGGTTGGTGCCTTTCGGTTGCCACCATGGATACATCATATAGACAGTCATGAATGATTCATGAACAATTCTGCATGATTTATGCCTGCACTCAAAAGTAAAGGCATTCCACACTTCAGCTTGTGTCTAGACAGAGATGTATTATAGAGCTTTCTTTGCCCTGAGGTTGCCTGTTGCCAGCTTCCAAAATCCACACTCTTGGAAAGAAATAATAATAATAATTAATGACAGGAATAAGGTTTGAAACTCAGAAAATATCATTAATAGAGCCATGTAGCATAGTACCTTATCTATTATTCAGGAGTTACTGTGTCCTTTCTAGAAAACAGAAAGAAAGTGCAACCGGGAAGCCAAGGCACAGAAATTTTGCATCAAAGTCTTAGCACAGTGGTAGTTACAGCAAGAATTTTACTAGAATGGAGAATAACATCCATCAAGACACTCTGTTCAGAAAGTTTACAGGAAGTAGCTGCTCAGTGGCCTCTGTTACCAACTAGAGAGGGGGAGTTTTATTGTTGTTCTTGGCTTTTGGATTTTTTGTTTTGTTTTTCATTTTTACTACAAGTGTTTCCTTTAAGACTTTGTAGCACTGACATTTTTCCCCCTTTAGGGAGAGATGAACCTATACTGTGACAGAATTTCTCATAAACCAATAAACATTTTACAACTTCCTTCTACCTAGGTCATTGAGAAATTCTTTCCAAACTCTGAACAACAGAGTTCTGGTCTCATCTGCTGTTTTATCCTTTGAAGGCTTCGTTTGCAGCCACTCTGTCATCTCTGTATTTCCATTTCTTCTCCGCCTTTGATTCTCCGCTTAAACTACAGCTATGTTTAAATAAGAGATCAACATCCTGTTTGTGAGCTGATGCCTGTTAAAAAACGATTCAGTTTCTAAAATCTTTGAAAAATGGTGTGCCTGAAAACTAGTGAGAAAAACAAAAAAAACCTAAACACTGAACTGTAAAAAGGGGACTCTAGCAACAATATTTGATGTGTAAAAAAATATATTATTAAAAAATTATTTTGTTAAATATAAAGTGTGTTAACCAGCGAATATTGTTTGTGGTATATTTTTCTTCCCAAATTTTTCTCTTATCCACCCTCATTACTGAATGACCAACTCTTGATGACTTCTCTCATCTGAAAGTACAGGTATCATTGCAGCTTTATCCAATAAGAATTAAGCACTAGTTTTAGGATTTGTGCACATTTTCATGTTCATAGGCAAGGCTGACCCAGGGATCAGTGAAGAACTCAAATAAACAAGCAATGAGAGTGTGAATTATAGGAAAAAAATCTTTCCTGACACCATGTCCATACTCAGTACTAATGAAAACCTATAATTATTGAGTATTCTCAATTATTGAGTAAGCTCTAAACCCATAGTATCGTGCTCAATCCACACAGCCACCCTACGAGAGAGGAACTCATGTTGGCTCTCCTTTGCTCTGGAGAAAATCAGAACAGAGAGAGGTTAAGTGCTCTGCCCAAATGCATGGGTTAGGGAGTGGCAAAACAGGAATTTCTTATAAAAATTTTAATCCACAAAAAGCAAGAAAACAGTGTAAGAGTCCTCCATTTACCCATTACTCAGATTTGATAGTCATCAGCACCTTGCCTAATACTTTATTTTTTCCTTCCCTTAAGTTTTCTTTAAAACAAATATCAAGTATCATATCATTTTACCCTTGCAACTTGTAGTAATCATCATTTTTTTAAAGTGACATTTTTGTACAAAACCATACTGTTATATATCACCAAACCTAATGAAATTAGTAATTCCTTAGTATCATCTAATATCTAATCCATATTCAAATCTCTTAAATTTGATAGAAAGAGAAAGGATTTTACATGATCTAAACCATCCACAACAAGGCATCTGGTTATTCTGCCTCCTAAATTCTAAGATTTGAGCTCTGCCAACCACAGTAATACACTCTTGACAGAATCATTGGTTTGCTGTTATTATTGGAGGGTTTGTCTTAGAAATATTATTTTTTGAACACTTCATGTTAAACCGCCTCCTAGGACCTGATGCTTTCCACTAATTGACTTCTAAGGAAAAAGAAGGAGGCCTAGAGCAAGAGCCGTGGCTGGTGGCCAACGCTCAAGGAAGAGCACTTTCTCCGTGGGTAAGCTTTCCTCAGGGAAAAGAGCAAACTGCTTTCTCTCCCCTTTAGATAGACTGGCTGTGCATAGCAAAACTGAACAATATTTTATAAATTGCCATCACTTTCTGAGTTGTTAGAGGAAGAAACAACAAAACCAAACACAAAGAAAATATCAACCCTGTGTCCCCAAAGACACACATTTACACTTCTACTCCACCAACATTTTCTTAAAACAAGATTAGACTTTCTTGTGTTTCAATTTCTCCTGCACCCACTCCTTGGCGCTCTATGTACATTGTAAAAGACTGTTTTCAGTTTGATTCAAACTCAACCAGAAGGCACCTCAAAGCGCATAAGAGAAAGCTACAGACAGACAGACCCTGGGTTCCTTGTCCTTGGAAGTTTTATGTTGGGAATATTACTTTTTTTTTAAAGAAAAACATTTTCATGACTTTGAAAGATAAGATGGTAGCTCTGAGTCAATAAACATACATGTTTCTGACTATATTCAAAAGGTATTTATACCTTGAATTGCAGCAACACACTTCTCAGTGAGCTTCACACTGCCCTGCCAGGTTCTCTCCACTCCACATTACACACCTGGACAGCATATTGTTCTCTCCGTGAACAAGACGCGGCCAGTGCCTTTCACAAAATAAAAGCGAAATAGATCAAGCTGCATTTCTTTCATTCAATTTTAAAGACTCAAAATAAATGTCTTTTATGTTCTAAATATTTTCAATTGCAATAATGACATACATGATGGCTTTCTTTTTAACTTTTGAAAATCTTCAACCCATAGTTTTTTGAATCTGAAAGAGCTTTAAAAAACCCTCCATGCTCATATTTAAAAACTAACTTTTAGGAACAGTACTTTCAAAAAGCCATAATTTTATAATTAAGTTTGAGCTTTAAATTTTTCAAAATAAATAGATATGTGAAGTGGGTAGGGTAGGATAGGAATTTGGATATAAAGTTTGACTGTCATTTCTTGAGCTTCTTCCATACCAGACACTGCATTGGTCCTTCTCCATGAGATGATGACATGCGTTCATTAGTTCAGCTAGTATCATAAACCGTGAAATTATGGACTGGTTTTTCCATTTTTCTAACTGGAATACTGAGGTCCAGAGAGGCTTTGAGGCTTTTCTCAGACTCACACAATTAGAAAAAGGCAGAATCAGCTTTTATATCAGAGGGTTGACAATATTAAACAGAATAATACTCATGAAATATCTTAGGATAGGGCTCACACATAATAAGACCCTATTACACATTATCACTATCACTATTAGGACTGGTGTAAATAGAAGAGATATGGGTAAGCTGAGCTGGATTTGGAATTTGTGGCTTAGGTACAAGTTGGGCAGCTATTCATGGAATGATATTGTGGAACACAAAAACTTAATAGTCTATTTTGCATGTGATAAACATCAGGTGTGATATCATTGTGAGTCTAGAGATGGAGGTATACAGTGAGAGATGTGTCTGGGAAGAAAACCCAATTGTTATGACCTGAAAAATCTTGCTAAGAAAATTGGATTTGGTTTTTCCTGATACTGTGAATTAATTGGCATCAAATAATAAGGTAGAATCATCATATTTGTGTTTAAAATCATCCTGTCAGCAGAGGGAAGGATGAATTGGAATCCGGAGAGAGAGGTGGAGACACTAATTGGAGACAATTACAATAGCCCTGTAAAAAAACATAATGAGGATCTTTTCTGGTATTGGGTGAAACTCAAACTGAGCAGCTGGGACAACAAGACTACGCTGAGGGTCAAATGGAGACTCAAGGATCAAAACAGTCACGATGCTAGCTCAAGAGATTAGAAGGACATTGATGTCAGTAACAACAGTCACCGATGTGGAAAGTATGCTTTATTTTGGGTGGCACAAGACCTTATTTTAGCACATTATGCTGAATATGCTAACAATATATCAGATATTGAGGATCAACTTCACATATGCTTATCTCCATGGCAGCCCACTCTGTTTCTGTTTGCCAATGTTATTTTCATCTTGGTTTTGAACAAATGCAACTTGAATAGCCAAAGTTCACCCCTGGTCATGTGCTTAGTTTTTCATAGTATTCTTGAAATAGAAGTCAGTTGGAAGGGCCAAGAATAACTGGATATTTTTTACTAGTTGGTAGAAATCATTAATCTCATACCAGAGTTTATCTGTGTTCTGTAATACAAATTGCTTACAAGTTCCCAACACCCCTCTCCACTCTTGCCTCTTTAGAATATAACATGTTAGCTTTACTGTTGTTCACCAGGGTTCTGGCCACTGTGGCCATCTCTGTTTATTTGCTCTTTCACAGAACAAATAGGGTGAAAAAGCAAATTAGTTCCTGGGAAAAACTTTCAACTTGAGACTTCTAAGATGCTGAACTTTATCCCATATTATATATTATATATTATATGTTATTATATATCATGTACTATACATTAAACTTTATCCTATTGTACATATTATTACTGTATATTATATACTATATATTATATACTATATATTATATGTGTGTAGATGGCCTTTGTGGGGGGAGTTGTTTAATTTTCTTTTTAATTAATCACAACATTGGATCAGCCAGACCCATTAACTGCATTTTCTCATTTAGACCTTTCAGAGATGCACTTGCAGATGCAATTTAATTTGTTGACCCATGATCGATAGCAATTAATAGCATCTCTTTAATCTTGTTGAAAGGTCTTTCTCTGGTTTCCAGTAGCCACCATCTCAAGGGAAAGGCATCCACACAGGCAGGTTTGCTGGGCTTCCAAGCAGTAGATCCCCTCAACCACCTACTTTCCTGATGGCTTAGTAGCTATTTCAGAAGTGACCATTTTCTGCAGCATTTTCAATTATCGTTCAAAAGTCTATCTAAGCTCGAAAATTCCTCCACTACAAGTTTGTCATGCAAATCCTATGGACCTGGAATGTTAAGAAAAGTATTACAACTACTTTTTTAATTTAGAAAAAGTAGATACAACCTTTAAAAATGTGTTACACTAATATATGCTTATGTTTTCCCAGAACTTCTTTATGTTACTTTATAGTTAACCAAATCCTTACGAGCCATTTTTTTTCTTTTATCTATCATATAAATTACAAGGTTTATTCATTTATATTTTTTAAAAAGCTTACCAGCTAGGAAAGTAGGCACTGTGGTTAAACTAAATGAAACATTTATTTTTCCTGCCCTTGGGAAGTTTACAGTCTGATGGAACAAACCAAAGGCAAGTCTGCAACAACTGAGAGCCAAGTGCTGTGCTCTAAGTATGAATAGGTACACGGGGAACACAGGTGAACACAGTGGATCATCCTTGCCTGTGGGAAGGCTTTCTGGAAGATGGAATTTGTTGTCTGTGTTTTAAAAGAGAAACAGACCAGGTGAACAGTGAAGAAAGTGGTCAATGCCCTTTTGGGGTGCGTAAGGCAGCATTTCTGCTAACAAAGCTCAGATCATGGAACCGCCCCATCTTGCTAATAATGAGATCCATTCACCTAAATATATGCCCTGGCACAAATCCAGAGACCT
The DNA here is from genome assembly GCF_000247695.1 of Heterocephalus glaber. The sequence goes on along the minus strand of NW_004624765.1, from coordinate 1,562,505 downwards.
GAAGCATTTTTTTAAAGCAAAGATGGGTTACCTCCACAGTGTGAAAGAGTCATTCGTCATGTTGATGTCCGTGCATTTTTTCTACAGTCAATTCACTGACCAGTGAAGTTTCCTTTCCTCTACCCACTTCACGTTCCAAGTGCACTGCTTTTTATCAAAACTTGCATCCCTGTAGGAATTTGGGTAATACTAACTTCAGTAGTTGTGTATCGTTGGCCTTATCTATTGAACTCTTGCTTAGAACCAGGCTCAGTTATGGAAAAGAAGTCTGGGAGCAGTGTTAATACATCAGTTAGCGAGCAAGAGATGTATTTTGGAGCAAGGATCCCTTTTTGAGTGTTTATTACTGATATGAGGATGATTATGTGCTTTGCAAAATTGATACTAGTTTTGTATGTGCACATGCACACGAGCATGTGTGTGTGTGTGTGTATGTGTGTGTGTGTGTGTGTGTGTTACTGAGGACTAAACCCAGGACCTTCCTACTGAGTTATATCCCCGGCTTTTTATGTTTGTTTTTGTTTTTGTTTTTTGAGACCGAATCCCACTAAATCACTATGTTAAGCAGACTGGGCTCAAAGTCAACAGTCCTCCTGCCTCAGTCTTCAAAAGATTTGGGATTGCAGGCATGCACCTCCATGCGCAACTCCAAGACTTGTCTTGAAATCAATTGTCAGGAAGTTTCCCATGTTGTAATTTCACAAGCAGATAATAAAAAGATACTTGGCAATGTCTTACAGATAAGTTTTAAGGTTACTGGTATATAAATGCGGGATATATAATTTTCAAGTTGCAAGTATAAAAATGTCTAAGGTGCATAAGTATGTATATTTGTATCTACATATAAATAGTCAAGACCTATATATGTACAGAAATGTAAAAATCTATAAATATTATGGTGGACAGATGCTGTATCATTAATATCAAATACTTGCTATGTCTCTATCTACTTAGTACATGCTTCCTCTTCTGTACCTAACAATTGCAGGCTTATTTAGCATACAGAAATTCTTACCCTACTTTTGCTTTGCTATGAAGCATTTCATTAGTTCTGCTTGTTCATAGATTTAATTTCCCATCTCTAATCATTTGTGGCTCGTGTGGTCCATCGATTTCAGAGGGAGGCACACCATAAGTAAAGGAGAGTTGGAGAGGGGAATGAAAATCAAGCTGCCATGGAACCGAAAATTATTGCAGTAACAATGAAATTTATGTATAAATTTTCTATTAAATGTGCAAACTATTAACATGAGCATATGGTTTGGGTTTTTTATTTGTTTACTTTTTTCTTTGTTTTGGTGGTGATTTGTTTGTTTGTTTGTTTGCTTGGTCTTTGGAACTAGACAATCATTTCTGTTTGAGTTTGAGAGGACTTTATTTTCATTCACCTGCATTTTTTACTGTCTGATGTGGCCTTGCATTGCATCACTCCAATGAGATGAACAGATAACTTTCCTGAGTATCAGGTGGGCAAATGATACACACATGCAATGGAGGAGAGTATTCTTCAAGCTACTTCATTTGTTTATATAAGGACACTTGTAGCCTGTTAGTTGGACTGGCTACTGCTTTCAGTTCTTCAAAGAATCTGGCAAAGATGCAAGTACTCAGTACTCAATTGCCTGGTTTTTCAAGCTGACAAGTATTCTGCTTTCTGCAATGTTAACTTTAATTGCTTGAGTTTGCTTTGTATACCCATCTGCCCCTTCTAGTTCACGAGTTATTGAGTACGAGGCACACTTTAGATATACACAGTAGTATGAGAGGCCCCTGAACCACTCATAAATGAGAACAGAGACAAAAAAAAAGTCCATTTCTCACTCCTTTCCCTGCAGCAAAACTATTTTTATCAGCAGCCAGGCCACTGGCTACCAAGACTCCAGAGTGAGCAGTCTATAATCACTTCAGTAAAACATCCCAGGCAGGTGTTCATTTTTTTTGGAATCAGCTGTCCTCCAATGAACAGGAGGCCAGGCTCACAGCATGACAGCTGTGAAATGATGCATCTGAAGGAAACATAAAATAACTTAAAAATGGGGGAGGTTCACAGAATTATGATATTCCACAACACCAATGTAGCGTGCAATGATACATTTCCCTCTTCAAACTTGTAGAAGTAAAACTAGAACATCTGTAATCACATATTCCACCCCATTGATTTGCACTTGGAGAAAATGGAAAGCTAGTCATCAAACTCATATGCCTATTGAAATAATGTCAACTCAGAAAAATACTCTTTGTTTACCATATAATCTATATTTCAGTACATATAAATCCACAGCATGTAGGCTGAGAATATAGTACCATATCACTTCTTTAGCTGTCTTCCAGAGAAATAAAAGGGCATATTGGAAATACATCATGTTGGCATTGAAATACAAGAAACATGTTCTCTAATCCTCTTTTCAGGCATCCAATAAAATACTAATTTTGAAAGCTGATTAATTTGAAAAATTGCTTATTTAGTATCATCAGAACTGAGGTTAAATTGAACTACATAGCCCAAACTAATCCGCTCTGAGACTCGATTTATGTCTATTGGGCAGGGTCAAATAAACTGGGTCATTGGAAATATTCACTTCTTAATGGCTTCATAAATATTGTCAGTCACTTTTTTTCGGTGCCAGGGATTGTACCCTGGGCCTCATGCATGCTAGGCAAACACTCTACCATTGAGCCTATACCAAGGCCGTATGTTTTCCTTTTCTATGTAAATAATTTATACTAAGTGAATATCCTTTTATTTTATTGTCATAAGAACACTTAACAGGAGATCCACTCTCTTAAATGTACAACACAGTATTTTTTGTTATAGGTACATTCTTATACAGCAAATACTTACAATGTATTCATTTTGCTTAACAGAAGCTTTATCCCCATTGATTAGTAACTCCTCACTTTCCTTTTTTTAATTCGTTAAGTTTATTGGTACATTTTAGGCATGCAATAGGATGGCATTGATCATTGGGAATTTGTACCTTTACATGATACACCTTGACTCTTATTTTTCCCCCATACCACTGCCCTCCCTTCCACATCTCCACCCTTCCCTAGTTACAAAGACTTTGTTTTTGTTTTTTTCTTTTCTCATATTTATTCCTTTCCCTTCCACTACCCCTCCCACTTCCCCTTCCCCTTTGAGCCTTGTCTTCCTATTTCACATTATCTATTCTACATTTTGATCCTTATTTACACTTTCAGTTTCTCACACAAGACAAACTATTTAATATTTACACACATGTGTCCTATTTATTTCACTTAAAAATGGCCTCAATTTGCATCCATTTAGCTATAAATGTCTCTAATTTCTCATTCTTTATGTCTGAGTAGTGCTACATTTTCTATTTTTTAAAAAAGCCACATCTTCTTTATCCAGTCCCCAGTTGATGGGCAATTGGGCTGTTTCCAAGTTTTAGCTATTTCAAACTGTGCTGCCATAAGCATGGGTGCACATATATTACTATGGTATGATTCTTTTAATTCTGGATATCTTCCCAAAAGAACTCTCCATTTTCCTTTCCCTCCTCTCCTGGAAACACTATTCTCCTCTTTGATTCTGTGAATTTCACTGTTAGATACCTCCTGTAAGTGGAATCATCCAGTATTTGAATTTGTGTGACTGGTTCCTTTCACTTAGCATAATGTCCTCAATGTCTTTCTATGTTGTAAAGGTGAATCCGATTCCATTATAAGCATACACCACATTTTCTTTTTCCATTCATCTATCAATGAACATGTAGGTTATTTCTACAATTTGTCTATTCTGAACAGTACCATGATGAACGTGAGGGTAAACTCACATTTTAAAACATTTTATTGAATTAAACTATGGATATACCATTGACAGCATAGTGGGGAGCACCAGCACTCTGTGTGCCCTTGCTGGTCTATATCCTCACTACCACCAACATTAACTCCACCAGGAATAGCTGAAGTTCCAACAGCTTAAGTTTGGAAACAATTTGTAAATAGAATCATACATTGTGCATATTTTGAACTGGATATGTTTCACTCAACATTTCACTTGTGAGACTCACCGTCATTGTTTTTTCCCTACAAAAAATGGAATGCAATTTCATTGACACAGTTATATCCCTGTATTTCCAAGGTGAACTGTAACTATTAATGTTAAAAACTGAAAACCCACCAAACATTGGAGATTATGAATGAAGAAATATCTCTGTAGCACTTCTACCCTTTTCTAAGAATTTAATAACATCTTAATTCACAAATTTATTGGACTCCTACATGAGTAGCCACTTCTAAGCAGAGGGAAGCAGAGGAGTGAGGCTAGGTTTCTAGTTTGGAAAAAGAGGGCTCGTCATTCACTATAGCATTCCATTGCTTCTAAATGGATTTGTTATTTATCACTTTCACCTTTCACTCTTCAGTAAAATCTTTTAGTGGCCTAGAAAGAGAAGCCACTTGCCCTGAAAAGTGAGCTCAGGGAGGTCACTTCTGAAAGAGAGACAACAGAAGCATTAAGTACTCAGGGTGGGGTCACTGGAGACCTTGAGAATCTGAGGACAGCTCTTTCCAGTAGCAATGTTGTGCGCTATAGTCTCTGCCTGGGGCACCTTGACCTACCCTGCCACTACTCCCACCTTGGCTGTCTCCCTCCCATCCCTCAGTTCTGAGCACCCCTCTAGAGGCACCAGCCTTATTCCCAGATGAGGCCAAGTCACTTATGGTGCTCTTCCATGACTCCAATTTCTCTTCTCGAAAAAAGTCATGACTCCATAGCAATTATTCCCATAGAATAAGAAAGTTGTTGTCTCCACCAGGCTGTAAGTGGGAGAGGTGCTTAGTAATGTCCCGGCCACAGAAGATGTTCAGTTAACATCTCAACAAGTAAGTGGATAAAGAAAAACAAGTAAATATTGGATGCATTCTCAAAATACATGATTAATTTTACTTCCATGTCTTTTCTTTCCTTTCTTGATGTTCCTGTTTCAGAAGATAGAAGTCTCTCCAAACAAATTCCAAGAAAATGTGAAGTATCAAATAAATGTGTATTGTAGTTTCCTTAAATTGGAGGGCAAGCAGCTCAGGATTTTGATGCTAAAATCATGAAAAGAACAAAAAGTCAGTGAAACAAGCATCTAGTTAGAAGGGAGCATATTGTATTACTTCATCTTAGGCAAATGGATCAGTATACTATCAAGATGATATTTTTATAAAGACCTCTATTACGCATATTTCTCCTCTCAACTAGTAGAACCACTTAGGATGAATCATTTGGCAGAGAAGGGAGCTAGTTATGATGTTGTATGTTTTTGTGTTGTACATTTTTATGTTAGCCTGCTATTTCTTCAGAGAAACTAGACTCTACCCTCTACATTTTTTTTGTACCAGGGATCGAACTCAGGACCTTGAGCTTGCGAGACAGGTGATGGCATCACTGAGCTAAATCCCCAGCCTTACCCTCTACTTTTGACATTCTTAAAACATGAATAAATTTATTAATATGATCAAAGTGCACATTAATACAAAGCACATAGGCTTTCTTCATAAGTAATGCAGATGATGACATTCTGAGTACACTCTTCATGATTATAGATGAACCACATAACCAAATGATGTTCTGATCTGGCATCTATGATAAAGTCAGAACATTGTTTTATTCTGAGATTTCTTTGGCAGTGAGGAGGATTCCAACATTGGAAGGAGCCTTCCAGACTGTAAATGACTTAACCTGACAGTCATTGATTATTAGCAATAATTTATACATAAAATTAACTACATGCCTAGTATATCAAACATATTTGTAGTATATATCATTATATATGATAGCAACATGTCTATAATCCTGTAAGTACAACCAGTTCCCAGAAACTGATATCCAGTATCTTCAAAAAACTGAGCTGAAACTTTTCTGTCTATGCATTAGGATTTTTTTTTAAACATAATGCTTGCTCTTAAAACCTATTTCCAACCCACAGATGACACAGAGAGCATCACAATTATGAACTATTCCAAGATTTTTCCTGTACTCTACCCAATTATCTAAAACTCTCAGACAAACGAAAGGAAATCTTACATAAAATAATTGAGTGTATTAATTCAACTCAAAGACAATTTAACAATTATTTACCACATGGAAGGCATTGGATTTGATATTGTGGATGCAAAGATGAATACTAAATAGTCTTTTTCTCAAAAGCCTTATAGTCCAGTGAAGGAGAGATAAACAAATATTGTCAATAAAATTTCAATACATAGAGGTTTGGGTAGGATGTGACGAAGCATGAAAGATCATTTACTATTTCAAACTGGGTTTCAGAGAGGGATTTCTGGAGTAAAGATGTTAAGTGTTAAAGGATGGGCAATGGCTAATCAAATGCAGAGGGATACAGCTGGAACGCTACCGATGAGTAAAGACACAATAGCGTCCATGTGGGGCTTTTTAAGCTCATCACGGTTCCCCCAGGCTGAGCAGTGAAGCCAGTGAGGTAGGTAGGAGCCAAGTCAGCAAGGATTTTGAAAGCACTGCTCAGAAGCTACACTTCAATCTGCAGGTGTGAGAAAATCACTGGGAGTCTAAAGAGGAGAGATGCATAGACAAGTGCCCCCCTTGGAGACAGGATTCTGACTATAGCCACAGTAGGAAAATGCATCTGGGAAAGTGACACTAAAGTGAAAGATGAGATGGCACCTGGAGAGAGAGAGAGAGAGAGAGAGAGAGAGAGAGAGAGAGAGAGAGAGAAAAGAGAGTAGGAATTTTAGAGCGTATTCATAGGAATAAACCAAAGTGAATCCACTTGAACTAAATTTAGGCAATGTCATTCTGAGGACTTGACAGTTGACTGAATATGAGAGTGCGGGGAAGAAGCAATCCATCTTCAGTGAGACCTGAAGTCCAGGAAGATAGCAAGGTTGGGTTTGTGGGAGCAGAGCGAGTTTAACCTCAGACATGTTGAATTACAAGGAACAGTAAGATATTTAGGTATCTCTCTCCAGTAGTCCATTGTATATATGAATTCGAATTTCAAGGTCAAACTCAAGATGGGGACATAGGTTGAAGTGTTTTAAGAACATAGATGTGTAATATGTATAGGTACTAATTTCCTAAGATGAACATAGTTATTATCTATTGCAAACATATACCATTAAAAAGAAACTAAAAGGGCTGGGGATTTAGCTCAAGCACAAGTTCCAGAGTTCAATCCCTGGTACCAAAAAAAAAAGAAACTAAAAATTTAAAACATAAAAATAAATATAAAGATGGATCATAAATCTTAATATAAGAACTAAAACTATAAAATGGATAGAAGAAAACACAGAAATAAATCTTTGTAACCTTATTAATGTGACCTTTGTGATATTGGTGCCCAGTAATTTCTTAGATATGATACCAAAAGTACACACACACACACACACACACACACAAACCCATAGATAACAGTGAAGCAGGTAAGATCACACAAGAACAGATGATAGAACTAGGAAAATAACAATAGCACATAGAAAAAAATAGCTATATGAAGCTATATTGTGACTATGATTAGGAGTTTATAAATATTGTATAGATGTACATTTTTATATATTTTCTTCATGCTAGGACCCTTATTCAGTGTTTCTAATAATCCAAATAGTCATTAATTCTTTTCTACCTGCATTTGGGAGAAGCAAAGCCAAGAGTTAATGATGGATTAATCATAAACAGAAAATAAGTGGTCCAGTTATCTCACAAATATTCAACAGACTGCTGTAGTATTATATATACATGTAGACAGATACATATATTGCTGGATAAAGGCATAGGAGCAATTTATTCTCAAGCAAATAATTCTTACCTATACGTGCTGAAACACTCATTTCTCAGTCCATTAGATTCAATTTAATGCATATAGGACATGTCTAGAATCAATAGGACTTTGAAGGTTTCATCTTTAATTTTACTCCAGTGAAAAATTCTATGTGCTGCTTGCTATTTCCAGCACTTAAGCACTATCGGCAACAGGCCCCTCAGGAAGCATGAGGCCCATGTTAAACCCCTTCTAAGTCAAGATGCTGTGATGCCCAAAGAACCAATTTTCATTGTATTGCATGACTTCTAGTATTTTATGGCTTGCCCAGAATCTGAGTGCAGAAAAGGTGCACTGGGATTAATTTCAGTTGCAGATGTAAAACTCAGTATTAAATTTTCCTTAACTTTCACAAAATCCAAGGTTGCTATTAGTTGTTAGCTAATTTTAAGCATGTACGGAAAACAAAAATAAGAATGCTATTTTTTCCCCATAATGTGTGATGGGAGGTGTAGCAAGTAAATCTGCCCTCTGTATCCATGGAATTCTACATCTGTGGAACCAATCAACAGGTTAAAAAATTAATTTAAAAACCCTGCATCTGTACTGAAAAAATTCAGATTTTCTTCGCTTATCATACCTACAACTACTTCCATAGCATTTACATTGTACTAGGTATTATAAATAATCCAGAGCTGATTTAAAACAAGTGGGAAGTTGTGCATGGCTTATACAAAATTACTACACCATTTTATACAAGGGACTTGATCATTCACAAGTATTGGTATGCATAGGTGATACGAAAACCAACCCTTCATGAATAAATGAGGGGTAAATATTCCTCCTAAAGAAAGAATGGTTTAGACAATTTTTTCATGACCAAAATAGTGGCTTGTCTGTATACAAAACTAGTTTACCTAATCATGCTGGCATTTCTCTAAATTGGTTTTTATTATTGGAGGTGGGTTTGTATATGCTGGCCATAGTCATATCCTATTCATATCTCTTTCTGAGTAGAAGTAGGACTAGGGTTGGCATGACCATGTCTGCAGTATATGAGAGCTTATTGTAGCAATAACCCAAGCACATCCTAGAAAATGCTCTCAGGACAAAATTATTCTATACCATTCTACTAGCTCATATACTAGCTCATAACACCTCAAGTGTTAAATGACACCTCATCCCTAGTGACCCCTGCTTTAGTCTGACCCAATAATTCATTGAATAATACTTCATACCTAATCCTATATTTGTATATTTTTTATAATTTCACCATGTTTTCAAGTTTCATATTTTAAAAATTCACTGTAGTGACAGAGAAGCTGCTATTATTGTATTATATTATTGAAGAAACTGAAATTCCAAGAGATTAAGTAGTTTGTACAGAATTGCATGAGTATTAAGTGGTTGAACTTATCTAGAAGCTGAGCACATTGCAACTTCTAAGCAAGCATTATCTTCACTCTACCCCAGGCATCCTGTAAAACACGGGGCGGGGGGGAGGGAGAGAGAGAGAGAGGGAGACAGAGAGAGAGAGGGAGAGAGAGAGAGAAAGGTCCCTGGGATCTTACTTAAGCTAAGGCCTTGTCTCATAGAATAAACAGTTTTTCTTATGAAACAATCTTTAGCATCACTAACTTTTTCCCAGAGCCCTGCTTCTTTCTTCATCTTTCCACCTTGCAGAGCTGGACTCAACATCCTCAGAATGCCTTGGTGTCCTGAAAATGTCACACCATCTTTTTCCAGTAGGCAAATTCCTACTAGTACATCATAAGACTCAAATGTGTCCTCTTCTCGTGAGATTTACCTCATTCTCAAGGAATCATTTATTGTTCCCTCCTCAAATTATCAGAGGACAGCTTTGTTTGCACATTTTAATAGCACTTATTGTTGTTATGTTTTAATATATTGTTGTATCCATTTACCCCAGAACTGTGAACTTCTGAAGCCAAGTACTTATTTTTCACCCCAGAATCATCCTTACTACTGAGAAGTCTCTGGTACATAAGAGATTTTCAGGTCAATAAATGTCAGATGAGTAGCTCTGACAACCTTTGCCCTAAAGTACTGATGACAAAGTACTCACTCCCTCTACAATAATCAATGAGTGCAAATGTTGATATATCATCAGGAAGAGATCCATGAAAGTGGGTAGCCCTTACACAAAATGTATAATGTTTCAGAACAGTTTCAGCTTTTGAATTTTTTCAGATTTTTAAAATATTTGTATATATAATGGCATATCTTAAAATGAGACCAAAGTCCAAACACAAAATTTGTTTATATGCACCATATACAAATAGACTGAAGACTATTTTTAATAAGCATGTGTTCTGACTACACGTCAGCAATCAAAAAGTTTTGGATTTTGGATTTTGGATTTTGGATTAAGGATGCTCAACCTGTACTCAGTGTAAAGTAATGAATTTCTCATCAGGAAACACCTGACAATGTGATAATCAGGAGGAATTTAGGCCCAGTAGAATCTTCCTAATGTTTTTCAAGTCATATCACATGGATGACTTCCAAGACCAATACAAATTATTTCAAGTTCACTTAGAGTGGACATTTGACATTCATAAGGAATGCTTCCAGTATCCTCTGTATATCTTAAATTCAGTATGACAGAATATTGGCAAAGGATCTTGATTTTCTCCAGCATCATATTCTACTAAAAATGACCTGTCTCCTTTTCATATCAAAGTCATAAATTCACTAGTTTCAAAATTCACATCAAACAATATCTTTTATTTCACCTCTTTATTATACAGACAAAAAAAGTCAATTATGAGCACTTGCTGATGTACAATACAAATCACTTGATAAGAAAGCAAAACTACTGTCATACTGATTTGCACCTGCTGGGATCAGCAACATTTCAGGGTCTTCTAGAGGATCTGAATTTGAGAAAATTCAAAACTACAAATGTGAAATCTGTGGATTCCAAGAGTTTAATGGATATTGAGTGCCTGTTACATGTGAGACACCATAGCAAATACAGAAGATAATTCAACATCCATACTTGTCTCTGTTCTAAATAGGCTACTAAGTAATTCTGTGCCTCTATCTCTGCTGTACTGTTATTTGTGCTGACATTTTTGTCTAACAGAACTCCCTAAAGAAATAACCTAAATAGAGTATTATGTTATCCACAAATAATGACAGTTTTACTTCTTCATTTCCTATCTTTATTCCTTTTATTTCTTTCTCTTGTCTAAGTGCTCTGGCTAATGTTTCCAGAACTATTGAACAGAAGTAGTGACAGTGGACGTCCTTGTCTTGTTCCTGATTTTAGCATGAAAGATTTCAGTTTTTGACCATTTAGTATGATATTGGCTGTGGGTTTTTAATAGATGGCTTTTATAAGGTTGAGATAAAGACCATCTATTCCAATTTTTTGTAGGGTTTTTATCATAAATGTGTGTTGGATGTTTGTCGAATGCTTTTTCTGCATCAATGCCTGTTAACTGGTGACTGGATAAAGATGATATGTGGGTTTTTTCTATAAAATAGAGTACTACTCAGCCACGCAGAATGATAAACTAGGGACATTTATAGCTAGATGGATGCATATTGAGGCCATACTCTTAAGTGAAATAAATAGGACACGTGTGTAAATACTGATTGTCTCTCTGGTGTGAGAAACTGAAAGTGTAAATGAGGACCAAAATGTATAATAGGTAACGTGAAATAGCAAGCAAAGGTTCAAAGGGGAAGGGAAAGTAAGGGGGGTGGGGGAAAGAAAAGAAGGGAAAGAAAAAAATATCAGGAAAGAAGGAAGAAATAGAAACAAAGCTTTTTAAATAAGGAGGGATGGAGGGGTGAAAGGGAGGTAAAGGGAAAAAACAAGCACTAAGATATATCACATACAGATACAAATTCCCAATATTGAATATGATCATAATGTATGCCTAAAACGTCCGATAAAGTTAATTCATATAAAAAAGAAATAACATAAAGCCTTCCAGGTATGATCATGCCTTAAATTAAAGCATTATTTTCTCTAAAACTCATACACAAATACATACACACACACTTTAATAGGTAGCCTGTGAAGTGTCCCAGATATTGGCTCCTCAATTTTTCATAACCGAGTTTGTACTTTCTTCAATATCACAGCGGGACAAGAGCACAGGGGTATCAATATGAAAACTAGTTCAACATAGGAGACTGAAGCTACAGAATCATTGGCAGGAAAGAAGGAGCACAGAAGCCATAGAAAGGAATTGTTTCTCAAGATGAGTTTGTAAATGGAAATTATAAGCATATTAAAAATAGCTAAGCTAAGGAAGAAGAGCCAATCAGGAAATGTTGGAAATAAAAATAGAAATGTTTTTATATCCTCAAAGAATTGAATAGCATCTATAACATAAGAACAAAATTTAAGAAACCAAAGCATTCAGGTATGAATTAAAAATAATAGATAAGAAAAAAGAGTCAATTTGCTATTAAAATAAAAAGTTCAATATATTATAAGTGACTCACTTATATAGCCAAAGATTAGTTTGAAGGCAGATAAAAATGCTTTCACCCAGATCAAAACTTAAAGAGATAAAACACAAATGTGAAAATTAAGGTATCATAATAAAGATGGTGGTAATGATGCTATTAAACTGCTTTAAAATACATAATAAAAACTGGAATCAAATACTAAATTTCCAAACCAACAGAGAAAAACAAAGGTGGGAAAAATACATAAATCTAAGTCAAAATGAGGGATGGAGGGAGTTCGAGAAAATAACATGGTAATAAAAAGTAAAAGATTTTATTTAAGTTCAAATAGACCAATATTAACAGCAATTATAAATTGATTAAAGTCACCTAATAAAAAACCATCTAAATAAGATGTTTTCAGAGTACCAGACATAGACAAAAAAGATTCTCTTACAAAGAAGAAACAAACTAAAAGACAATGATACACTGTATTAACTATTGTTATTCTCTTGTTTTGTTATGAATTTTTATTTTATTTTTTCATAAAATAAAAATTTATTTTAAAAGACAAGATGCTTCTAATTCAGCTTGATGATACTTATGAGAGAAACATCTTTTTAAAATACCAAAAGTTCAAATAAAAGACTGGAAAAGATATACTAGGTCAAAATTATTTTTATCGTACTAGGCTACTGTTTGCCATTTTCATTGAGTTGACATTTGCACTGACATTTAAAAAACAAGATTCAGTGAAAGTGCTCAAACTAAAGCAATAGCATTAAACTGTGCCAGGAGTTATTGTCTTTGTCATTGCTACTTGTCAGAGATAAACACAGCTAGACATTCGTTAAATCAGTGAAAACCAATTTTATTCAGTAATTAGTGACCGCAGGGAAAGAGTAGAGTTCTACTCCAATTTGGGAAGAGGTGATTTGTGCATTTCCAAAGAAGAATGAGGAAGGAGGAAGTATATGCACTCCAGAGTCAGAAGTGCAGAAGTACAGAGGGTTGCTACATGCAGTAGTGACCAGGCCAGCTGGGACTGTAGCTGCCAGATACTCACATTAGGGTCCTATCCTTCCACAGAGACTGGGAGACAGCTGCCTTTTGCCTTCTTGATACTCTGTGGTAAGGGAATGGCTCCCAAGCCCTTGAGAGGCTCTTGGGAGTAGCAAGAGCTTCAAGTTTGCAATTATGAGCCTGTTGTAGTAAATGTTCTCTAAGGAAGGGCCTGTCACTGGGTGTGTGAGTTTTCATGCCAGGGCTGTGCTTTCTCAGGTGGGACCTACAGTGCAGTTGGGACCTTGCTAGGGATGTGGCCTCCTGTAGCTGGAAGCTTTCCTGGCATTTGTGGCTCCTTTCGTGCAGTGGTTTGAATGGAGTTGTCCTGTGCCAAGAGCTCTGCAGTTTTCACAGGCACTTACAGAAAACGACACAGAACCTCCCACCAAGCTTCTCAGAGTCAGTTTTGCTTACAAATGACTTTTGTGCAGTGGTATCGTTAATCTTTTTTCTTAACCCTTGAGTACATGTGTTTTTACTATTCAATGTAACAAAATGGAAAATATGAAAAAGCACTTTATGCTGAATTTTGAAGTATTCAAGTTGTCTTGAGGAAAAGCTATTGTTAAGGTGTTCCAATTTTGAGATAAACTACCACTCTTTCCAGAGAACACCATTTAGACTCGAAAGAACGACTGGTAGACAAACTGTAGCTATCAGTGTTTGGGTTTTGGAATACATTTTTCTCAAAAATAAATGTAGTCAGTCTGACACTTCAAGGAAGACAACTGACAAGTAACAATATCGATTGCCAGTGATAAAACTCAAGCTTTCAAAGGAAAGTTATTTGAGAAACTTGTATTCATCATGAGCTTGATAGCACTGCAATACGCAAAAACTGTTCTAACATAATCAGTAGTTAAATTAATAATGTGAATTTTTTGATGCTATACAATGAAATTTGTCCCTTGGAAATTATGCATAATTCAGTTAACCCATATTTTCCAAATGACAATACACTGTGTTATGAAATAAAGCAGAGGTAAAAATGCAAGAAACACCAATGGATATCAGTGTAACTAAGTACTAAAAGTTTAATAAGATTTCGTATTTCACCTTGCTACTAGCTAAAAAAAAATGTCTTCAGAAATTCCTACTCAATAAAAAATGAAAAGAAATGACACGAGTTATACAAAAAATGAGACACAATTGACATTATTTGCAGATGATATGGTTGTCTTTTAGAAAAATCCAAGTGTTCTCAAACTATAAAAACTAATAATAAAGTTCAGTAACATGGTCAACATGTAAAAACAAACAATATCCCTACTTACAACCATACACAAATGAAAAGTGCAACAGAAATAGTTTTTATTAATAATGGCAAGAGAAAAATATAAGCTAGCAAAGCATAACATTGGCATGTCTTGAATGACATTAATCAGGCTTAAAAATCTGAATAAAGAAACATACTATGTTAATAAGTAAAATATTATAAAGGAAAAATTATTTGCAAAATTAATCTACACATTCAATAAAATTTTATCATACTTCCCTCAAATGTTATAAAATTTAAACTTATTTTAAAACTCATATAAAAGAAAATCTCTAACATTTTACAGTATAATATATAAAAATGGCAAAGAATAAAATATGTATTACATGAGCTATAACAAATGATGTACATAAATATTTTGAAGAAAAATTTTCAAATTTGCTAATAAAGAAGACAAAAATATAAAGAAATAAGCTACTTAATGGCAAAGAAAAACTATCATAAAGGATATCAACTGTCCCCTAAATTAGCATATAAATTCAATGAAATTCCTATGAAAATTTTGGTAAGCTATTTTAGGAAGCCTGAAAAGTTTATTCTAAATCTATTTATGGATTAATAGTGAATACTTAATAGTTTCTCCTGCTAATCAAGCACTTTCCTCAGAAGTTTAAATGCAACTCTTTAATACTGAGAACCACATCTAAAACATACCTGCTACTATCATCACTAATTTATATATGAGAAATGGAGGCACAAAGAGTTATAAAAGAATCAAGATTCTTTTCCAAATGTCTCCCCTGTCCACTCCCTTAGCCACTGTACCATTCTGTCATGCGAACCAAAGGAAGCCAGCTGCCTTGACTTTCCTTGTTGCTGTACCATTTTGTTCTAGTCAATCTGGAGGTGCCAGCTGCAGTGGGAACCACCAGGGAGAAGCTGTGGACATTGTCAAAGCTGTGAGGCCATGCTATGTCCTCACTCAGCTGGCAGGACTGGTCTCTAAACATGCTTAAGATCATCCTTTATTGCCACAAGGAACTTCCATGTCTCCAAACTCATCCTCAAAGACTGGCACTGCTGAAATGTCCTATATTCTGTAAGAGCATGTTTTTGGAATTGATGCCTCTGTTGACCTTGAAGAGACTGGGCATGTCTTGGGGACAGTACTGCTGAAATTCATGGGCTGAGGAACATTAAAGCAGCAGAAATGTTAAGGTTTTCTTTAAGCTTAAAGGCCATGTTTCTGAATATGGAACAAAACAATGTTGGTATTGTTCTATTTGAGAATGATAAATTAGTTAAAGAAATGTTGTGAAGAGGGTAGGAGCCATTGTGGACGTTCCAGTTGGCAAGGTGCCATTGGATCATGTCATAGATGTCCTTGGTAATGCCACTGATGAAAAGGGTTCAGTTGGTTCCAATATCTGTAGATGATTTGACCTGAAAGGACTTGAATGATTCCTCAGATCTCTGTATGGGAACCAATGCAGACTGGCAGACTGGTAAGGCTGTGAGTAGCTTGGTGCTGATTGTTCGTGGTCAGGGTAAGTCCATTATTGGTGACAGACTGACTGGCAAAACCTTGATTGATGTAGACACAATCAATAACCAGAAGTGTTTCAATGATGAATCTGAATGGCAAAAAGAAGTTATACTATATCTGCATTGCTATTGGTCAAAGCAACTCACCATTGCCCAGTTGATGAAGAGATTCACAGACGCCACGAAAGTACACCTTTGTGATGTTGGCTACTGCTTCTGATGCTGCCCCAACTTCAGTACTTGACTCCTACTCTGTTCTATTAGAGAATATTTTAGAGATAATGGCAAACATGCTGTGATCATCTATGATAACTTATTTGAATAGGCCTGTGGCTTACTGTCAAATATCCCAGTTGTGCCACTGATTCTCTGATTATGAGGGCTATCTAAGATATTCTACCTACACCCCTGGCTGTTGGAAAGAGCAGGTAAAATGAATGATTCTTTTGGTAGTTATCCCTTGACTGCTTTACCAGTCATGGAAAACACAGGCTGGTGAAATGACAGTCATTTCCATCACTGATGAACACATCTTCTTGGAAACAGAATTGTTTTATAGAGAGAACTGCTGTGCTGTTAGCATTGGTCCCATGTTGTTTGTGGCCAAACCAGGGCTATGAAGCAGGTAGCAGGTACCATGAATCTGGATGGCTCAGAATCATGAGGTTGCTGTTTTTTTGCCAGTTTGCTTCTGATCTCAATTCTATCACTCAACCTCAACAACTCTTTGGTCATGGTGTGCATCTGCCTAATTTGCTGAAGCAAAGAGACCACCCTTCTATGGCCACTGGAGAGCAAGTGGCTACTATCTGTGTGAGTATAAAGGAGTATCCTGATAAACTGGAGCCCAGAAAGACCAGTTTCAGAATGCTTTCTTGTTTCATATTATCAGCCAACACCAAGCCCTGTCGGCCAGCATCAGGGCTGATGGGAATATCTCAGATGAGCCAGATGCAAACTGAAAAAGATTGTAACAAATTTCTTGGCTAGATTTGAAAAATAAACTCCATGGATTCACATCACATACTGCCTTGGTTTTGTCACTGTTTCTTCTAGTAAAATCAACTCCATTTGTAAAAGGATTACCCTCGTACTCTTAATGTACAGAAATGACATTAAAAATTAAATTTCTACATTGCATGGTTTAAAAAAAAGAGAGAGCACCAAATGATTTTGAAGAAAAATAGGTAGAGTACAGGGTGGCATCTTTATCACTAGAGCTTGAAATAGGGTAATATTGATACACAAATAAGCAAATATGCAATGAAACAAACTGGAAAACTTACAAAGAACTTACATAGTTGATTTATGCCGCTGATAACTTTTGGGATAAATAAGAAAAAAATTGTATATTAAATAAATGTTACTGGGATAACTGAAATAAGATCCTTAATTTAGTCTCTTTATAAAATAATTCTACAAGGACTGAGTTTGCTAAAAATAAAGGCAAACACTTCTAAAACTTAAAAGTAAATTAATAAAAACATATTAAAATCTTGGGTTTAAGTACATACAAAGCACAACCGTGAAATTAGAATGATAAGTGTACCTACTTTGAAATTAAAAGCATCTGTTCAACAAAATACACTATTAAAAAAAGAAAAAAGAAAACTCTGAGAAAAGGTATTTGCTATATATAACAAATAGTAATATCTAAAATACACATATTCTTATTATTAATAATAAATAGAACAATAACTCAAGAGAAAATGGCCAAAGTCTGGGCAGAAATTTCATAAGGTAAGAAACAAAAATGGTAAAATATTATCCATATACATACTCAGCCTAAATAGTAAGCAAGAAAATGTATATTCAGCCAGTGCTGTGCTTAAAGAAGCCACCTTGGATCATCCTGCTAGAGCTGACTGTAGCACCTCCTCCCGACTCGCCCTGCCACGTTCAGTGGGGCCATGTTGGTGACTCAAAGTTAGTCCTGGTGAGGACATATGTGACTTGAAATTGGTCACTGTGGGAAGATTAACCCCATGGAAAATGGGCAAATGTTACAAATTAAGAGGGTTTTTCTATTTATCAATTTACCACTATATACTGACTTTAGAATGAAATATCATTTATACCTATAAGAGTCACAAAAAGCTTAAAATATAAAACAGCAACAGTGAACAAGAATATAAAATATGAGAATTCTCAGGGCCAGGAATTTAGCTCAGTGGTTCCGCTCCCTGCCTCGCAAGCGCAAGGTCCCAAGTTCGATCCCTGGCATAAAAATATATATATATGAGAATCCTCATACTCTGCTGGTAGGATCCTAAAATAATATAACTACTTGAGAATACAATTTGGCAGTATCTGTAAATGTGAAGGCATATTTACCCTGTGACAATTCCACTCCCTATAGAGAACCACTCATAGATATGTTTAAGGAGTCTTAAAATCATATTCGTGGCCACAGTCAGTCAATTGGAAACATCCTAAATATTTATAAAAGAATGGATAAATAAAATATGTTTATATAGTGGGATAGTATATAGAAGTGAAAATTACTGAACTAAAACAATACATATCAACTTAGATAAATCTCATGAATACACTCAATGAAAAAGCAAGTTACATTAGAATACATAAAGTATATCTTTAGTATATAATACTAAGGCCTGGAAACAATACTGTAAGCTTTATATGGATGTCTATGTATATACATAGACATAGTTGCATGTGTGTATATATATACATACACAGTAAGTTCCCAACTTACAACAGAGTTCCATGCCAGGAGAATGTTCCTAAGTTAGATTTGTTCATAATCCAGCAAATTGAGTCTTTTACAGTACACCTGTGAATCTTATACAGCACACCTGTGAAAGTTTGCAACTCAAATGCTCGAAAGTTTGTTAAGTTTAGACTTACTGTATATTTATAAATATATGAATATAAGTTTTAAATTACATCATATTGACAAAAACTTAAAGTCCAACAACACCAAGTGTCTGAGAAAAACTAACTCGCATATTCTATAAGTAGGAGTATGATCTGGTACAACCAACCCACTTGGTGATCCATTTAACAATATTTGGTGAAAATGGTGAAATATCTTTTTGTGACCTATCAACTTGGCTTCTAGACACATTTACTTAAAGTGAACTTTTGCATACATATACAAAGGACAAACTTTATACTTTCCATTGCAGCATAACTTTGCACAGATTTATTTTTACTAAGAAATTGATATCACGGGATACCACTGAGCAAGTAAAGTAGGCCAGCTCAATCTATGTCCACATAAATAAACCTCGAAATGATGCTATGTGAAAGGAAGTCACAGAATGATATATACAATGTGAAAACATTATGTTGTTTTAAAGATCACACAAAATACCACATTATTTATGGTTAAATATATACTTAGTGAAAATATTAAAATATGGATTGAACGTAAGCAAAATTAATAGTACTGTTTGCCTGTGGGGAGGAGAAAAGAGAATGATCGATAGAAGCATTAAGAATTATCTATAAAAATTTATTTCTTTGAGAAAAAAGATCTGAAGGAAATATAACAATATGCTAATATATGTTAAATTTGGATGGCAAGTACATGAGTGTTTATATCGTTTATCTTTTGTTTGTACTCTTTTAAAATGTTTATACCTTTCCTCCTTAAAGAAAGTAATATATTGGGCCGGGGATTTGGCTCAGTGGTTTCGCCGCCTGCTGCCCAAGCGCAAGGACCCGAGTTCGATCTCTGGTATCAAAAAAAAAAAAGAAAGAAAGTAATATATTTCCCTTAGTTCCCTGAAGTTGTTTTTGGAAGAAGAAAACCTACCAAATTTGGAATCAAACACAAGGTTTGTAATCTAAGCTTTTCTATTAGATGGCTGCATATCTACGGACAAGTCTGCTGAGTTTAATGAGAATGCAATAAGGACCGCACAGAGGAAGATGAAATGAGGTATCTCGAGTCACAATGTGTACAATACTGACTTTCTATATTAAAGCATCTCCCTCCTTGCTGGGGTTAAACAACAGAAATTTACTTTCCCATGGTTCTGGAGGCTGGAAGTCAAGGTGTCTGCCAAGATGGTTTCTTCTAAGGCTCATGAGGAAGGGATCTGGTCCAGACCATGCCTTTTGCTTTCAATGAGCCATCTTCTGTCTCTTGATATTATTTTCTTTCTATACATGGCTGTGTCCAAATGTTCCCTTCTTATAAACACATTAGTCATGCTGATTATGGACTACCCTAATTACTTTAACTACAAAGGCCCTATCTCCAAATATGGTCACATTCTGAGGAGTAAGGGATAGGACTTCAACATAGAATTTTGAAGGGACACAATTCAACCCATAAAACCTACAGTGTGCTGTCCATACTTTATCTATATAATGAAAGGAATGTTCCCTTTAAGAAGGTTGAGCTCTTCTCTAACTGAAAATGACCCTAATCATTGGTATATTTTATTGTTCCCAAGTACGTGACAGGTCTGAGTAATGGCAGAATGAGGCAGCAGTTTCTTCCTTTTCAGATGCAATATGACAGTGGTGTGACTAAGGCCTGTGCCCAAAATAAAGGCTGTATCTACAAGCTTCTCATCTGTCATGCTGCATCCAGTTTGCGCAGGTGGATAACAGACAATGCTAACAATGCCAAGCTTCTATGTTTGATTCCCATCTGATCTAATTAGTTTCACTCATCCCTCCACTTATCAAGTCCTTAGCCACTGCTGGCTGACCCAGGGAACAACAGAGACCAATCAAAAAGAGGGCACTGGATGTTCAAAAGCCATGGCTTGAATTCTGGAAGGAGGCATGGGAGGCCATCTTTATCCCCATTCAAATGACCCCTCTCATGTTGCTCCAGACCTCTGTAATCAAATGATCGACACTATGCAAAAAAAATCTTAGAATGGAATAGTCCACAACAACCATGGAACAGAAGCTACAAATTCAGATAAAAGACATGCAGTTGCCACAGCCTGTGGTTAAAAGTACTCTTCTCACTGGATCATTTTTCCACCTAATTAAATATATTTTCAATTAAAATAGTCACAAATAGATTAAAACTGAATAATCATTGCTTATATGTATTCTTTTTCATCCTCACTTATCAACCATCTTAGCTCCATCCTCTCTGAAATACTGGGCATTGTACAGAATAAACAATTCATAAATTCATTGCAAAAAGAGAGAAATATTTCCTATGTCTCTCTCTGGCCTTTTTTATGGTTTGTTCAGATCTTGATTGTAAATGGAGACAAAAGCCTTCACCTTCAGATGCAGAAAGAAGGAATAATATTCCAAATTTCTCAGGAAATCATGCCAAATTTCCAGGCATTTTTTTCCCCTCCTTAAAGTGAGTCTCTTAATTCTCTTTCTTCAGAAGCTCTTGAGCCTGGTGATTAACATACATTTTGTTTTAGAGAAATTAGCTGGAAACAAGAGCCCTAAACTCTGATTTACAAACATAATGTGGTGGAATTCTGTTAACAGTTTTCTCCTTTTTAGTTTGGTGGAATGGTTACTAGAAAGATATTTGTGAGTGGACCCTTTTGGTGAAGAGTAACAACCCAGTTCAATCCAACAAAAAGATTTTTTGTCTTCCATACTTCCAAAGTCCAAAAATCTGCTTCAGGCACAGCTGTAACCAGCTGTTCAAACTTAGCCATCCACAACTCTCTGTCTCTCAGGTCTACTTTCTTCAGACAGGCTTTGCCCAGGGGATATATCAGAGGTTCTCAAATCATGGCTAGTGTGGCACTACCAAATGAAAAAACACAAAGTTATTCTCTAAAATATCCAACAAGAATTCCAGGTTTCGTGATCCCATGTTCATTTCTAGTGTATCTAAGCATATGCTGGGCTCCCAACTACCATGCACAGTCTATGTACCCACCTGGTAGAGGAGCAAACCCCACATCAACTACACAGGATCGAAATGAACAAAGGCTAAATCTCCAAAGGAAGATTGAGTTGCTGTTACCCAACAGGAAACAGAAGCCAATTGTGATAGATATCTGTTATTGAAGGCTTAGGCTGTCAACTCTGATATAAGCACTGTTATTCGCAATGGAGGCTCAGTTAGATAGCACAGCAAGCTTAGTACAAATTCAGCATCATAGCTGGAAAAAATAAATTAAAAATCTATTTTCCACTGTTGATGGGTCAATGCTGCATTTTCATATGGGCACATAATTATGACAAGTCACAGTAGTCATTTGAAAGCTGGTCTGCAGGTAACAGAAAACAGCAAACAAAGAATGACAATGAAAGGTTGTTTAGCTCATCCCCAGCCACTGATAAAAGTAAACCTAATCCTTCAATTTTGGAAGCCCTACAGGAACAAGGTGCTGTAATAATCACTCCACTGTAATTAAATTATTAAGGAAAATTATATACACTGTCTTTTCTAGCCCTCTCCATGCAAGGGAATAATTCCTTCTGCACATGTAGTACATTAATTTGTTGTAACAATTAGTTTCAATGATTTTGTGAGGCATGCTAATCTCTCACTAGGATAAAATGAGGCACTTAGATAAAAGTTGTGCTTCTGAAGGGAAGTGGGAATTTACAAACTGGATGATCAAAATATACGCTCTGGAATCAAAATATATTCCCTCACCTCAAGGACTGTTTACTTGGAGTTCAAAGGTCTGTAAAGAGAAAATAATGTCACAAGGGTTTCTGTCACTTGTCATTTAGAGGAACACCCCCTCCCCAAGCTGAAGCTTGGTGCCCTGTGTCACCAGTCCAATGGCACAGTTAGGCACAGGAAGCAGGCATTTTTGCTGCTGCATTAATACTCTATCCCAATTAATGACAGTGTCACAATGTACTTAACATAAATGAATTTTATGTTTTTCCTAATAACCCTACACCATATTTTTTTCTTAAATTCTTTTACTGGTACATTGTAGGTATACAACACAATTACATTTCTCACTGAGAACTTGTACCTTTACATAATGCATCTTGGTTCTTATTTTTTCCCCATTCCTAGCCCTCCTTTCACCCAGTCCACCCTTCCCTATTTACAAAGACTTTATTTCCCATTTTTTCCATTTCTCATCATTTTTCCTTTCCCTTCTTTCCTTTCCCCT
>NW_004624765.1:1510646-1526036 GCF_000247695.1 Heterocephalus glaber | reverse complement strand
CTAAAAGAGCAGGGGAATTGTGAGGGGTAGGGGAAGGGAAAAAAGGGAAAGGAAAAAATATGAGAAGAGGAAAAAAAATGGAAACAAGGTCTTTGTAAATAAGGAAGTGTGGAGGGGGTGAAGGGAGGGCAAGGGAAGGGGATAAAAATAAGAACCAAGATACTCATGTAAAGGTACAAGATCCCAATGATGAATGTAACTACATTTTATACCAAAGATGTACCAATAAACTTAATGGGAAAAAAAATGTCTCAATTGGGAGAATTTGTGAATAGGAGTAAATAGGACAGGAAGCACACAGTGGACAGAGAATCATCTAAAAAAAACGCTGAGGTTTGAAATCTGTAATCATTGTACCAAAACAGAAAAGTGAAAAAAAGACCAAAAAGAAAAAAAAGAAATCTGTAATCATCATTGTAAGTTTGCTGGGAAACGTGCTTCATAACTCTAAGCAGTGATCTTCAAGATATGTCCAGCAACACTGGCTGAACTGGTCTGGACTTCTGGGGTCATATCAAGACCTAATTCACAAGCTCCATAAAGACAAAAATTGTATGCTTTCTTCACCACTGAATACTCAGTGTACAATCTGGTGCCTGTTTGCAGTGATTATTTAAGAAATGTTTGTTGAATAAAAGGTTAAGAGCTATAACTGAATCAGTGGAAAAGATTGGGATGGCAAAGTGAAATGAGTGAAGAAATTAGAGAAAATGAATCAAATACAGAACATTAAATATCATTTACAAATTACATTTTGCAAGAGGAAGAAAGCCATCTAAGATCAGCAGTAGTACTATGACTGTGTCTTGATATAAATATAATATATTCCTAACTCACTTAAATGTTTAGCATTTACTGGAAGATAGGAGAGAATTTGTCCCTGGCTTATTTGTGAACACTGGGAATTAAAATGGTGGCAGGAAGTTTTGCATGAAATTATAGCATTGTCCTTTTTTTTAGTTATGGTTAAAAAGGAATGAGGGAGATCGAGTTACCCATCAGACCCATTCTAAATAATTACACTTTCTGGGGACTCTAGAGATTAGGCAGGGGATGTACAAACATCGTGATGCCAGGATGGCTTCTTTTTTGTTTGTTTGGTTGGTTTTTTTTTTTTTTGGTACTGGATATCGAACTCAGCTTCTTATAATGTAAGTCAAGCCTGTCACTCCTCAGTTCAAACCTTTAATGACTTCTCATCACATGTAAGAAAAATCCAAATTCTAACATCGCTGTGTCCTGCAGTCTGTCCTGCCAACCTCTCTAGTCCGGTTTTGTCGCTCATCTCCTGCAGCCATGACAACCTATCTGTCAATCCATCTCTACTACTCTCTATTTTCCCCTCTGCTTAGAACTCCATCCCCGAACCTTTTGTTTTATACAGTTAAATGTATTCATTCTTCAGTCTCACATCAGACATCCCTTCTTTGAGGTAAGACAGGCCCTTCCCAGAGGTCAGATTCCCCTATTACATAATATTAAGGTTCCATGCATAGCTTTTATCAAAGTTTATGATTAGACACTAATTAGCCTCCCTTGCCAGTGTTACTCTAGGCCAATCTCCTATCACCTTCATGGAGGTGCTGTCCATTTCAGTTGACTTTTATATCCCAAGCATCTAGTAGAGTGGCTTAAATGAATAGCACTCTACAAATATTTTTGAATAATATTAATAATAGAAAAATCAATAGCAAATTTTCTTAATATATGAAGCATATACTAAATGTTTTAAATTTTTGCCTGAATTGAGGTCAGTAAATTATAGAAGAAAAATCATGAACTTGGAAATTGGTAACCTAGATTCACACCTCAGCTTTCCCATTTATTCAGTATGTGAACTCAGAAGAATTATTAAGTTATCTGTGCCTGAGTTTCCCCAACAATAAAATGAAGATAATGTAGATTGTGTTAAAATTAAGTACTGAGAACTAGAAATTGATTGACCTGCCCAAGGTCTTAAAGTTATAAACAACCGAGCTGGGAATCAAACCCAGGAATCCTGAATCTGCTGTTAACCACCACATAAAGGATTATAATATATTTCATACATAGTGCATTGTTTCTATTTCTAAAATTACTTTATCAGTAGTTGGAAATATCCATACATACCTGCCACTCTCCCTCTTACCCCATTTGCTCCTTCCTTGTGTTCAAAGCAAAAAGTAGGTTGCAAGGTCTAGACCCATGAAAAAATATCCCAAGAAGCAAACTCAGGCCAAGATTATCTTTATAATCAATGCCACGGAGTCAAAAATAGAAACAAATGACCAACAATATGGGGTGCCCTAAGGTGGACTGGTAACAAAACTGTCTTGCTTTTAAGTGGACTGCTAGATCGTTTAATGGAGTTCAAACATCACTCTTTGCACATACACATCAATATGGTTTGCTTGATATTTATCACTTAATAAATGCACGAAAGATTGCACAGAACCTGTGCCCAGCAATCCTTGATGACAAAGCATTAGTGACCCAATCTTTTTCCAGACCTCATGCTATTTTACTCTAGTAGCTTATATGAAACAAATAAAGCACCCATGCATAAAACTGATACAGCAAGCTGTCTAGGCAGTGATAAATTTGGAAAGAAAGCAGGTCCACATAATCATCCTACCCCTCCTGAAGGCAGATTTTCCATGAGACCTTGATTCACCTACATCTTGACTTGTGAGAATCATTTAGAAATTATGCCATCATCTCTGGTGAAACCTAAGAGGGCATGTGTAGTCAAGGTGGAAATAAAAGATGCAATGAAGCTGCTGAGAAGATGCTTAGAAATACGACCACTTCATCTTACATGGCAAGGCAATTGTTCTCTAAGCCTTGAAAAACTCTCCATTTGCCCTTTATTGTTAAGTTGTCTTACCCACAGCTCCTTTCATCTGACCTGTGTATGAATGGTTCCTGAACCCCCTCGTTTCCTATAAAGGTGGGTGGAGCTGATTATACATCTTGGAAACCAATTAATAAGCAGCAGCTTTAAGGATATCATCCTTAAAAAATAGTCTCTTTCACTTCTCCAAAAATCACTGAGAAGTACATGTACTTCTGAAAGTGTCTCATGAGGACATTCACAAATAAGCCCCAAGTGTCCTAGGGACCATATAAGGACTTATGCTGCTGAAATCTAAGATGGAAGTGCATTTTGAGATTTGAAAACGGAACACTGTTGATTTCAAAGTAGACCCCATGTATAGGTTTTGAAGAGTAAAGGAAGTCATTATTGCTGCAAGTCTCCCTTTAGACCT
Organism: Heterocephalus glaber; assembly: GCF_000247695.1. The sequence goes on along the minus strand of NW_004624765.1, from coordinate 1,522,788 downwards.
CCCAGAACTGGAAATTGAAATATTTGATTTATTTAGAAAATACATTGTTAATTTGCTGCATGTGTCATTAGAAAAGGGATTCTGGCTGATATGACATGGAGGATGGCAGTTGCTGGTTTCACCTCAACCAGGTTTAAAACAACATCTGTTATGAACTCCAGATCCCTGCTATAATATTTTTTATTCTAATTGCAACTTCAGCTGTAAGAATGAGTATTTAGAATGCATGTATATTTTGTGTCGCTACTGTATACTCACTAAATTATATATATTTGTTGTTAGTATTCCTTCTGACATTGTTGGTATTTAAGTTTCTTGTGTCATTTTGAAGAAGAAAATAAAAAATAAATACTATCTCCTAAGGTTCTCTTTTCCAAAAGGCCAAATGCCAAACATTTCCTTTTTACCCCTTCTAGGTGGGGATTCCTGAACAACAGAGTAGTTTACGTATTAAATTGATAATGAGTCTCCATGGTGAATGAAAGGCAACCTAAAATGCACGCTGGGGGGATTCTAAGATACATGAATGTGATGACGGAGCCCGCCGTCACCTGTCGAACAGCACCTGAATGGGGGAGTGAGGATGAAGAAAAATAAAGACAAAGAGATAGAGTTGGGAGGGCTCCCAGAGACCGAGTGCCCAAGTTTATTTTTCACCTTTCTTTTATACACTAGGTGAGTTTGGTCATTAATCATAACCCTTATCCAGAGACACCTGCTTCCTTGTTCTCTAGCTCTTTGGAAATTCCCCACCTTCATGGGCTTTCTTGTTTCTCAGGGTTACAGAACGTTCATCATGTTTCCAGGACAATTTCTAAAGGTAAACATCTAAGTTGCCAAGGACCCGGTTCCTCATAACATAGTCTCCTAGCTCTATACAATGGAGGGTAAGATTTAACATGGGGCCTCTATGGCTAACACCGCTCTCCACAATGTGATCTTGTTTTTGTCTAACCAGAGCATTAATATTAATAGTGAGTTAGCTGTACTTCCTTAGCAACCAACTCTTCTCCCTAGGGTACTCTCGCGGCATTGGCAATCACCCTGGCTCTGATTCTGTTTCCTGACTTTGAAATCCAGGCATTAAGATGATAGCATTTTCTTGCAGATTGCTTTTTCTTACAGGTAAAAAAAGTCTAAATTCACCCTTCAATTGTAATACGTAAAATCATGTGTCGCTTAGACAGGGATATGTGATAAGAAATGCTTTGTTTGGAGATTTCATCATGGTCCAAGTATTACAAAGTATATTAACACCTAGGCTATATGACATATTCATGTGTGTGTGTGTGTGTACACAATATATGGTATACCCATTGCTCCTAGTTTCATAATTAACAAAACAACATGCAATTAAATTAATCATGAGAGAAAATGGTACTGTCAAGAGGCCCAGTAAAGATGGAAAGTATGAGGCTGCTTCCAGCTTACCATAGCATACTCTTTTACAGTAAACTTACTGTTCTAGTAAGTAGAAGTATTCTCTATAATAACATATGCTATTATAAATATATAAAATACTGAGATATTTATTATTATCAAGTACTATATGCTGTACATATTGTATGTGCTATATTTTGATATGATTGGCAGCACACTAGATTTTTTACACCAGCATCACAACAAACATGTGAGTAGTGAGTTGTGCTATGGTGTTATAATGGCTACAGCATCACTAGACAGTAGGAATTTAAATCTCCATTATAATCTTGTGGGATCACTGTTGCACCCATGGTCCAGCACTGACTAAATATTGGATGTGATGCACGACTGTGCTTTGTTGCATTAATAACAGGACTTCCCTTCCTTCTTTTCTCTATTATGGGTTCTTTCCACTCTCTGTCTCCCATCCTCAAGTTACACTGGAAATTATACTATTGCAAAATTACAATCCTAGATCCTTGAAGTATGGGAGCTTAAGTTACATTAGAAAGATAATTAAATAAAATTAATGAATATTTAAAAATATACATATAATGTTTCCAGAACACAATGCACCAGAAGAAAAACTGCATTCCACTGTTTTATGATTAGGATCTCCACTCTTAAAGTTTTGTACCTCTAACTCCTGTATTAGTGGTACCCGCTTTATGGAGAAAAATATATACGTTAATGTTGGAATTACTGGAAAATACTCTAGGACACAGTGTTCAGGTTGGTATTGTATTGCTGCTTGTGTTTATAAAGCAGTCAATAACAACAATGAAGATTGGCCATTTTGCACACCATAAATATCTTTCTAAAAAGCTACTGACACATGTTCAAGCTACCACAAGCACATATCGGGTCATTTAGGAATTAAGAGAGATTAATTTCCTTTTCTTAACCTTTTTTTTTTAATTTCTTGAAAGAAATTAAGTTTCTATACAAAATGGACATGACGACTTTTTGTGTAAAAACAGAATGTCCTCTGTCTTCCCACTCATTAAAAACCTGCAAATGGAAATGGTTGTTAGAATATACTATAGACTCACTTCAATCTACATCATTCTTCTCCTCCCCCAAAATTGAACAAATAAAGATTTTTTGATATTGGAAAAATACATCTCTATCTACTTGAACCCCAATGACTTCAGAATGTTAAACTTCAAATAATATTCCAAAGTTTATGCCCCATCCTAATCATTTTATAGAGGAGGGGATGAAGTTTCAAAGAGAGAAGTGGTTTTTCAAAACAGTAAAAGAACATATTATATAATTATATACTCAGAATATTTTAATGGGACTTTCCATTGAAGATAATAGATTGAACCCATATGTTTATCCTTACTAAAATATTATTAAGTAAATGTTTTAAAATGTGAGCCAATCCAATCAGTAGGAAAAAAGAAAGCCTACAGATGATTTCTAGAACATAAAAGTGGTTGAAAAAGAAGAGATGATTAATGGAATAAGGCAGAAGTAGCCAGTGTCCTTAGTGTTAACATGTGGGGCAGATGGCAAGAGAAAAACAAATCCTCAAGTGGCCTAAGTCCAGCAGAACCACAGAAAAACCAGCCAGCATATAGCAGAGGGCCAGATGGCTTTAGAAAGGAAGGTTCCTAGCATCAAAGGTCAATGTCAACAAACTGGAGCCTTGAGAGGGTGCATGGGAGAGTCTGTGACAGGGAAGTCATATGGCAAGATGAAAATAAAGCTCATTTGTAATGTTAGAAAGAACAACTGCTGTACAGAAGAAGAATATTATCATCCTTGGCAGTCCGACCTAACCTAGAACTACAAGTTAAGATATTGATTGAGCATTTACCATGTACAAAGAATAGCTGGCATTCTAAGTTGTGCAAGAGCTGACTTCTGGTGAGGAAGACAAACACGTTCACATCTATCTATCATGCAAGGACTAGTAAGGCACATTTTTGTGAGAATGGTGCAAGCACCTTCTGTGGAGCTCAAAAAGAAAAAAGAAACCCAGACTCTGGAATTCAGAAAGAGCTTTTATTAGACATTAGTTTAAAGACATAGATTTGGGAAATTATGAAATAACAATAGGAAAGTCTTTCGTGGGGAAAGGCTGGGGAGAGTAAAGGTGTGGATTCTGGGAAGGAGCACTCATGTTGGAAATGGCAAGCATGGGGTGGGTGAGCATTAACATGGATGAACTAGGGCTTGTCTTGGAGGAAGTGTTTTCCAGATCATAAGGAACCTGGAACCCCAGAAAAAAAGAATATGGATATATTTCAAATTTTTAAGCAGCATGGAGCCATTGAAAATATGTGGTGTAAGACAAAACAATTTATATTTCTAAATTAGTCTTTACTGGTTCATATCCAATAAAATATACCTGTTCTAAGGGATCAGTTTGATAACTTTTGATCAATGTACACGCTTACGTAAGCACTGACCTAATCTAGATAGACAGCATTCCCATCACTTTTCCCAGTCAGTTCCCCTATTCCCTATCCAGGCAACTATTGATCTGATGTCTACCACAATAGATAAGCTTTTGTGGTTCTATGAATTTACTCTATATAGTTGGAATTATATAGTGTGTATTCCTATGGCTGACTTCATTTACTCAGCATGATGTTTCCCAAGCTTCATTTTTCTTTGCTACTCTACACTCATGCTTCAGAAGGAAGCCTTCTGAATACTCTCACAGATCTTGTGGTTAGCCTCTATCCTAGTTTTCTATTAAATGAAACAAACGAACCACAAATTTGGTGACTTAAAGCAGCAATGAGCAACACTGTACTTCTTCTCCTTATGAAGTAGGATTTGAGCAAGTATTTGAGAGAAATAGCTCATCTGGTTCACATGAAATTGGTGGTGATTTGGGGAAAATAACTGCTGACCTGTCAGATGTCAAATGTGCTGAGTTCGTGGTCTTACAACATCAAGGAATGAAGTTGTGAATCAAATGAGGAAGTTGGGAGAGTTTTACTGGAAATAAGGAGAAACAAAATAGCTCCTGGATTTCCAGGAGGGGTCCCAAGTAGGTGGCCACCAAGGCTTTGCCAGGGGTAATTTATACAGCAAACTCACAATGTGGAGACAACATGGCTCAGACAGAAATTGAACTATAAGATTACAAGTCTAGTTGCTTAAATGATATTGATCCAATAGGGAAACGAGTCAACTAGCAAGAGTATATGGAAAAAACAAAAGCATTCTTGGAAAGGGATGGGTCCTGATGTTCTGGTCACTCACCTATGCATCTGGTATATATCTGGGCTCAAGGGACCAGGTGGCACTAATTACAGTATAATCTCAAATTGCTGATAATTTCTAGGGAGGCTCACAGGCCTGGCTTTGCATCTCCATCTAGAGGCCTAGCTCTCTTTAGATTTGCTTCTAGGCACAATCTTTTTGTGTCTCATCTTCTGTGCTGACTTCTTTGAGGATCTAATCTCTCTCTGACTGCATATTAATTTATATCCACCTTAGCTATCTAAAAGAGTAGGGCAGTCCTACAGTGTTAGTTTCCAAGTTGACTGACTCCTGTAGATGGCCAGTTGGTGTTGGCTTCTAGCTGAGCTCTTCCCCAGATTTCCACCAGAGCCTTAGTTCCTGCACACAGAGCCCTCTTAGGCCTCTCCTACTTAGGCTTCTCTTCATCATGGCAGCTTCACTCCAAGATCTCGTCTCTCAAGAGACAGAAAGTAAAGGTAGAAACTGTTATCTATTGGGGCTTAGATACAAGAACTGACACGATATCACTTTTTAAAATTTTATTAGTCAAGTATTAACAGATTTTATCAAAGATCAAGGGGCAGAAACAGGGCCCTGTATCACTGCAGGGAGGAAGTATGAAAGAGTTTGTAATTGTTTTTAATCCACCACACCTTCCATTCAAGGAGCAAGTCTTTGGAATAGAACATTTATTGACTAGTAAAGAAAACCTACACTAGCTACTTATAGAAATTAACTAGATGCTGTCAAACATTTTATGAAAGCATATTCAGGAAAAAGAATGACCAAAGGGAGTCAGCAGAATAATGGTGGAGGAAACAAAATTGATAGGAATTATTGAAAAAAATAACCTTTTCATTCTAACTAAATTCTAATTAAGCTCTTAACTATCCCCAAAGATAATAAAGAGGATATAACATACCTAAAATAAGCACAGGTTGCTAGATTTTTAAAAAGGACATCTGAGAACAAGAAAGGAATGGTGGAAATTATATATTTAATTATCAGAATATAAAATTCATGAGAGAGACAGAATCTTAGATTGGATATGGCTGAAAAACAATACAAAAATAAATCACTTTGAATTTAAAGTTTAAAAGACAAAATGATAAAGCAGAGAAAAATTAAAGCACACAGAAGCTAGATCCAGAAGGCACAACATCCATCTACTGGCATTCCATAAAGAGAATGTAAAAAGAATTAAAGAAAAGAGATGCATAAGAAAAGAAAAGCTTTCACCAAAAATAAGTGTGCATTTTTAGATTGAAAAGTCACCAGTGTCAAGAGGAGTGAAGGACAAAAGGTTCACACTGAGCCTTTTTCTGGTGAAATTTCTGAATTTAAAGAAGAAAGCTCTACAAGACTCTAGGGAGGGGGAAAAAAACTCGTAGTTAAAAAAAAGAATATGATAAACATTAACATTAGTAATGCTGCATTCTAAAAAGAAATAAACTAATGGCTTCAAATGTCTCAGGAAAAATGATTTGAACTTACAATTTTATGTCTAGCCAAACTATCAAGTGAATGTATTGACAAAATAATTACATTTTCTGACACCTGAAGGCTCGTAAAATTTATTCTCCAAAATCCTTTCTAAAGACAGCAGTTAAAGTTACATGTTAGCAAAATGAAAAAAAAAATCAAAGAATTAAATCAAAGAAATAGTGGAAACAAGACAAGAATACTATGAGTTGGTATCCCAGAATTACAGGAGAAAAATTAAAAATCAGAACCCTCAGGAAAAATGATTCAATAACATTGCTCAAAGAATGTGGAAAATCTTAATGAGAGTTTCATAAAAATGAAAAAGAAACTGATTTTGAAATTCTTGGGCAGGGGCAAAAAACTGTTCAAGAAAGTTACCCAAATATAAAGCCAAAGACAATCCATTTGGGACCCCTCTCATCTCTCAAGAGTTATCCTTATTCCCCATTCCTATTCCCCAATAAATTTTCCTACTCTTTTTTTTTTTTTTTTTTTGGCGCGGGGATCGAACTGAGGTCTTTGCGCTTGCACAGCTGGCAGCAAAGCCACTGATCTAAATCCCGGCAAATTTTCCTACTCTTAAACAAGGAACAAATATAAAGCCAACTACTGAGTAAAAAAGAGAACCCACTTAATACTGAAAATATTCTTCAAATGCACAGGTTTAGTAACATATCATTATATTTCTTCTTTGGATTTAATCATAAATATCCAAGTTGAGTTTAGTTCTATAATGAATCAAACATATGTAGCAATTTTATAAAACTTGTGTACAGTTTATTATTTTGATTTTCATAATCAACTGATGGACACATCTTAAAAGCCGAGGATAATGAATTTCTCTCATATATAGAGATATCTGTATATATTTTATGTATTTATACATATGTGACACACTACACAAAGACACACACACACTTTTCCTTATGCACATTACCTCTGTGAAATCGATGGAATAGCCAAACGGGAGAGAAAAAAAGTGGTAGAGAAGGTAGGTATGTGAATTTTCTGATTTTATACATGGTGAATAGACACTGCTTAGGATGATTCAAAAACCAGAGATTTAGATAAATAAGTTTTAAAGTAACAATTAGAAGAATTTAAAAGAATAATAGAACTAAAAATATCCAGAAGTGAGTGGAAGGTAGCATACATACATAAATTCCTCATTTTTTTCTAGTGGGTACATGTTATCTAAATTCATTAAATCAAGAAATAGTGTTATATGCATACCATTTGGCATTACTGAAATAATCTTTTTTTTTTTTTGGTACCAGGATTGAACTCAGGACCTTGTGCTTAGGAGGCAGGCGGCGGCACCACTGAGCTAAATCCCAGACCCAGTAATCAACTTTTCTGAGGAGTCAGGGGTGAGAAGGGAGTCCAAGAGACACCTGACTCTCCCCAGGAAGCCTGTGACCATTTCTGAGGCACCAAACCCTTCTTCCTGAGCAGCTTGGGGCCTGGGGCTTGCACTCCTAGAGGGGAGTCTGTGTTAGGGACCCCAGCACCCACACAGGGAGCAGCTCAAACTGTTTATTAATGCCTCCAAGTTTACAAAAAGAGAATCCAGTATTTGGGTTGTGTTTTGCATAGATTTTCTGTTCCACAGTAGTTATGAGGTGGTTCTTTCTCATTTGTATTAAAATACTTTTAGTGTTAGAAATAATATAGAAATATTTTCAGATCATTCTTTCCTTATGAATATCTTTTTGTAATAGACTCTGCAAAACTGTATGCCATTAAAACACATTTGGTTCAGTCCTCCAAAACATAAGATATATCCCCCTTCTTATGCAAAATGAAGTTTTAAAAATGTGTGAAAGGCTCATCTCTCCTAATTACAAATTCTCTGTTGAATTTATTCTACTTCCACTCTGTATCATGAAAAGATAATAGTTACATTCAATTCCATCACTTCTTTGCCTATAAGTTATTAAAATTTTGCTAATTCTGTTTCCACTAAATTGGATTTATAATTATTGTTACAAGATGAATTGACATTCATTTTTATTCTATGATTTTTAAACAATACCTTTAAATAGTTTTTATAAAAATAATACATATTCATAAAATGTTCAACAATTATAGGAAAGTATAAAGAATAAGGCAATTAATCATTTAAAAGTGCACCTCTCTTTAATAACGGACATTAACATCACATTGAATATCTCTCTGTACAGATGGATAGGGGACAGATAAACAAGAGAGACAGACACTGATAGAGACAGAAAGATATGAAAGATAGGATTATGCATACCTACCACTTTATAGAATATTTCTTATCCTTACAACGTGTTTATGCTTCATGTCAAGTCTTAAAATATTTGTGACAAAAGGGGTAGGGGTGGTGGGAGGAGATGGGGAAAGGAAAAATTATGAGAAAAGGAAAAAAATGGAAACGAAGTCTATGTAAACAGGGAAGGGTAGAGGGGTGAAGGGCACACAGGTAATGGGGAAAAAATAAGAACCAAAATACATCATGTACAGGTACAAGCACCCAATGATGAGTGTAAACATATTGTATACCTAAAATGTACCAATAAAAGAATTTAAGCAAAAAAAAAATGAATAAATAAATAAAAATAAAATAAAATAAAATAAAATATTTGTGACAATAATCGAGTCCCTTAAAGTCTCATTAAAATCATTGTGCCTTGTGACGTACAGGTTTTTTGCAGTTAAATTTTAAACAATCTGGAACAAATTAGTTTTAAGTTTATAATTTTTGCTATCATAATGGTAAAAAAGGAAACTAACATACATTAAACATTTTCAGTGTGTCCAGCACTGTATTAACTACTTTTATAAGGGCCATCTCATTCAATGTTTCCAATGTGCCCATAAAAATTTGAACCCTCAATAGAGAAGCTGCTGTGTTCCAGTCCACACAGATAAATATCAGATTGGGTCTGAACTCGCGCATTTGGATTCCAAAGTCTGTACTTTTAAGCAGTAGTCCATACAAAATTTATAAACCTATCACTAAAATAACTCTGGCAATCAATTATATATTTTTCTTCATTTGAATTTAGGGTATTTTAAATTCACGACAATATATTGCCATATTCATCTAATAATTAGCAAGACCTGTTAGACCCTGTACTCTAAGACAATGAAATAAGAAAAAGAAAACAGAAAAAAATGTTTGTTTAAGGGATCTTATAAAAGAACAAAGTGATGACAAAAGGAAATTGCTTGTATAGTTTCATCTGCTTGTATTTATTAATTAGAAAATGAATTGTGTCCTATTCTTACCTGTCCATTTTCCTAAGCACATATTTTTTTCTTGTAAAATTGAAAACATATTCCAGTCTGTAGTCTGATTATTTTCACAAAATATTATAGGTGAGAATTTCCTGTATCATTAAATATCACTTTAAAAAATTTGTAGTAGCTCTCTGAATGCAATTTAGTGGGTATATTCTAGCATATGGTTGAGTCATAAAATATTTTTATTAATCCCCAATTGTTTAATGTTTATGCTGTTAAATTTTTCTATTATAAAACAGTATCTTTAATAAACTACAGGAAAACCCTAGGGCAGAAATAAAATTATTCAACTCTTTCAATTATTCAAGACAAGAAGAGGATGAAAATTTACCAAAAAAAAACCTTCTCTGCGACTTAGAACGCCAAACTCATCTTCAGAACATGTTTTTCAAGCTTAAATAGTGTCAGCTCTATTTTTATGCTTGTATGAAGTGACAATTTCATTTTCTTCTTTAAATCTTTTTCCTAGTCAATGTATTATGTTCTTTGGTTTTGTTTTTCTGTTCATGTTTGCTTTTTTATCATGTGTGAGGTTCACCCCTTAACACTGAAAATATGCAATAAAGGAATATCTCATATTCTAGGAAGAACAACTCTTGTATTTTACTGACAATTAACACAGGAAGATTTGTAGAGCATTAGTCTATAGCCAGTTGTCCACTCTGACAATTTACCATAGTCACTAAATGTATTTTCAAGCTTTGATTTAACACTTCAATCACTTCCAATGAAGTCCCATTCCTCTAAAGTAACATGGTATTAATGCCTGGCTATTTTCTTTCCTTTAGCAGAGGGAAGTAGTTGAGTGGCTTAATTTTTCATTCTTTCATAAATTGTAAAATGAATGAATGGGTAAATAAATAAATAAAATTATCCAAAGGCAATAAATTATTCATATTGCTTTGTCTTAGGTCCCTGATTAATTTTTTCAAACTTTCCACATATACTTTCTTTCTGCTCCATGATACTTCAGATACAAGTTAATAAATGCGTGTGCATGTGTTGATCGCTAGGTTTAATCGCATGAATGTATTTATCAAATCCAAGGGACTAATTACTATATGCTTTTTACTGCCTCAGAGAGTATTTTGCTGGGAATTGAATATTAAAAATTCAACAGGTTTTTCTCTATGCAAAATCTAAACTGCTTTATTCTTATAAGAACAGATAGTATAAAATGAAAGAAAATTGGTGAAAAGGACAAAAATATATTCTAATTGGCTTCCTTGAATCTATTTCTGATTTCCTTCTTAATAATGAGTTGGAGGAGACATTTAAAGTAATGTGCACAAAAAGACCAGAAACCAAAAATCATGAATGATAATAAAAATGCTTCTGGAATTTTCCTAACACATTTTTAGTCATTATAATTATAAGCATTTGGTAAAGAATTAGCAACCAATATTTAAATACTGAGTGTGATTTTCATTTTGCTCCAAAACTTGCAATGAGGACAAATACCATAGGATCAGTTTCATTAAATCCTGTCCTGTATTTAAAAAAATGCAATCTGGCTCATGTTGTATCAAGGCCATGTAACAATATCAAAGCAGTAACAAGGTGATGGAACGTTTGTACTTGACAACATCAAGTTGGTTTTGAGCATAATCAAATGCACTGTTGGTGACTATTAGTACTGGGAATCAATTTCAGAGTCAGTTTGTCCAATAGGTTTTACATTGTATTTTGTAGAGTCCTGGGAAACTACCACAGAGGTGGCATAAATGACAGGGAAGAGGTGAAGTTTAAGCAAACCTCTTCCACCTTTCATCTAAGGTTGCCCTGCTTTTATGTCTTAGACACTGGGAGAGAATATAAAATTTTATTTGAGAAAAGATAAAATTCTCTGGTCCAACTTCTTTAACAGATGAAAAGCCCAAGTACCAGGTATATTAAGAATTTGCCCATGACTGCAATTTTTTGTTGGTATAATCAGATGCATTACCCAACTCTTTGGCTTGGCCAGCACTAATTTTTTAAAAATATCATTCAAGAGTTCACAAGGGATTGGAAACTTCCTGAAGTCAGAGCCAGCTTTCTTTTCATAATTTTCCAGATACAACTAAAAAATCAAGCTTGCAGACCACTATCAAAAAGGAAAAAAATTTGGTTCCGTGATCCAACTTTGCATTTCTATGCTCCATGAATCTCTGAGTTCTATGACACTAAGCAAATTATGAAACATTAAGATTTAATGTTTTTATCATTTAAATGAGGATAATATAACACCAACAAATGAAGATACCATTTTATCAAACCAGTAAAGAAGTTTTTAAAAATTACTAACTATAAACTGTGTTGTAAAAATGGGAAGATAACACTCAAGCACAGTTCAAGGGAGTGGCATCTGGGATAAGCTATGAAAAACTGCTTGGAAAAACCTAGTGCCATAATATTGAACGATATGTTTTATAAGCCAGAAATAATTATGCTGCTTTTAGTTACCTACTTTAATTTTGTATTGATACTGATTAAATTTTTAAGAGTGTGTACAAGTGTACCTTCAAATTGGATAGGATACATGACGTTAAATGTGAACCAATTTCTTTTGTTAACAAGGAAAAACCTTCTGTAGGTTTTTCAATGAACTGAACTTTATAACAAATATTCAGATACTGAGAAATGTATTCAAGGTATTAGCAAGGTTAACAGTATTACAAAGAAGCACGTGCCAAAACTGACAATTCAAGAAATTTTTTGCTTCAAAAGGTTGCTATTTCTTAGAATGTCACTGATAAGATTAGTCTAAAATATA
>NW_004624765.1:1498357-1510546 GCF_000247695.1 Heterocephalus glaber | reverse complement strand
CTATTTAACTCTAATTTTTAAAAAGGTTAAATCAACCAGTTTGATATAAAAAGTTCATAGTTTAATGAAAGACACATATTATGTATATATTATGTTAATATGTATATTATGTATATATACATGTATAAATATTTATATTATTTGCAAGATCAACTAGCTTTCAGCAGCAGATAGGACCATGACCACACATGATCAAAGTGAATGATGAGATTGTGGTACATCTCTCTATATTCGGAGGACCCTTGATTTACAAACTTGATCAGTTCCCAAGGGCTGGTTATAACTCAAGTTGGTTGTAAGTAAATACAGTTGAGATCTGGATGTTTACGTGGGTACATGCTATAGATAACAAGAGGCAGATGAATCTTCCATTAACCTAATTAATCCAAGTTGTTCATATGTCAGGCCAGTCGTAACATGAGGGTCAACTGTACCCTAGTCCTGGTTCCAGAAGGCATTAACCTTAACCTTCAGCTCTTCTGACCAATGTTTTCTGCTTTCTGCTTGTCATTTAGGAATTCCTTTCAGCAAACAATATCTAATTTTTAATTCCTGCAAGAGAATTATAATACTTTTCCCATTTTCCCAATTTTTCAACTGATTTTTCTCAAGATTGATGATTCAAAAAATATTAAATTTTCAAAGAAATGCTTGGGAGGAATTTACACATGGAAACCCTAATATACAATATGAAATGAACATAGATTAAAGAGCTACTCAGGTACCAGATGGGCAGTTAAGGGTAGAGATTCTTCAAGAAGCCATGTTCATAGGGTTAGGGCAAAGACTAAGAATCTTCATTTTTATCAGCACCCCAGAGGAATGTGGAGCATATGACACAGCACCAAACTTGGGTGAAAGCTGATCAGGTCCAGGGAAACCCAACTTCAAGCCAAGGTAATGGAAAGACTCTAAGTCATGGCAGAACAGGATTTGCAGTCACATCCTAAGCTAAAGGAATAAGCAGCAGGAGAGTTGGAAGCTATTGCCCTAGGTGTGTGTGCTAAGAAAAGCCTCCCAACCCTCAAGACACAGATCCATGTTGATGTGTCTCACTTCTCAGGACCAGCACTTCTGTGATTGTGCTGGCACCCATACCTGTTTACTTCCCCCAGTAAAGTCAAATTTGGAGGCGAAGGTGATGAAAGGCAGAAGATGAAGATCTAATATGTTAAGAATTTCCAAAGTCTCTCCTTATCAAAAGGAAAATTCCAAACTGCATTCATTCACTTTCTTTTTTTTTTAATGGTGTGTTTAAAAGGCACTGTCTGACCTCATTATATTTTTTCTAAAGCCTTTTCATGGAGCTTTATATTTTTCCCATTGCTTTACAATTGTAAACCAGTTAATGATTAAATTACTACTTTCAAACTCTCATTATAAAGCAATAATGTCAACTTCCTTATTTCTCTTGATCATTTGGTTTACATTTTTTTAATTCAGTAAGATAAAGTTACTCATGCTAATATTTGAAAAATATACTATGAGAAATTTATGTATGTTTTATGATGCTAGATGTAGGAAGAAACAAACCTCAGGGCTTGTGGTGGTTAAGAGAAAATCTAGACTCCTGAATTCTAAAAACAATGTACAATAGGGCTAGGGATTTAGCTCAGTGGTTTCGCCGCCTGCTGCGCAAGCACAAGGACCCAAGTTCGATTCCCCGGTACCAAAAAAAAGAAAAAGTACACTCTCTATTTCCTCTGTGCACAAAGCAAGGTCACAATAAAAAGAAACACAATTAACAGAAGTCTTATGTTCATATTCTCAGAAAAATCCTGGTTTTTGAATCAGTCCCTTGTCTCTAACAACAGAGCCAATGAAAGATAGCTAAACTTGACCTAAGCTTTTGCCCTCTCAGCTTGACCCTTTTTTCTCTTTCTTCTCATCTCCTTCTGATTTTTTATTTCTGATGCCAAATTGAAGCAGGACTCCCCTCCCAAATGCAATCGAAAAGGCTCATTGACATCTTTCCCAAATCTACAACATATGGAAATTATTTGGTTATTTATCTAAATACCACGAAGTGGATTGTATCTGAAGTGGGATTTACAGACCTTTGCTCTGATTTTACCGTTTCAATAACACCATAAAGGCCTAATGGGGCATACTGAGCTCACTATTACAAAATTTTCAATTGTGAAACACTTTTTTGATTTAAAACTTTAAAAAAATTGTTCCCCATGGCTCACAGTAGACAAAAACATCTGCCTCATAGCACCTGAAACAAGATTTTTCCCACTTTCCACTTAAGCTCAGTATTTTCAATGACCTCTTACAATTAAGACATTTGATATTCATTATCAAAATCTGGTGGTCTCTGCCCCAATTCTGAGGCAGAGGGACCACGTGCTCATCAAGATGGTCAATTGAGACTGCTTAATGAAACCAAGCACATGAATTAAGATAAGAAAATATGTCAGGTTCCAGTGCTGTCTCCTACGTGACCCAAGCATTCTAAAGTTGGTTACAACTAAAACTGGAAGAGCAGCCACCCTTCCAAGCCATAAGAGCACTGTTTTTTGAGATAGATAAAATACCACACTCATGGCTCTGACCTCACTCTCATCTTTTTTTACTATGCTTTGACAGGCAGCAACCAGGTAGCTGCAAGTGCAGTATGAAAGAGAAATGAAGACAGTCATGCTTCTACAATAAATAGCCACACTGAACAGCATCTGTCTGCAAGAAAGGTGCTATACCTGGAGGTGCAGAAAGGGGAAAAGGCTGCTAGCAATCTGTGCTAAACAATATATTTTTTAATCTTTTGGCATAGAATACTTGGGGAAAAAACAGCAGGTATAGGAAAAGATAGCATCTCAAAAAGCAGAATTTAAAAGATGCATATATTATTATTTTATTCACATTACAACCATATTAAACACTATAGCTATGAAAGTTAATTTCTCTTCCACTGTAGAGAGAACATGTGAAATCCATTCATTAATCAGCACATATTTATTGCATGTCTATGAAGGCATGGTTGTCCATCAAATTCTAAGCCAGAGCAGAGGCTGAAGCTGTCCCTGTGCCTACATACTGAAATCTCCCAAATCGCAAATAACCAAAATATAACATAGGACAATGGAAGTGAGCCGAAAGAAATAAAGATAAAGTGTTAACAACAGGCAGAAGAAGGGGGGAAAAAACCACTTCAAGAAAAGGGAATTAAGAGGAGCTTCCTAGGAGTTTGAGCTGAGCCCTTAAATATAAGCATAAGGATGAGTGGTATGGAAGACAAGTGGAACACTTGTCTTCCATACCAAGGAAGGTAAAAACAAGGAGGTAAAAACAGGAGCTGAGACACAATACAGAAAAGAAACAAAGATGTGGTTATTAGAGGTAGAATTGCCAAATAGACGTGAAGGCTGTGAATACTTAACTAAGGAGACCACAGATATTTTTTCCACACAGAGAGAAATTAATGATTGTTGAATTGAAAATAGGAATAGACTGAAAATACCAGTGCTGTGCTTTGAAAGTCAATAGAAAGCAGGCTTTAAATTGGATTGGTAAGGAAGATTGCAGGAAAATAAGAAAAAAGTTTATGGAAAGTCTGATTTGAGATTATGCTACATTTTACAAATGAAGAAAGTAAATCACACACAAGTTACAAAGTACCACAGTGTTCATTGCTGCACTGTTCACAGAAACCAAATTATGGAAACAGCATACTGTCACTGGATCAATAAATGCATAAAGAAATTATGGCTCATATACAAAATGGAATATTATTCAGCCTTAAATTTTAATTGAAGGAAATCCTGTAATATGTGATGACATGGATGAATATTGAAGTCATTATGCTAAGCAAAATAAGCTGGCCACAGAAAGGCAGATATTACAGGTTTCCACTCTTGGAAGATATACAAAATAATCAAATCATACAGTCAAAAAGTAGAATGGAGGTTACCAGGGACTGGCAGGGAAGGAAAATGGAAAATTGTTAATCACTAGCACAAAGTTTTAATTTACATAAGATGAATAATTCTAGAACTTCTATACAACATTATGCCTATAATGCTTTGTAGACTTAAAATATTAAGAGCAGATATCATGTTAAGTGCTCTTGTCACAATGAAATAAGTTAAAATAAAACACAATATAATAAATAACATGTTCAAAGTTAGATGATTTGTAACAGTAATGTCTCAAGTTTGGGAAATCTAGCTCTAGAGTCTATGCTGTTATCCATTCTAGTTTATGACTTCTCAACCTTAAGATTGTTTAGGAATACCCTATCCTTGCAAGCCATTCCCAAAGCTAAGGGTATAATGAAGACATAACTTATAATAAGCAAACATTTAAAATATAAATAAAAGTAAGAATTATAATGCAGATAATCCAAAAATTCTGATAGGCAAGAATGCAAGCATCAATCTTGAAACATCCACACAATGGGCATTAAAAATGATATTTGATAGCATATCTAATAGTATAGAAATAGTTTCATAATATGCTAAGTGAAAAACACAGTTTGCCAAGATACATCAACATCTTTTTGTAGGGAATAATCTATAGAGAAATGTTTGTACTTGTTCTTATCTTAAAGGGAAAATTTGGAGAGACTTTTATTAACCTTATCTCTTTGAATGTTATGATCTTTCTATGACTTCTATTATAAAACTACCCAATTTTTCAATGCTTAAAAATCAATTTGCCCATATTTTTCACCTCTCATATAGTCTTACGTAGTCAAAACCTCATGCCTTCATGCTTAATTACTTTAATATATTTGAATACTAAGCAGATTCTAGACTCTGTGCTAAGACTGGAGTTACAATCATGAATCAGATGAATAGAATCACAAAACTTATAGCCTAGTGGAGAACAGATCAATTAAATGTGATAGTTATTTCAGAAAGAAAATTATAGATGCTATGAGAGCACCCCAGTGTACAAAAAAGGACTTGCTAAAGAAGAAGGCTTAAGATGAAAAGTAAACATAAAGTCAAGTGCTGGGATGAGAGAATTCCAAGACCAAAGTACATGCTTGATGTTCTAGGGAGAGGGAGTGGGAAGGTGAGAAAAACACAATAATTCTGGAAAGATGGTGGAAATGGAAAGTGGATAGCCTTGAACAGACAGTAATTAATGTGGACTGCAACCTGAAAGTGACAAAGAGCCACCTTGATAATGGGGAGATTGATCTGGAGTAGGAGCAAGAGACATTGCAGAGAGACAAATTAGTAGGTGGTTTGTATCAGGCAAGGGCAATATATAGTTAAGAAGAAAAACAGGTTGATCCCAAGAATTTAAGAAGTAGAATCAACAGAACTTGATTGGATGTGGTTGTTAGGGGTGAGAAAACTGCCAGTGAAGACTCACTGATGTCTGACTTGAATATCACTGATATCTGAGTAGAATGGATATAATTTACTGAACTAGATGGCACCAGAAGTGGAAGAGGCTAGCAAAGAATGAAACAGAAACTTCACCCCTGAAGTTTGAAGTCGTTTGACAAAATTCTGAAATAATAGCTATACACTAATGAAGAGTCGGGCTGGCAAAATAGGCAGCTGGTCTAGAACATAATTGTCAGGGAACTGGGAGTAAGTGATTAGCTTTCTGAAGTCTTACAAAGTTAAATGTTCTTCCTGTCAATCAGAGTTGAAAAGAAACACATAATCCTAAGCACTTAAATAAGCAATGACCTTAAGTAGAGCTTACCATCATCTTATCAACACCAGAGGGGTGTCCCGACAAACACTATCTGTGCTAACTGGTATCCAAAAGTGAGCATCTTAGTTTGATTACAGTAGCACGGCAAAGTCCCTTGTTTTCCAGAACCTGACAAAAGTTTTATTGTTTCAAGGTACTATAGGCTTTTATTTTATTAGTAAGGAGAATTAAAAATGCTATACTTTCAAATACTTTTCTGGTACCTCTCTTAAAATGTAGTACTTCATGATGACATTGCCTTAAGGATTCTCTAATAATTGGTTGGATACCTGGATCTGCATCTTGCAGCTGCTGAACAGGTAGAAACTTAGTAAGATGATTTGAGTAAGATGGAGGTTTGAAAATTAAAATGCTCACAAAGGCAAGGCAAACTATGATTGAACAATGGAGTATGGTGGAATGAAAATATATTGGTAAATAGTAAATGATACTTTGCCTCATAGAAGTTAACACAGCAGAAAATAGTATGAACTGGCAGTTTGGAATATGCAGCCCTTTATTCATAAACAAAATAGCTATTCAGCTGATTATCACTATGAAAGAACATAGGCCTTGTGTTCCCAGCTTTCTTTATTCTATTTTATCTTAAATTTTATGTGAATTTCCTGATTTTACATACTGTCAAATAATTCAACCTCTTATAAATGTGTAAACCAAATAAAACAAGCATATCATAGGCTGTCAATTTGCAGCTGTGACTGAAAACACAAGAATAACTTCTCCAATATTTCACAGTCAGACCTTAGTTAAAAAGGTGGTGTCTTCTGCTATGAGTATCTTTGATGTCTGGCATTCTCATTTCTAAAGAAGTCACCTTTGCCCATGTGTCCCTTCCAGAAGGAGATGGCTAGAAAAACTACAACTTTGGAACACAGTATCTTTTGCTAAACACAAGGCTGAAAACTGCCTTTGGTCTTGTCAGCCTTTATAGTTGAATCCTAAATGAATCAAATTCATTTAAAGATTGTATTTCAGTGTTTGTTAGGCAATAGCAGAAGACAAGACAGAAAGGACAATGTGGTCCCTGCCCAAGGGGCATGAAGTCTACACAAAGAAGACAAAACATTCCAGAAATAAAAGCACCAGCTGGGAAGGAGGCATAATTAATAAAATAGTGCCAAGATTATTGTCTCTGTGCAATTACCAGGTGTTTCTGATAGATCAACAGAGACTGGTGGTTTATGTTGGAGGGGACAAACTGGGGATTCACAGACTCTGAGTTCCATGAAGGACTGAAATGGAGTGTAAAGCTGTCACATGCCACAGTGCTTTCTTCTGTCAATAGTGTGCAGCAAGTAAAACCAGCTGATTTTCAAAGCCCTGTAACAATCCTTAATGACAATCATTCAACAATCACACAATTACTTTGACCTTTATAGAAAATTAATAGCATTAAATTGCCTTATATCTTCCAGGTTCACCTTAATTTATTTTTTAAGTGATTTTATTCTTTTTGTCTGATTTTCTAAAAGATTTTAGTAAAAGGTTAGGAAAAATAGATGTAAAACATACACAGCAATCAACATAGCAATATGATCTAAAAGAAAGTACTAGAAAGAAATAATCAACATGCAATGGCTATCTTTTAGTAGTCATATACTCAGGTGACTATTATTTATGACAGAAAGCAGAAACTAACCAAATGGGTACTTTGTAACTGCTGAACAGTATACAACTAGGACAACAGTGAGGGTGAAAGCAGTGTTTTATGGATTGTATCTTGATGTCTCCCCAAACCTCATGTGGTCATGGGTAGGGCTTTTCCAAGGTATCTGGATCTAGGGTTTGTGCTGCTGGGATCAAGGGTTTGATGCTGGGATTGATTCATGGTGCAATGCTAGGATTAAGGCTGCCCCACCCTGAGTGTGAGTACTACCCACCCTAAGGGTGTGTAACCTGAATAAAATGTAAGGGACAGAAAGAGGGTCATTACTTGTCATTTGTCACTTGTTGCTTATCACTTGCTGCTTGCTGCCTTGTTGCCTTCTGCCCACCATAAACTGTTTCTCCTCTATGATACCTCTCTGCCATGCCACCCTGCCTTGGATCCAGCCAACTATGAACTAAAACATCTATAAACTGTGAACCAAATAAACCTTTCCTTTTTTAACTTTGGGTGTCCAGTATTTTGTCTCAGCAATGAGAAAAGTGACCAAGACATAGGCTATTAGGAGAGACAGTGTGGAGGTGGAGAAAAGAGACACAAGGATTCTAGAAAGCCAATGGATAGGAAGGCAAGTGTGGAAGGTGGAGATCCTTGGAGAGATGTTAACTACCTAGACTCCATCCTGAAGGTAATAGACAGCCACGCTTGTACTGTAAAGACTGGTTTGGAGTACAGCAAGAGGCATTACAGGGAGATGAGTTAAGAAATTTTTCTAGAATATTGGCTGGGCTGGGGATGTACTTCAGTGGTAGAGCATTTTCTTCACATGCTGGAGGAGTTTGATTCTTCCCCCTGCACTACTAAAAAAGGGAAAAGATGTTGGCTTCCTACAAATCCATCCTGCTCATATAAATCTACCATATAATTTTGTTGTGCTCTTCCCCTTAGGTGAAATAACAGAGTTTCTGTGATTTTTTTTTTTCTTGTGGCTCTAATAAAGAAATACTCTTTCCTTGGATAATAAAAAATTCAGGCTAATTTAAAATCACACAACTGCAACCAATATGATATTAAAACTCCAAATTCTTATGCAATTTAAGTGTCTCTCTATAATAAGCAGTAATGCCTGGATCCACTTTAACCCAAGATTGTCCAGTGGAGAAAGGAAGGCAACTCAGTTTCTTTTTTCTTTCTCACTGTACAGCTCCGCAACTTGCTAGCTACAAGGTATGGCCTCTTCAGTGTTGGTTGAGGTGATGGGTGAGGAGAGACAAAGATTCAGAGCAGGTTCTCCTTGAATAACTTGCCTGTTTTTAGGTGTTGGTGACCTCTGGAAATGACCATCCAGAGATGATGGTTTTTTTCACAGGAATTCTTTTCAAACTCCCCTGTGATGTTTTTCTGGGTGCCTTTTATTACAGTTCTAGAATGTATCTTCAATCCCTCTCTGTGAACACTTTCTGCCACCCCTTCACCCCTTGCACTTCAACGGTTCCCATCCAAGTTGGGTTCACATTGTTCCTTCACATAGTATTTGGAGCAGAGTCTCCTTTAATATCATCCCTGACTATTCCTTTTAGTAGTATCTACATCTGGTTCTTAGGAAACAAAGACTTTTGTCCCACCTTCAAAGGAAGCATAGCTCACTCCCAATAGCTCCATCAGTCCCTTACCTTAGGATTTCTCACATAATCAGACCCTCATTCTGAATTTACCAAATTCTAGAGGAACATATCAAGTCCTCCAAGTAGATTTTCTGAATCCTCTTGGTTTACTTGGACAAGGCAAAGAAGAAACAATTGTTCTGTGTTCTTAGGATAGGAAAACACCCTGAACTAAATAAATCTGTTGACAAATTCCCTCATCTAAGTATTCTACATAGGATACATGAAATCTATTGTACAACTCTCAGCCTTTGCTGCTTCTGCTGAAACTCAATGATTAAAAAAAAAAGTATGGCATCTTAACACTGCTACATTACTTTCTTTTGTATGTTTTCTCTTTTAAAAAATTTTTCTTTCATTATATGAATTACTTGATTACCAGAGGGGGAGAAAAGTAGTGTTTTTAGTTTAAGAGTATCCAGTATAAACTTTATGGAAATAATTTAGGAGCATTGTAAATGTTTGCTCAAGAAAATTTTTAAACATTACTTTTTAATTGGTCACAGAATCATGCTCCTGAGTTCCATATTATAAAAATACAAGCTTCTGTTAGAACTTTGCCACATTAAAACCAGAACAAACTACCTCCATCCCATGTCCCCGTGCCCACGTCAGTGCTGTTTTCTTCTGTCATATTAACCTCCCTTGTAATTTAAAAAAAGTCACGGTAATAAACTCAAAGGCTTACTAAGGGACGCCTAAAAGGCTAGATGGAAAATATTGTCAAAAATAGTACA
The DNA here is from genome assembly GCF_000247695.1 of Heterocephalus glaber. The sequence goes on along the minus strand of NW_004624765.1, from coordinate 1,500,857 downwards.
TCTCTTGTGAAATCCTCATTGTCCAAGGACTTCAGTCTAGAAATTTAGCTTGATTGGGGAAGACAATTTATCAGACTCAGGATAATCAAACAAGATTTCCTAGGAGTGACATATACAGGATGGGTACAAATCTCAAGTCACAAACCTTTCATTTCTATCTTGCTACTGAGTGGGGAAATGTAATATTGGTCATTTCTTGGCGATCTGTTGACATTAGCTTGCCTTAACCATTTCAGGGTGTCCACAGAAGTGTGAGTGGATAGCTTACATACTGGGGCAAGCAAGCAATCTGGTCTTCTGCTATCCTTGATAAAATGCATACTTCCCTAGGGAAAAAAAGAAGAGCATTCCCTACCTCTTTTTCTCCAAACTCCCACTCACTTCCCCAAACCCTCACATATTGTCATTAATAGAGGATGGCAGCCACCTCAACTGAATCATTCTAAAAAATAGCCTAGAACCAACCAATACAAGAAAGGAAAAAATATAAACAAGTAAATCAGAGGGGCAAGAAGTCAGAGCAGAAAAAGTGGGCACAGTGTGATAAAAAGTTGAAATTTTACTCTGTCACCTGAAATTTCAACTGCCACTGATAAACTGTTGTTGTCATTTTATGGCTTCAGAAACACCTATGTGGATTAAGGTGGTTGGACAAAGAAAGAGCTCACAACCTCCCAAAGAGACAGTATAATTTCAACTATAGGCAACTCATCTTAAAGAAAATAACTGAGTCCAGTAGATTATTCAATAAATTATAGCCCCTGTGGCACTAAATGGTGCTTCTGTGTCCTGGGGAGGTTAATTTTTTTAAAAAAAAGCTTAATAGACATCCACTGTATAGCTACCCTGGTGGGATTTAACTCAGAAACAATGTTGGATCCAATTTTTAATAGCACATATTTATTACAGACCAACAAAAGAAAACACAAAATCAGAACAGAGACAGAGTGTGCTTATGGCTAGGATACCAGAGAACACAAATATCCAAAATACATAGTGGAAGGAAGTCAGTGCCCAAGAAAAGGGAAGGTAGTTATGGGAGCTGAGAGGAAGGCATGGAGGATTCAAAGGAGTTGGTATGCCTTCCTAAGGTTTGAGCAAAATCATAAATACCAAGGATATGAATCCTTACCATGTATAAATGAGTTCAGCCCAAGCACCTGACATGAGCAAAGACAAAGGGGAGGAAAGGAAGGGATTGTAGAAAGCAGAAAGAAGAAAATTTGAAAGAAAAGTTGGGTCACCAATAAGGAGGACCTTGAAAATCCACCTAAAGACTTCAAAGGATATTCTATTTTTGTTTTTCCATTGTAGGGAGATATGTGTGATTAAGGGAATGCAAATATCAGGGCTGTGCTTCAGAAAACACTGGGAAAGATTGTAAAATAGATTAAGAAAGGGAACCAGAGAGAATGAGAACTCTGTTTATTGAAATAGTCCAGGTGACACCTGCAGAAGCCTTGACCTGGAACTATGTCACCCTCTTCCTTCAGCAGTTCCAGCACCCACTGCAAGTGCTAAACAAGATGGGGTCAGGTGACTGTTGAGAAGGGACAACATTGATTTCTACAAAATAGATCTAACAGAAGAAGCCACTTACAATACTGACAGGGGAGAAGTTGGGGTCACAGAAGACTAAAAGGATCTTTAAGCTATCTGTTTCTCTCTCTTTCTCTCTGTTTCTTTCTCTCTCCCTGCCTTCCTTTCCCTCTCTCTCTCTCTCTCTCTCTCTCTCTCTCTCTCTCATTTAAAAACTAAATCTCCTTTCTTCCTTCTTACCCTACTTATCTGCCTCAGCCTTAGAATACATCTTAGAATACACACAACAAAATATCACTTCAGCTGCCATTCCACACTCCTAGGGCAGAGAAGGTGAGCCAATCCCAGCACCCAGGAAGAGGCTCTCCCACCACCATTCCACACTCCTAGTGTAGGAAAGGGGAGCCAATCCCAGCACCGAGGAAGAGGCTCCCCTGTCACCATTCCACGCTCCTAGGACAGAGAAGGTGAGCCGAACAGGCGACAGAAGCACCACACAAGCGCCTCCCCCTGCATGGAAATGAGAAGACACAAACAAACCTCAAAAACAGACTTCCAGATCACCGACAGCAACCCCAAAGGGAAACAAGATGGAACAATCTGATACTCAACCACCTGGACTCCCTGAACTGGCACCAAAAGAGGATCTAGAAAAAATGAAATCAGAAATAATTTCTCAGATAACAGCAAAGATTGTGCCCATAGTGCAAAAGATGATTAATAAATCTAGAGAGGACGCAGATAAAAGAATTGAAGATCTGAGGAACATGATGGAATCCCAACATAGAAAACAAATGGAATCCATAAAACAGATGAAAACAGATTTCCAAGAGATTAAAAACTCCATCGAAAGTCTAAGCAGCAGAATGAACCAATGTGAGGATAGCATTTCAGGTATAGAAGATAAGATTGCAATTAGTGACCAGGAAAAGAAAAATTGCTTTAAAATTGTAAGGGAACA
>NW_004624765.1:1476712-1495886 GCF_000247695.1 Heterocephalus glaber | reverse complement strand
AGGGGAAAGGAAAGAAGGGAAAAGAAAAAATATGAGAAAAGGAAAAAAAATGGAAACAAAATCTTTGCAAATAGGGAAGGGTGGAGGGGGTGAAGGGAGGGGAGGGGCAGGGGAAAAAAACAAGAACCAAGATACTCATGTAATGGTACAAGATCCCAATGATGTATGTAAATGTATTTTATACCTAAAATGTACAATAAACTTAATGAGGGAAAAATATCACTTCATTTAAAAATAATTTCTTTAGAAAAAAAAGCACTCAATTGTATTTTCTAGATATAGAAAGTATTATTTCCTCACTAAGGGAAATAAATTAATTCAATTACTACCTAGAAAAATTCAGAATATAATTTGTGATTCTATCTACAGAAATAAATACATTTAATTTGCACTACTCTTTCTAGATACATGTAGGTATATGGAATATAAGTCATTTTGTTGGTAATTTATAGACAGAGTAATATATATTGTTAGATAAACTTTTCATTTCGAGTGACCATATAACCCATTCACTCTCTGCAATAAATTCCTATACTTCTTTTGTTATCTTTGACATCTCTCAAAGTCATTTTAAGATTAAAATCTACACTGAAAGAACTCTGTTTAGTTATCACTTGGACCACATTATTCTCCTTACTTTAATTAGTTATAATATGTGTATAGGGCATTCACTGCAAGGGAGCTAGCAGGCCCCATCAAACTCTGGGAAGTAAATAGGAGCTACTTTAATCTCAGTGTTCAGATTCATAAATGGAGGCATCCAGCAGTTCATAACAACCCCAAGGTCACCTGATACATAAAAAGCAGGTCTGAAAATTAAAGACAGGATTTTGCAGCCTGAAACCTCCCTAAAGATGGAAGTTTCTTTGCAGAATGTTCAGTTTCCGAGATTTGGATGTAAGACAGGATCCACTTCAACATCTTGCCTTCTCAAACATGGAAACAAAGGTATTGAGAGGTTTTATAAGTTATGTAGGCCATATAGAGAGCTAATGATGTATTTCTACTGTTTTAAAACTAGACAGCACTCAGAATTTTCCAAATGCTGAGAAGAGGGAGGGTGTATTACAAGAGATCTTTTTATAAATTTTTAAGTTAATTTGTAAAATCCTTATTGAGTCAAATTGGTTTATTAAAAATAAATAAAAGATAGCTTAATTATTTTGACTTGATGAAAATGACTTAAAAGTGAATTTCATTTTTAAAAATTCAGATGCCATTATTTCAGTGTTTTTAAATTAAATAATTAAGTCAATACTGGGTTTCTGATATTTAATTACTTTTTAAACACTACATTCATCTTTGCTACACATTTAAAACAGCTTCTATGGATGTGTATTATGAGGAATTTTTTTATTTTAAGTGTGTGGGGGCAGGGATTGTGTGGGTGGGTGTTTGAAAAAACCAAAGCATTCACAGTACTGACAATCAAAATATTAACATCAGATGGTAGAATTTCAGATTATTTTTATTCCTTTTTTCTTACCTATGCTTGCTTATTCTGATATTTTTCCATAATAAAATATATATTTCCTATGTATGAAAAAAAACTTTGCCACTAAATCAATGATTTCCCCAGTCTTTATGGAAAAATAAACATGTATTGCATTTGAAAGGTGTTGTATTATGCATTCACTGTTGTTTACACTGGGTGTAGTTTGCCTATTTAATATCAGTTCGCGTCTCCTCACACATCCTCCTTTGCTGCAGTGTTTGGAAAACTTAGAATTCCTCATTTAGGCTCCTTTGCAGCTAGGGTTCCAAATATGATTTATGTTCTGGAAATTAAACACCCTCAGTGCAGCAGTGGTGGCAACTGCCTGGATCATAACAGAGGTGGTGGAACTCTGAGGTCAGGAGTGAGGTCCCTGAGAGTTACTTATTGCCTGTGCTATGGTTTGCATGTGGCCCCCCCAAAACAATCCCTGACGTAACAGTGCTGAGAAGTAGGATCTTTTAAAGTGGACTTGTTATGAAATCTTTTTCTCTCTCTTATCCTTCTGCCATTCACTGTGGGATGATAAATACGGCAAGAAGGCTGATTTCAGCTGGCATTCCTTGGTCTTGGACTTCCCAGCCTCCAGAACCATGAGCCAATATGTTTATGTTCATTATAAATCACTTAAGTCTCAGGCATCCTGTTATAGCAACATAGAATATATTAAGACAACCTGCCTTTCTGGCTTTTCAAATGATATTGTAAACTATCTGATTATACATAGTAAGAAATCCTGTTCTGCTTTAAATTAGCTATGACAAGCACTGTTGCTTGCAACTGAGCATTATTAACCCATGGAGTTCAGGTTGGGTCTGTATATCTTCCTTCCAATCCTTTAGCTCTACCTTAATTTTTCTCCTTTTGTAATTATAGAATTAAAACCCACTTGTTGTAAAATTAAAGAATTAAGCAATACAAATGCTATATGTTAAAAAGTTAAAAAATTATCTTTCTGCTCCCTACCCTCATCCTTTACCCTTAGACACAGTAATGTACATATATTGCTAGATAAACTTTTTATTTGGAGTGATCATATAATCCCTATTAAGAGGAATCTCTTTTAATAGTTTGGTGTTTCCTATCTTTCCAGATACTTTTATGCATATACAAAGAACAAACGCACAGTTTGGTTTTTTCTCTCTCAGTTTGTAATATCTTTTCATATTTATATGTACTGAGCTACTTGATTCTTTTTAATTGCTGTATATTATGTCACACTGAAGGAACTAAAACATATTTCAACATGCCTCTGTCATGTGCATTTTAACATTTATAAACAACGTTGTAATGATTATTCCTCATCTTATATCTTTGTGGATACTTTTGAATATTTTTTAAGATAGATTCCCAAATCTAAATGCAAAAAATGAAATGTTAGTTGATTGCATTTAACAGTATTTTTAAAGAATAATGCCTGGTATGCTTATTACTGTACCACCAGTTCTCAGAACATCTGCCACATAGAAGATACTAAATAAATACGTGTGAAATGAATGCCAAATGAATGATTGCAACCAGCCTAGAAAATGCATTAATGAAATTCACCACATGGATGGATTCAAAGAAAAAATAAGTAAATGTGTGTACAACCATCATGATGGATGTCCCCATGAACTGGGTTAAACTCCACATCAATTCCTGAGTTTTAAGAAAAATTATTCATCAAGAAATGGAAAAATTTGATTAACCCGATAAAAGAACTTATCAGAAACCAACACCAAAGTAAATTTCTAAATATTCATAAAAGAAAAAATAGTTACCATTTTCAAGGTCTCAGTGATGAATAAAAATAAACCCACAAGCATGAGATAGGGAAGTGAAAAAATATTTAAATAAGATCTAAAATATTAAAAGACCTACTGACCTCCACAAAGAAATACAAAACAAGCTTAATCAAAAAGCAATATTATCCACCACAAAGGTGCACTGAGTTAACTCTAAAGAAGTTCATCATATTGGGGGCAGGCCTTGTGGTCCAGTTTTAATATCCCCAAAGTGCAGGGTCAGACAGGAAAGGTGCTCAGAGCCTATAGCTGGACTGCAACTACCCTGCCTCCTCTTCAGCACTCCAAGTATCATTAACAGAAACAGAACCTTCTCTTCCTTTCCCTAGTCCTCTGATGTGTCAGTTCTACATGTTTCTCATCTCCTATTGTGGTCATCTGTACAATTTGGGGAGGCCAAGAACAAATCTTTCCATCTCAGGAAATTCTGTGATTAAAAGTCAAATTATAGGAAACAATTAATGTTCCATAATTTGGAATATCGAGCAACCATTTAAAAATGTACATGCTTTATATGTCTTTATATAAGCGAGAATCCCTGAAGTATGTTACTTGAAAAAAGTTAAATGACAATGAGTCTAGGTTGATCATTTATTCATATGTTTTAGTTTCTTTCTGATAATTCTGTTGAAATATAACTGATATACCATAACTTTACCCATTTACAATGCACAATTTCATTATTTTAAGTATATTTAGAGTTGTACACTCATAATCCTTTTTAAGAATATTTTTATCACCCTGAAAAAAATTTGGTACTCATTAGGAGCAGTCTGTAGTAGTCTGCTTTTCCCTTGCTAGAAACAATACCCAACACACTTTAAGACAGGAGAGGGTTAATTTCGCACATATTTTAAGAGAATTCAGTCTGTGGTCAGCTGGCTCAAAGGCAGAAACATCATGGCAAAAGGGCATGGTGAACCAAAGCTGCTTAGTCCATGGAGGATGGGAAGCAGAGTAGGGAAACAGCACCAGAGAGGAAGGGGTAAAGGACCAGACACAGACCCCCAAGGTCACGCCTCCCTAACCTGCACAGACACACCCAGCAGTGTGCTCCAAATGCTGATCAAATCGGCATGCCATGCCAACTACCACACAGTCATTCATCTTTTGCCCTCCAGGTACCCTCAATAATGATTCAACCACTTTTTCTTTCCGTATAGTTGCCTGCTCTGAACACTGGATATTAATGGAAGTGTACAATATGCAGTCTTTTATGGTGGGTTCCCTTCATTTAGCATTTCAAGGTTCATCCACATTGTAGCATATCTTTTTATAGCCCAATGATATTTTATTACACTTGTATTGCACTTTGTTTATCTAGTTATCTGTTGATGGACATTTGAATTGTTTTCACTTTTTGGTTATTGTGAATAATGGTTCTATAAACATCCATAGATATGTAGTCTTATATCTCTTGAGTATCTATGTAGGAATGGAATTGTTGGGTCCTATGGTAATTTTAACATTTATAGAAAGTGCCAGACTGTAAAGGGCTGAATTCAACATTACTATGGCAATACAACAGGATTCTAATTTCTCTACATCCCCAACAATACTTGTTATTGTCCACCATTTTTATTAAAGCCATTCAAGTGATGTAAAATGTCATCCTATTTTGGTCTTGATTTGCATTTCCTTAATGACTAATGATGCTAGGTATCTTTTCATATGCTTATTAGCCATTTGTATGACTTCTTGGGAGAAGTTACTCAGACCCTTTGCCTCTATTTCAACTGTATCATTTTATCTTTCATTACAGAGGTATAAGTGTTATTCATCTAGTTTTGAATACAAATCACTAATCAGATATAAAATTTTCAAATATTTCCCCCACCATGGGCTAGGTTGTCTTTTCATTATCCTGGTGACATCCTTTGTAGCACAAGCTTTGTATTTTAGTTATTTATTTTTATTAGAGTACTACTCTGTCATAAAGAAAGGTAAATTTGAGTTATTTGTAGGAAAATATATGCACTTGAGGTCAAAATGTTAAGTGAGAGAAATCTGACACACAAGTTTAAACACCATATGGCTTTTCTTATATGAGAAACCAAAAATATAAATAAAGACCAAAGAAAAAGATAGGTAATAAGAATGAAGCACAAGTTTTATATTTGAAAGTAGTTGGGCCATCTTTATTTAACTTGTATTGTTGGTGTCATATCTAAAAACTGGTTGCTTAACCCAAAATTTTGTGTACATTTTCTAAAGCACATAACCACATATGTAAGTACTGTATATGTGCTTTCTTCTCTAAAGAAATGTTCATAGTAGGTGACTTTGTGGGGAGAAACAAAGGGAAAAGAAAATTTTATTTTACATTTCATTCATTAATAATGATTTCAATTTTTACCATTCATTGGTTTCACTTCTATTTTTTAAATTTTAATTCAGATTAAATATTAATAAAACAATAATACTAATAAAACAATAATTACTAAAAATACTAATAAAACGACAATTATGTATCATTTATATTTTAAGGATTCTTTAAATTGAATTACATACCAATAAATAGCAGTTGACCACTGTTCGAATTTTAGAAGATTTAGCAAATTACAACACTTTTTTCTTCCTGAATTCAGAGCCAATTAAGATCAAATACAAGAATCAGGGAGGTGGAAGACATAATGTCATATGGATATTTAGATAAAGCCAAATGGAAGGAAGTGGTTTAGCGAAAGAGCCAAATAGAATTTCTGAAGCTCACTGACCCTACCTCTAATTTATACCTTGGAATAATCAACCCAACCCTAAATGAATACATACTTCCTGAGGATTAATGAGTAGCACTGTTTAGGGGGAAAGAAGCCAACTGCAAGAGACAAGATCCTCCATGCCTGAGAACTTCTACTATAGAGACTTTACAATATACAATTGTGAATATAAATACAATATAAAGTTGCCTTTCACCCAACAACAAATAAGCTCATTTCATCTCCAGGACAAAATCTAACGGTTGGAGCAAGAGGCTTAAAATACTTCAAGAAAACTTTCTTCATGAACTATAAAGAATTAGGGAAATTCACATTCCCCCTAATAATTATAAAATTTTAAGATGAAGTAATTAGAAATTTGTACCTAGACATTATATATTCTTATATTTTGCTCCTGATGATCCATTATAAAATTGGCATATATGTGCAAGTATTGTTAAGTAAGCAGTAATCGAGACATTGACCACTGTGGAAACTCCAAGGCATCTGGAAACATTACTATATGCCCTATTTAAATAAGATCCTATAGATTACTGTTAGAAATCATGGAGAAAGTTTTTGGGAAAAGATTTCAAGATATAGGATTTATATTCAAAAGGCAGAAAAAGAGTATTTCACTTCTAAAGCACGAGAATGGAGCTGGGAGGTGGGAGTCTCTTCATTCTAGGAAAAAAAGTCAATGAGACAGTTTCTGAACTACTCCTTGCTTACCCATTGGATGCAGCCTCCCAACCATTGTGTCACAGTGTCTGGTGTCCTTAGAAATTAATACCACCAGTCCACAAGGAGGCTGGACAGGATTTGGGGTCATTAAAACTCACAGGTTGGTCCCTTTTAGCCAGATCAGTCTTTTTCATTTCTCTTTGTCATTTAAACATTAAGATTTTTAGCACTTCCCTCGACATAAACAGCATTGGAAAGCACCATGACAATGATGCACATTATAGTCAAGATTAAGTTAAGGACATAATTTTAGAAAGCTCACAGTTCAGTGGGGGAGATAGGCTTGTAAGCAACTATAGTTTACTAAAATTCAATGCAATAAGTGCTAAAATGGATGTTACCACAGAAGGAGCCTCATCTAATACACAATAATAATAACAATAAATAATAATAATAATAGTTCATCATTGCTAAGTAATTATGTGTGAAATCCTGTGGTGAGTAACTTATAAACATTTTTTCTACTGTGCCTATAATTCCCTTTTCCAGAGAAGAGGCTTAAAGCACAGAAAGGTTAGATAACTTAATTTTATAGCTAATAAGAAGGGAAAAAAGGATTTGACCCCTGCTTTTTTGAACTTGAAGGCCATGCCTTTAAGATTGGCCATAGATAAATTCAACCACCTGTCATGGTGAAGAGAAAGTATTTAAACATGGCCCTAAGAGATGCCTTTCGATCTAACTGTTACCTATTTGTTTTAAGGTTATCCTTTCTTGGAAATATCGGGATAAATAAATAACACTATCTTCTAAGGGCCTAAATAATTAATGAAAATAGAAACGTTACAAACAGCCAAGCCCATACTTGCACCTTCATGAGGACATAGAGATGTTTCCATTGTTGGGTCCTCTGCCTGGTATCTAGTATAGATAATTCAACAATATTTGTTAGGTAAATGATGGGAAGAACAAATACATGAAAACACAAGTTTAAAAAAAAATCTAACACAGGTTAAAATAGCTTCCAGACACAAAAAAATGACAACAGCCACATGTATATCTCAGAATTCAGAATTCAAAAAATTGTACTGCCTTAGTTACTGTCAATGATAGAAAACAAGTCATAGGAAGATCATAGTTCACAATATGAAATGAAGTTTTTCATACCATTTGAATTCTAGAATGTTACATTCAAGCCATCCAGGCTGAACCAATTTTGAAAACATCTCTTGTGATTAACAGGGTAGCTTTACATCTCCATTTGAACACATTTAACAGTGAAAAGCTGCTTGTGATCAGCTTAAATTGTTTATTTTACAAAATTCTTCCCTATCTTGACCCACGTCTTAATTTTGTTAGTGTTAATTTTACTGCGGAAACTACATAAAATATCTAGCTATGATGGTCCTCAAATATTTGAAGGCATTTATCATACTTTCTTCTTTCCTCTTTGGGAGTATCATCTTTCCTGGGCCCCACTTATTTCTATTTTTTCATGGCACATGTGCACAGGAGTATATGATGAATGAGAGGTTTAAGAAGTCCTTTCATAGCACAGATTTGGAAATTCACAGAGACAAAAAAAAATGTGTGCATCCTAATGGGTATTTTCTGGGTCTCCATGTTCACCATGGGAATAGCAGATGTGAATACTACCTTCTCCTCTGCCCAGAGTGAGAATTCTATCAAGCATATATGTTTGCTTTTAAATTATCTTGGGATAATTTTTCTAACTTTATGGCCTCTCTTCCACCTGCCTACTCTGGAGTCTCTTATAATATACCCAATTGAAGCAAAGAAATGATGAAACATGAGCATAAGTATTTACATATTCTGAGACCAACTGAAGACAATACTATGTTTCCAGGAATATCTGTCCACAGTCCTAGACTTCAGGCCATGCTAAGAGTCAGTTCTACATATCCAGATTTTTCCCAATTTTCTTCACCTCTTTATGTCCCTCTTCTGGTCTTGCTTCAGTTTTTCGGGATCCAATTCTCAGTCCATGTGAGAATTAGGGGCTAGGGCCCAGACTAGTTGTGGAACAATCACTATGACTATTAATCATGATTGTCAGCTTGACTAGATCAAGAAACACCAACAGATTAGAAAAGTATATTTCTGGGTGTGTCTGTGGGGTGTTTCCAGAGATGATTAGCATATATGCCAGCAAAGCAGGGAAGGAAGACCATCCTGATTGTGGGCGGCACTATCCAATAGGCTTGCAGCCAAGAGCGAAGAAGAAGGAAGAGGGCCTGCATTTGAAAAGCCCCATTCTACTTAAACAGATGCATCTTTTGCTACTGCCATTGCCTGTATACATCAAATTCCAGTTTAGTCAAACTCTCAATGCAGACTCACATCAATGACTCTCCGGGGAGTTTCTAGAACTTCGGTCTTGGACAGGCACATTATCTTTGATCCTTCGTGTTCTGTAGCTTCCAGGTTCTTGAACTGAACAGCTGATGGAGCCTCTGGCTCTCCAGCACGCAGATGGCCATTATGGACTATCATGCCTCTGATCCATAAGCCTAATAAGTTCCCTTGCATAATATATATATATATATATATATATATATATATGCTATTGATTTTTTTCCTCTAGAGAATCCTAACTATTCAATCACCTAATTAAAATTTACTTAAAGGATAAAAACAAGACATCTGTTTATAAGAACTATCCTGCAAGGAAGAAGAAGCACTGGAGTCAGAAACCACAGCATTCCTGCTCTCTAACATCAATATAACAGGTTTGGTTGATACAGACAACCTAAGACTCCCCAAGATTTGCCCTGTGTTCAACAGAGTAGGAAATGACATGACATGCCATTCATGTGAGGAAATCAAAGTCTCATGGCATTCAATGGGGAACATAAGAGTAGACTGTGTACTTGAAAGACGCAAATTACACAAAGGCTGTATCAAAGGGGCACTGACAGCCATGTGAAGGAGGCCTTAGAAACTTAGGATCCATGAAGGCTCATAGTTTTTGTCCAGGGCAAGAGGATATTGTAGATCTATCTACAAAGGAGTTTAAGTGTCTGTCCAGGAGGGAAAGATACTAAGAATTTCTGTTACTTAAGATCATTACCTTTTTGAAAATACGGCATGTGGCTTGTGAAGCCTGCTTCCCTTTTCTATACAGCATAGGCTCTGAGTCTCAGTTCGAAAGGGCAACTTATCCTTTCACCTCTTCCAAGAGGAGACAGCTTCCAGGGCTCTCTGAGTTTGGAGCTGTTTTGCTCAGCATGGCTCCAACTCCCACTCTCTCGCCTTTCAGTCACAAGGGACTGCCAGTGTTTTAATGTGCACAGAGAGTAGTTATAAACTGTAATTACTAAACTAAAGCTCCTTTAAAAGAAGAAGAATAAAATCTTTCTATATATTTATCTGGCTGTCTCTATTGAAATTATATTAAGGAATTACTCCCCTCTATTTTAAGAAGTCATTTTCACCATTTAGTAATGAAGCATAATTGCACAAATCAATGTTAATTTATAATGATGAAACAATAAAATATTAATGAAATAAAATTCCCCAGACTTTAGTAGTGAGAACAGACACTTAAATCAATTCTGTGTTCAGGCATCAAGGAAATATTTCTAAAACACTAACCACTTTGTATTTCTTATTTTAAAAGCACTTTACTACTTTTCCACCATTTCTATAATAAAGTCCAGAGTAATTAGTAGAATCAAATATCTTCTTTATGGTTAGCTCTTCCTTATGGTTCATCTCCTATCATTTCATGTTCTTGAAATCCCAATCTATTCATAGTTCCCAAAATACATCATGCTATTTTAATTCTCTTTGCTTCCATGTTTATCATTATAGTGGAATTCCTTCTCTGAGATCCATCCAGTAAGATCCTACTCATCCTTCAAAGTCTGCCCAGATTGTACCCACTCCAAGAAATATTTCTACTAAAACTTCTCTCATGCATCCTTCACTCTTTCCTTTCTCTGCTACCTGTGTAGCTCTTCCATATTTGTGTGTTTAATTTATTTCTCTGAGCCACAATATCTTCTGGGTTGTTGGAGTCAAAATAAGCTTTGTTTCAGAGTACATAGACTACTTTATAAGAGTAAGCACTCTTTAAAATTTTTAAATCAGGGCCAGGGGATTTAGCTCAGTGGTTTCACTGCCTGCTGTGCAGGCGCAAGGACCGGAGTTCGATCCCTAGTATCAAAAAAAAAAAATTTTTAATCAGATGACACATTGTGCAGTAATTGCTAAACAAGTATTTTATATTTTCACAGATTTGCAAAATTAATGCAAATATTAGTAATTTAATATTACGTAGCTCAGACTTGATCTGGATAGTAAGCTTACAAAGTGAGCAAAACGTTGTCATATCACTGTTAGGTTTTGTATCTAGATGTCCCCCCAAATCTTAATGTGTCAAAGGTAGGGCTTTTGGGACATGATTAAATCATGTGGTTGTGATATTCACCAATGTGGATTAGTCTACTGATGAGTTTATAGCTAAATGTAATGTTGGGAAGTGAAGCTATTTTTCCTCTGCCATAGCCCTCTACCATGCCACCCTGCTTTGGAGCCAATCAAGACTATAGACTGAAACCTCGCCAAACTGTAAGCCAAAATAGATCTCTCCTTCTTTGAGTTGTGAGTGTCAGGTATTGTATCTTAGTGATTAAAAAAAAAAAAAACCTCTTGATTTAACTTGTGTGAGTCAGATAATTTTGTCCAAGCAATGAAAAAATAACTAAGACAGATTTTGTTCCAAGAGTGTGGTTGTTTCTGTGATCCTGCCTCACCATGTGATTCAAAAGCCTGTGGGACTGGTTCACAGGAGGAGTTTGAAAAGGTTTGGAGATGCTTGCTGGAGAAGCAGCCCTGCAGTGCTGTAGGAGCTTGATGGAAGATTCTGGTCAAAGCTCAGAACACCAAAATGTTGACAATAATGCTGCAGGTAAAGACCAGGCTTAAGAAGTTTTAGCTGGGAAGCCCTCCACTGGCAGTTGGACTCTAAGCTATGTGTGTTACTCTCCAGCAGAAAATTTGACTACATTTTCTCATGTCTTGAAACGTTTAAGGACGCTAAGATTAAGGGTTGCAAACTAACCGGGTAGAGAAAACTTCAAGGCAGCTGAATATGGAGGCAATGACATGGGTATTGTTGGGAGCTTTTAACCAGATCTATGTTGGGAATCACGAGCAAATAACACAGCTGAATGATTTTAAAAGTTTTGTGCTTCGACCAAAAGGAAACCCTAGTAAAGTTGGGACCTGTAAAGATAGAGCAGAAGAAAGCTTGGTTGCTGAAGTTTAGCATTAAAAAGAAGTCAAATGGGGCTAGGGATTTAGCTCAGTGGTTTCGTCGTCGCCTGCTGCGCACGCGCAAGGACCCGAGTTCGATCCCCGGAACAAACAAACAAACAAAAAAAGCCAAATAATTTGGATCTGGACAATATAAAGGATACCTTGAGGACATATGAGGAATCGGAAAAACCCCACACCTCGAAGACTCAATGGTGGGAAAGTGAAGATGAGTCTATGAGAAGAGAGCCCCCAGGGCACTGTGCTCCAGAATGGCTCCAGACTAGGGAAAGGGAATTGATTGTGCAACAAGATTCAGTTCACTGTGCTTAGCCATCCAGGCACTCACAGACCTCTACAACCACCTGTAAGATAAAGGGCTCAGCTACTGTTTCAGCTGGTAGCAAACTTTTTATCATCCATGTAGTGCTAGTTTATGTGCATACAGAATGCAAGAGTTGTGAGTGTAGGAAGGCTTCCACTCTGCTTTCATCAAAAGGCCTGGGAGGCCAAGCAATGTGCTTCTGAGAGGACAGTGTGTGAAGCTGTGAGTATGAAACCAAAAGTGCAGTGGCGACCTCAGTATGTTGAAAAAGCTAGGGACATGGAAAAGCAGCAAGAAGCGGGCAAAGCTGGGCCAAAAGAGAAGCCATGAGGACAGCCACCACTGGCAGTGCTGTAGGGGAGGGGAATGGGGTATCCAAGCAGTTTGGAATTTACGTCTTGTCATAGATTGCCCTGGGTCCTGTATGGGCGACTATGGAATTTAATGTTTGTCCTGCTGGGTTTCAGTCTGCTTTCGCTCCATTTTTTTCTATCCCCTATCTCTCCCTTTTGGAATGGGAATATTTACACTGTGCTTTTGTATGTTGGCAGTGTTTAACTTTTTTTTCATTTTTACAGGAGCTCATAGTTAAGAGTTTGCCTTAAGTCTCAGAGGAAATTTTGGACTTAGACGTTTCACCAATGTTGAAACTGTTAGGACTTTGGCAACTCTTAGAGACGGACTAAATGCATTTTGCATAAAGGGATGGGCATGAGTCTTTTGGGGGGCCAGAATGTTATGGCTTATGTCTGGATGTCCCTGTAAAGCCTCATGTGCTTATAGGTGGAGCTTTTTGGAGATAATTGCACTCCATGGATGTGATCCTCATCAGAGGGGATTAGTCCACTGAGTTTATAGCTAATTGCGATGTTGGCAAGTGAAGCCTGGTTGGAGAAGCTGAGTCACAGGGGGCATGGCCTGGAAAGGTCTATTCCCCCTCCCTTGTTTCCTTGATCTCTCTTTCTCTACTTCCTGACACCATGCTGAGGTATGATAGAAGAAATAAAAATAGGTAGAAAGGAGATAAGGAAATAGTAAGTAAAAATTATATTTTTAGGATGACTGTGCTTCTAGGACATAGATGAAGTTACCCAGGGCCATAAATTGGCTTGATTAAGAAATTAAGAAATAGGAACCTGACCATGAAATAAGAGCAGCCCCAATGTCAACACCCCCTGGGCAGATTTACACTCCTTCCCTACTAGACCCATCACCACAGGGGCATAAATTGGCCCAATTAAGAAAGTAAACTGTAGGGGACAGGGGAAGGGGACGTTACCAGAACCTCTGCAGTGAGTCCTGGTCTTCTGCGAGCCACGGCAGCACACGGCGAATTACAGGAAAGGTAGAAAAACGAGACTGAGAAGAAGCTGAGCTTTGGGTCTGATCAGTGCTGCTCTGGGCAGCAAAGACAAAGCCCTCAGCTTACCACACTTTTTATTCAGTACATCGGGAGAAACAAATGTAACAAATGACTTGCAGAGAGTTCAATAGTTCACATTGGGATAAACAAGGTGTAACGGAAGGCTTGCAGAGAGTTCAGTACATCTCCGGCAAACAAGATGTTAATCAGTCCAAGAACAATGAGGAACTGAGCAGATGTTTGTTCTCCCAGGATGTTTCTTGTCCTGGAGAATCACAGCATTACTGGATCACTGAAGTCTCAGTTGTGACCGGAGGCCAAACTGGAGTTATTCTGTAGCTGGGCTGTAGGCAAGAGAACTAGGCTAACCAAATGATTTTTCCCTAGAATTATGTAGCATTGCTCCCAACAGTAAACAACTAGTTGAATGAATCCAGAGAATATTTAAATCACTTAGCAAAAAAAATTAATAATAATCTCATGCCTGTCTCAGACTCTAACATATCTCACTTCTTTGAGCTCCCATAGTCCTCTCTTGAGTGCATCCTATAATCTCTCTCCCTGCCTAATAAACCCTACTTGTACTTCTTTCCAATGTGTACTAAAAATTCTTTTTCTGGGATGGGAGTAAGCAAGCCTGCTACAGCAAAGTGTGTTAGGTTTGAGAAACTCTCAGACCCAGCCCAGTGATAGTGTCATGAGCTACTTCTCCTCTGCCATGTCACCCTGCTTTGGAGCCAGCCAAAACTATGGACTAAAACTTATCCAAACTGTGAACCAAAATAAACCTTTCATTCAAGTTGTGCATATGTTTTACTTTTCTCATTGTTGAGACAAGATACACAACAACCTTCTGGGGTCTCCACTGCACTTTCAGCTTCATACTCACAGCTTCACACACTGCCCTCTCAGGAGCACACTGCCTGGCCTCCCAGGTTTTCTTCTGAAATCTGGTTGGAAGCCTTCCTGTCCTCACAACTCTTGCATTCTTTGTGCACCTAAAACCAGATCCCTATGGATGACACCACAGTCTGCTGCTAACTGGAGCAGTAGCCAGGCTTCCTTCTCTCTTGGTTGTAGGGGTTGAGTGCCTGGATCATTGAGCACTTTGAGCCCAATCCCGAGGAACAAATTATCTAGGCTGTCACCATATTGAACATAGTGCTCTGGAGCTTTCTTTTCAAAGCAAATTCTTTCATCTTTGGAACCTTGATGTTCCAAAGGCTGGAGTCCTACTTTTTATTACGATGTACTCAGGCCTTCTTTTCCACTGTTCTGTTCCTTCTCAGCAACCAAGTTTTCTTCTGTTTTATCTTTGCAGTCCACAGCTTTAACTGGAGTTTCCTTTCCAGCCAAACTCAAAACATTTTAAATCATTCTATTGGATTCTTTGCTCTTGATTCTCAACATAGATCTAGCTAAAAACCCCCAGCAGTTGCCATGACATCACCTCAATACTTGACTGTCTTGAAATTTCTTCTGCATGATTTATTAGTCCCCCACCCTTAATCTCAGTCTCAGGCAAGTGTCTGGACATAAGCAAAATGCAGACAAACTTTCTGCCCAGGCATAATACACATGTTCTGGAGTCCAATAGTCAATGCAGTCTTTCCCAGCAGAAATCTCCTGTGCCTGGTCCTTACCAACAGTATTTCTATCTGCATTCTGGTCTTCTGAACTCTGGCCAGAATCTCCCATTAAGTACAGTTTAAGACATTTCAGGGCTACTTCTTCAGCTGGCATCTCCAAACCTTTCCAAACACTCCCCACAAGCCAGTTCCAAAGGTACCTGAACCAAATGGTCAGGTACAATCACAATAATGACCCCACTACTTGTATCAAATTCTATCTTACTTTCCTCGTTGCTGAGACAAGATATCCAACACCCATGTTAAAGTAGGAAAGGTTTATTTGGCTCACAGTTTGTAGAGGTTTCATTCCATCGTTGGCTAACCCCAAGGCAGGGTGGCATGGCAGAGGAGAAACAGTTCCACGTAGTCAGAAGGCAGCAAAGCAGTGAAGTAGCAAGAAGCATGTGACAACAGTAGCCCTATTTCTGAGCCTTATATTCTATCTAGGCTACCTGCACTTAAAGTGGGTAGCATTCACCCCAGAACTATGCCAAAACAATCAGCAGACTGATTTAGTAATCCCATACCCTTGAGCATAGTATCACACTCTAGATCCACCCACCTCTAAAAAGCCCCACTTGTGACTGCATGAAGCTTTGGGAGGACATCGAGACTCAAGCCATAATAGTGTGTCAGATATTGTGTCTTGGTAATGAGAAATTCTCCTCCTTTAACTTGTAGGTGTTGAGTATTTTGTCCTAACAATGAGGAAGTAATAAAACAATCACTAATACATAAAAGGCAATAAGCAGAAATGTTAGAATCAGAACCTGAGATTTATGACTTCTGCATTGTCCAATACTATGTATACTATCTACCTTGACAACAAAACATTCACTTTCAGAAACTCTTCTGGTCAGGTAGCGTAATAAAAAGAATCTCTATGGAATGAATCTCTAAATAATTATGTTCAGAAAATGAAGTTATATGATAAAGCATGTGTACTCCACAATTCCATTTGTATAAAACTCTATAAAAGTGCTTCACATCCAACACAAATATTTCCTCCCAGAGAACATGTAATAATACTATGTGACATTTTGGTGGTTACAACTGGGGTAGGGATGTTATTGGCATCTGGTGAATAGAGACCATCAATACTAAAAAACCTCCTGCACTGCATAAAACATACCTCTATGCAAGGACTTATCTGGTTCAGAGTGTTAATAGTGCAAAGGTTAAGAAATTGTTTCATAAAATTCAAACTAATCCATAGTAAATGAAGTGATAACAGTGGCTACTTAGAGGTAGGAGTCCAAGAAGGGATGAGGAAAAGGAATTACAAAAGACCACCAGAAAATTTTCAGGAGTGATAGATCCATGCATATTCTTGATTCTAATGATCATTCATGGATGGACACATGGATCACAGCTAATCAATTTGTACACTAAAATATGTGAAATTTGGTTTTTTTCCATTATGCTTTAATAAAGTTGCTTGCTAAAAGAGTTAAAAAATTTAAATTATGGGTCAACAAATATGTTAGTCTGCTTTCCATTACTGTAACAAATACCTGAGATGGTCAACTTAGAAAAGGTTTATTCTGGTTCACAATTTTAGAAGTTCCAGTGCATCATCATTTGGCTCTTTTGCTTTTAGGCTTATGGCAAGCCAATATATCATGGTGGGAACATAAGGCAAGACAAAGGTGTTCACATATGGCAGAGAAGTGACAGAGAAAGAAGAACAGATTGAGGTCCCACAACCCTCATCTAGGCCACAACTCTTAAAGATTCCAGTACATTCCAACACTGCCAAGGTAGGTACAAAGCCTTTAACACATGGGCCTTTGGGATACATTGCAAATCTAAATAATAGCAACAATAATAGTGAAAATGGTTCCTAGATAGGAGTCAAAGGCCTAGGTCTCAATAATCCTTTCTTTATTCAAAAATGTCACCCTCTTTACAAAGACCACAATCTAGCTCCCAGGAGTCATCATGATCCCTTGGAAGATCAACATATTTCCTTTCCCAGCATAATCCTTGACAGTCATGATCAGCTTACACCTCAGATGGTAAATTAGAGTTGAAAATAATATAGTAGAATTATAAAGACAATTCAAAATGCAAAATATGAATGAGAATTAGAGACAAGGCAAAGTATATTTATGTTTCAAACAATGAAAAGCACAACAAAGATGAGGAACATTTAATATTGTTCATCCAACACTGGGGGGAAGATGTTCTCCTCAAACTGAATACTTTGTAAGTAACCTTTTAATTGCATAGGTTTTGTGGATCCTAGAGAGCTACCTCCAAGAAATGCCCACTTGTGAGAATATTGATTTTCATCTGTCTCTTTCAGTTAGCTGGGACTAATACAATTAGAAACTTAATAGAAGGCTTAATAGGAATAGGTAATAAATATCATCAAAATGCACACAATCTTTGCTGTCCTTGGTTCAGTGCAGATGTGGTAACCAGTCTCCAAGAAGATTCTTGATAATCTCATCTCTTGTAAAGGTTCCTCCCACACTGTACCAGGAATGGTCTGTGTGACCAATAAAATACAACAGAAATTATGTATGTCACTTCCAAGATTAGGTATAGAGGGTATTGCAGCTTCCTCCTCCTCCTAATCCTTCTTCTCTTTCTCCTCCTCCTCTTCTCCCTTCTTCTTTCTTCCTTCTTCCTCTTCCTCCCCCCCCCCCCGGTCATAAAAAGCTCTATGGAGCACTCCATACATTAGGTAGCTAATTCTGCCAAGAAACAGCTAGCAAGAAACTGAGGCCTGCCAATAGCCATGTGAATTGAGGTCTGAAGTAGATCCACTGGCCCCAAAAGAATCTTCAGAAGACAGGTTAGTGACGACCTCATGAGAGATCCTGAGTGAGAATAACCTAGCTAAACTACTCCTAGATTCTTACTCCTCAAGAACTGTTAAGATAATAAATGTCTGTTGCTTTAAGCATCCTAAATTGTGGTGTAATTGTCATCAGCAATAGATAAATAACACACCAGTCTACTCCTGAAATTTAATAGTTGGATGTAGCCTACATTTAGTATGTTTAGCAAACAGACCACTGAGTTCTGTGCTGGATGTAGGCAGTAGGGCAGGGGTTGGGGGTCAGGCAGTCCACTGGACTGAATGCCAGTACTTTCAGACTCAGCTTCCTCTAAAAACAACACAGAACTGATCTATCTCCTCACCACAGAGGATGGGATGTCTATGACCTTCCTGGCCTGCACTTAAACATCTCACAGGGAAGTCTAACTTGTACCCTCTCTGCGACTGTCTCTTGTGACTATCGCCCACCTAGTCACTGTGTTTGGGTGACACCAAGTCCTCTTTTATGAATATCTTTATGAAGTATAGCCAGAAATATGGTGAATGCTACTGCCAATGGCCATACAGTAGAAAGGCAGGCTCCTAAAAACATTACGGTGTGTCCTCATATGCCTTGTTCACTAGATCTGGCACCATGCAACTTCTGGCTGTTCCCCAAAGTCAAATTGACTGTGAGAGGTAAATATTGTGAATGGATTCAGGACAACAAGGCAGCCATGCCAGCACAATTAGACATAAACCAAGACTTCCAGAACTGCTTAAGATGGTGGCAACAACAACGGGAAGTGTTTTTTTAAGTAAGAGGTAGTATTCTGAAGGAGGTTAATAGCAATATGTCTTTTACTATAATAATTATTTTTTAAGTTCAACCTATGTTTTGATCACACCTCGTATGACAGACAAAGCATTGGTTAGTAAAGTTAATTTTCTTTCTTTTTTTTCTTTTTTTTTTTTGCAAAAGGCACAACAAGAAGAGATATTGATGAGAATACAGATGAAGGCTATTTAAAATATAGTGTAATTGAGGCAATACTCTTAAGTGAAATAAATAGGACACACATGTGTAAATACCGAATAGTTTCTCTAGTGTGAGAAACTGAAAGTGTAAATAAAGACTAA
>NW_004624765.1:1431071-1462493 GCF_000247695.1 Heterocephalus glaber | reverse complement strand
ACAAAGACTTTGTTTCCATTTTTTCCTTTTCTCATAATTTTTCCTTTCCCTTCTTTCCTTTCCTCTTCCCCTCCCGCTTCCCCTACCCCTTTGGACCTTTTCTTCCTATTTCAAATTATCAATTATCCCTTTTAATAATTTTAATCCTTATTTACACTTCCAGTTTCTCACACTAGAGAAACTATTTGATATTTACACATGTGTGCCCTACTTATTTCACTTAAGAGTATGACCTCAATATGCATCCATCTAGCTATAAATGTCTCTAGTTTCTCATTCTTTATGGCTGAGTAGTATTCCATTTTATTAAAAAAAAACACATCTTCTTTATCTAGTTTCCAGTTGATGGGCATTTGGGCTGTTTCCAAGCTTTAGCTATTATAAGCAATGCCACAGTTTTAATACCAGATCCCCTAGAGATGATCATATATCACAGACTAAATCTTGCCCTATAATATAATCCCTTGTATTTTGGACACTGCAAATATCTTGCATCAATCTATCACCACACCTTAACATTTGTTATGATGAGTTTTATTAAACAGAAAAATGAATTTGTGATAAAAATTCACAAATTCCAAATGCATGAAGCTTTTAACCTGAAGGTTTATATTTCAGGGAATCTAATTTTTTAAAAAATCTATTGACAATCCATGATCATAAAGATATTTTTATATGTTTTATGTTACTTAGCTTTTAAATTTTGTCGTATTTAAGTCTTTAACTTATCTGTGATCCATATAAAAAGTAGTAATTCTATTTTATTTTTTCTCTTAATAGAAGGATAAATTCTCCCACTTCTATTGATAATCCAGCCTATACTTACTGATATGTAACACCATGACTGTTGCATTAGTCAGCTTTCCTATTGCTGGGACACAACAGTCAACACCCACAACTTATAGAAGAAGAGGTTTAATTTAGCTCATGGTTTCAAGGTTTTCAATATATGGTCAGCAGTCTCCAAGGCAGGAACCTCATGGTGGAAGGGCTTTGCTGAGTAAAACTGCTTAGATCATGGTGCCTGAGAGGCAGAGCAGGGGTGCAGCACCAGTGAGGAAAGGCAAGAGACCAGACATATGCTAATACCTAAGTCACACCTCCACACCATACATACCAGTAAGTGTGTTCTACAAATACTTTGGGCAGCTCCCAAGCTAATCAAGTTGACACAGTCAAATTTAACCATCACATCCCACTCCTTGTCAATTTGACATCCAAACACATTGGTTTAAATCATACTTAATAACCAAATAAACACGGGGTCATAATTCTACCTAACATGATACAACTATCTTGAAAACACAAGGCCACTACTGCAATTGCCAAAGAAGTCCTAATTCCCTACTGAGAACTCCTGAGCCTGACCTTTACTGTCCACATTCCTATCAGCAATCTGGTCTTCTGAGCTCCAACCAGAATTAACCTTCAAGTTCTGCTTATAGCATTCTAAGGCTTCTCTAGCCTTCATTTCCAAACCTTTCCAAACTCCTCCCACAAAGCAATTCCAAAGGCTTCTAAATGATATGGTCAAGTACATTCACAACAACCCTACTTCTGGTACAAAATCTTCATAGGGTTCTCTAGAGGAACAGAATCAATAGGATCTATATGTGTATATGCATATGTATATATTATATATTAATGTGTATATATTAATATATATATGTGAATATTTTATATAGAGAGAAAACCAAAAAGCTGTATATACTTAAGCAGTTCATATATATTTATATATTTCACATGTATGTGTGTATATATACATATAAATATGTATATTTCACATATATATGTATATATAAATATAAATATATAGAGAGAGAATCAAAAAATGTCTACACATTTCAGCAATTCAGCATACTAACAAATGAATAAATCTTTGGAAGCTAATGGCCACTACTTTGAGCACCTCTTGTAGTTGTAGAGGCCTAAGATAACTTGTGTTAATCTCATGATAACTCAATAAATTTAGTATTAAAATATCTATGCAAGTTTTTCTTCTCTTGGTGTATAGTTTTTTTGGCGGACTCTTTATATAGCCCTACAAGATCAGAGGTGGGAGAATCTACAATGGCTGTTTGCATGCTGGAGAGCTAGCTGGAGGATCCAGTAACTGCTCAGTCCAAGAAGCTGGAAGTACCATAACAAAAAGGATCAAGGATGCAGTACCAGTCTGAGACTAAAAGCTAGAGGCTCTCTGGAGAGTCACTGATATGAATCTGTATTGTAAGGCTGAAGAAATTGGAGTGTGATGTCTACAGGTGATAACAGCAAAAGACATAACCTCTCAAGCAGAATGGAGTTCTTCAAAACTCGCATCAAATTTTTTTCCTTCCCTTTTATTTCATTCAGACTAAAAGACTATTGTTTGATGTTACCAACAATTGGTGTGGATCTTCTCCACTCTGTTTGCTGGCCTGCATGTCAATCATCTGGAAACTCCCAACAGACACACTCAGAAGTACACTTTACTAATCTGCCAAGCATTTCTTAAGTTGACATAACATGATTAACAGTCACAACTATCATATTTTAATGCCCATATGAATGTGGATCTTTTCCTCTAATTTTCCTTTCACAAGTTCTCTTCTGCAGCAACATAAATACTACTTATATTTCTTGTAATAAATCCCAAGACTTGACATGTCCCTTATTTTTTTCATTAAATGTTTGTATTTATTCATAGGAGTCTTTTATTTTTCCATATAGATTTTAGAAGGCTAGATTCTTAAATATCATGAAAGAATCCTCCAGGAATTCTAGCTAGGATAGCATTAGATTTAAGATTAATTTGTGGGAGAAATTAGGTCTTTCCTGTGTTACATTATCTCATTCTTTACTATACTATATCTATTCACTCATTTAAATCTTTTTTATTAATTTAAAGAACTTTTTGTACTTAAAATCTTGTATATGCTATTAGGTTTATTCCTGAACATTTTATGCTTTATGCTGATATTAAGAAAAATATCTTTGTCTGAGAAATGTCTGCTCATTTCAGATGCCCATTTTTGGATTGGGTCTTTAAATTCGGGAGGTCTGATCTTTTTAAGTTCTTTATAGATTCCAGACAGTAGACCTTTGTCTGAGGAAGAGCAGTTGAAGATTTTTTCCCATATTGTGGGTAAATGTATTTTTTTGTTTTGTTTTGTTTTTTTGGTACCAAGAATCAAACTCCGGTCCTTGCGCTTGCAGGGCAGGCAGCAGAACCACTAAGCTAAATCCCCGGAAACTGAAAGTGTAAATAAGGACTAAATGTATAATAGGTAATGTGAAATAGGAAGAAAAGGGGCAAAGGGGAAGGAAGTGGGAGGGCTAGGGGAAAGGATAGAAGGGAATGGGATTAATATGAGAAAATGGAAAAATAGGAACAAAATCTTTGTAAATAGGGAGGACTGGAGGGGTCGAAGGGAGGGCTGGGCAAGGGTGAAAAATAAGAACCAAGAGAGACTATGTAAAGGTGCAAATTTCCAATGATGAATGTCATTATATTGTATACCTAAAATGTACCAATGATTAGAATGAATAATCGATAATGTAAAATAGGAAGAAAAGGTCCAAAGGGGTAGGGGTAATGGGAGGGGCAGGGGAAAGGAAAGAATGGAAAGGAAAAATGATGAGAAATGGAAAAAAGTCTTTGTAAATAGGGAAGGGTGGAGGGGGTGAAGGGAGGGCTAAGAATGGGGAAAAAATGAGAACCAAAATGCATTATATAAAGGTACAATTCCCAATGAGAAATGGAATTGTGTTGTATACCTACAATGTACCAATAAAAGAATTTAATAAAAAAAAGAAAGAAAAATATCATATTTTCTGTTAAGTTATTATTATCTTTGTAGAAGAATGCTTCTGGGTTTTGTTTGTATTTATTATTATTTATTTATTTTTCCATCTACTAATATTTTTTTCTTTCTTGGATTCATATTAAATAAACACAGACATTTCTACCTCTACCTTTCACATCTCTTAATTTTTCTTTCATCCTTTCCATTTTATTATTCTCGTCTGGTATTTTCCCAGAATTCCTCAACCTGATCTTCCAGCTCACCAATTCTTTTTTTTTCAAGTTTGTTTTGTTTTGTTTTTTGTGGTGCTAGGAACTGAACCCAGGGCCTCTTGCATGCTAGGTAATAATTGTATCACTTAGCTGCACTCCCCCAACCCTCAACTCATTAACTTAAGTTCATTCTGCACTTCAGTCCATCCACTGAGTTCTTATTCTAAAAGCCCAGACATCAACTGAAGAACATCAAGTGAGCTTAAATGACACATCACGTAAAACATCACCAATCCTGAGATATAATAAAATTTTTCTTAAAGGTACCACTACACTTGACATAGTCTGTTACACAGCAACAGATAATAAAATCATCTTAAAATGGTAGTAAATCGAGTTACTACATTGAGAGGCAGATAGATATAACAAATTCCAATCTAGATTTTGAAAAGAAAATAAAAATAAGCTAAAACTGATTGAATCTAGACTTTCCAAAGAAAATACAAAGCAGCCTGGACTGGTCCCAGCGTGGACAATATCACTGCTCTTCCTGATCAATAGAATCATAGGAGTCACCACATCAGAGAAATGCTGAGTTCCCTGGGGACTTTAACATAACTAAATTGATCTGTGTGGACCTTTTGGTGGGGCACTTCTGTTCATAGTGCTGAAGCCTGTTTATTAACTGAAGTAGCTAGCCTCATTATGAATACATCAAAATATGCTTGGGTTTGCTCTTTGGATTCTCAGAGTGATTTTTAAAACACCTTTTTGATATGCTAAGAGCCTCTAATGAGGACGGAAACCATCAATTCAAAAGAAAACATTAGGCTGCAAAAAAACCCCAGCTTTCTCTTTTGCTCTTAGTTAGCAGTCTACACATAAGGATTGAAGAATGAAGTTTCATTCACCAGCCGGCTTCACTAAAGGAGGGAAGCCGCTACTGACCTTAAAGAAGACAAACATGTATTTGCCTTTAATTTCCTCCAATTTCTTTAAAATCCAAAAGCCAGTTGGCCAGGAGATAGTGCTGAGTGGTGATGTCTGGGGAGAAAAAGTACTGACCTTTTAGATATCCTAAGCCTAAGGAAGCATGTTGAAAGAGTGGAGAGATTATTGGGAAAGTTCAATTGCTTTTTTTTTTTCCTATTTAGCCTCAGTTTCCTTATCCTTAAAAGAAACAATAACACAATTCTTTTTTTTTTTGTTACTGGAGATCGAACTCAGGACCTTGTGCTTTTGAGGCAGGCACAGTGCCACTGAGCTAAATCCCCAGCCCCCAGTAATACATGATTCTTAAGGTCAATGTGAAAACTTATTTCTAGATTGCCTGGCATACAAAAGCAATAAGCAGTAGTTGTTACTCTTATTTTGATCATCATCATTATCATTAATATGTTAGGAATGAATCTCAACAGTGCAGAACAGGGTTAATACCTGCTGAGATTGCTGAAAGAAAGTGTGTTGATGAGATGTTACCCTAAAACCATGAGGCTGTGGATTAACTAGGAAAAAAAATAAAGCAGAAATACCATAACTATGTCACTTGGGATATAGGACCATAATTCAGTGTCAGTTGAGGCAAAGTACTCAAATGGAATCAAGGGTATGAAGAACCCATGTAGACAACAAATTTTCATTTGTATAACCCATCTCATTATTTGTGCAATTTCTAAAGTGCACTATGCTTTGATTAATATCCATTATAACCTGAGGTTGGTGATAATTGCCTGTAATCCCTTTGGGGGATTACTCTGGAAAGCTGAGACAGGAGGATCACAAGTTGGAGCCCAGCCTGGACAACACAGCAATTTAGAGAGAATCCATCTCATAATATAAAATAAAAGAAGGGCTGGGGGTATAGCTCAGTGTAAACACCTTGGATTCAATCAGAAGAAGAGGAAGAGGAAGAAGAAGGAGAAGGAGAAGGAGAAGGAGACGGAGAAGAAGGAGGAGAGGAAGGGGGGGAGAGGGGAGGAGGAGAAGAGAGAAGAGGAGAGGAAAAGAGAAGGAGAAGGGAAGGAGAAAGCTATTATAATAATCAAGGCCCAAGATATCATTTGGTGAAGAGAAATAAAAATAAATTGGGAGGCACAAATGTTGTCATTAAGAATTCCTCTTGGAGAAAGCACTCACTTTTTGGAAAGAAAACTTTGATAGGTGCAGCAGACAGAGTCAAATTCCATTCAAGAACCTCTTGGGTCTCTCTCCTGTTTCTTTATGCCCCTTCTCAGATCCAGTGTGCACTCAACTCTCAAGGCTCACAGCAATGCTCTCTTCTTTGAGAGGCTGCCTTCAAGTGACTAGAGGCCTATGTCAGAAAACCCCAAGTATGTGAGGGTTTATAACCCTGTTGGTGGGTGAGCACTTGGCCAATGATCCATAGTGGCAGAGCATGGAAGCCCAGCTTTCTCACCTCCAATCACAAATTATGAGTTTACTTTATACTCCACAGGATCAGGTAAAGTTTATGATGTCACTTGAGGTGACATCTGTACCTGGTATATTCCCCTTCTGTGCTCTGCTTCCCTCACTCCATTTCCAGTTTGTCATGGGCACACCTTAAGTAAATAACCTGCACTCCAGTTTTCATCTTAGAATTACATTTGGGGATGCAATTTAAGACAGTGACCCACTGGAGTGGTGGCAGCAAACCCAAAGAGTGCATAAGTAACAAAAAGCAGTCACTCTCTGCTTTTAGAATTGGTAGATCCTATTCATCAGAAGAGCCTTTGTGTCAGTGGTTTGAGAATATGAATTAGCACGGTAGATTCTAAAAAGAGCTGGCAATTTGTGAGGTATGATCATCACTACTGCGATTCCTCACACACACAGACCATATCCTCTATGAATTATTAAGTAACCCATAGGCCAAATTCCAAGGTGTTCACACACCAAGTGGATTCTTTTGAAGAATCGGACCAAGAGTGAAGTTCTTCATCAGGATGGGCAAGAAGCATGGAGCTTGCTCTTTTGAACCAGTACAGGGATAGATCATAAGGGCACACTTCATTCTCATCACATATAGGAAAAGATTTTAGCTTGTGCTCAACAGGCAGGATGGAAAAGGCAGCAATAATAATACTAGCCTGATCCAACCTTCTCCTCTTTCATCAACACTTTAGTTAAAGAACATGCTTAAACTATTTGCACCAAGTTTCACACTATGCTATGCAAAATCTAACATAATTAAGACATCTCCTTTGTCCTTTATTCAGTACTCAAAGGCTACTCTCCACCACCCCAACTTCTCAGCAGATCTCGTTTCACCTTTCCTTACTTTCCTTACTTTGGATGTTCTCCCATCTTCCCATAATTGAAGGCTGATGTCATCTGGAAATAACATGCACTCTCTATTTTCAGATGCCCTGCCATCAACACAGCTGCCTGGCATCCTGTCATTGCCCATCGCTGTCAGTTAATGTAGCAACACAAAACTTCAGTGACATTATGCAAATGTGTAACCTTCCCTGGAGACTTTCTGCCTGGATGTTTATATCTAAGTTCCAGTGAAATAATACATTGTCCATGTAGATGCTGTAACCTACTCTAACATGTGTCACAAAAGAAAAAAAAAGGAAAAATTTCCTTGATGTCATTTGCTGAGTGAATCTACAATTTCTAGAGTGGAGTAGCATTGTAAACCACAAGTTTCACAAGGAAAAAATGTTTTTAGAATTCTATAATCCACATCATCTAGGTGGAGCCCTCCATAGAAGTAGAATTTTAAACTCGATAAGTGAACTTGTCACCCCTAGTGTTCCAAGATGCGCTGTCAGCTTTCCATGACCCTTTCTACAACCAGACTAAAGAAGAGAAGTCTAGTCTGCCTATTTTAACCAAATTCTCTGTCGGTCTGTTCTCTTCTTTCCTGCATGTTTGTCAGGGCAATGTGAGTAATTGAGATATACTAAAATGCTAAGATACCAAGATGTATTTACCTTGGTTATTTAAGCATTCTATTAGACTTACAATTGTTCCTTTTGCCTATTTTGGCAACCAATATCCCTAGTGTTCCCTTTTATCCTTTCTTCCTTTCACTCAACATGTATTTTTTAAAGTATTAACTGTGATAAAGCACTTTAAAAGTCCTCAGAGAAACAAAAAGGGCCTGTTCTCAATGAGCTTGCAATTTAATAGGAGAACTAAGACATACATACATAAAGAATCGGTGAGAGATCATGCATTGTCTTGGTGATCCAGAAATATTTCAAGAAAAAGGTAGCACTTGCAAGAAAATATAGAGAAAGCTTATAGTAATTTTTATTGTGGTTGTAGCAAATGTGACTTAAAACAAAACAAATTCTCTATCTTACAGTTCTAAAGGCCAGAAATCTAGAATTTGTCTTAAGAAAGCAAAATTTAAAAGTCAGCAGTGTTGATTCCTTTTGAACATCAATCCTGGCCTCCTATAGCTTTGAAAAGGCCTCTTTAGCATTTCTCAACATGTGTCTGTGTCACGTTCATATTATCTTCTTGCAGTCTGATCTACTCTTGTGAGGAGACCCTTGTGATTACATTCAACAGGGTAATACAGAATAATCCCCCCCATCCTAACACCTTAAAATCATCCATAAAATTTCCTTTTGCCATTTAAGATATTTACAGGTTCCAGGACATAGTTACACTATTCCGCCTCCCAAAGAAGTGTTCCAGACCAAAACAATTTCTAATAAAAACATATAAGCAGGTGGGGACATCATCATTTGAGGAACGGCAAGATGAAGGGCACATGCAACGGACATAGTGAATCTCCATGCATGTGACTGATAGAACAAAATGCTACTAAGCAAGCTGGAAACATTGTTTAAAAATAATTAGAAGCAATCAATGGCATGAGTGGGAGATTGTTTTAAAAATTAATATGGCAGCAATACATAAAATGATTCAAAATAAGAGTCTCAACTATAAATATTATGGTGCCTTAAATGAGTGAAATTCTCTTATAGTAAGAAAAACCTAGTACTGCCAGTGCAAGGGAGGGCAGGAGAGGCTGAGCACCATTCTGAAGAAACCAACTCTGGGCAGCTCAAGCTAATCAGTGGCAGAAGGATGTAGACACAGGTCATAGTATCAGATTTTTTAAAAGAAGTCAGAATTGGAATTTTATATAACATCTCTAAATTTCTTTACTTTAGCTTTATAGTGACTCATTCTTTTTTCGCTATTTGTTTATTTGTTTTTATTAGTACACATTTGTAGTGCATAATGAATGCATTCATTATTGGTAGTCAGTATATGTACCTAACACATCTTAATTCTTTTTACATCCCCTTCCACTGCCATCTCTATCCCATCCTTCTATCTTGTGGTCCCCTTCAGTTTCCAAAAGATCGATCTCCCTGTTTCATATTATCTATCCTTTACTTTGCTTTTTAATTATTTATACTTTGGGTTCCTCATATAATAGAAATTATGATATTTAAATTTGGGCGTATGATTTATCTCACTTAACATTATGGGTTCAAGGTACATCCATTTTCCTACAAATGACTGAAATTTGACCTGTATTGTGGAATACCACTCAATTCTGTATATTTACCACATTTTCTTTATCCATTTGGCTGTTGATAGACATATATGCCACTTCCAAGATTTAGCTAGTTTTTGAATATTAATAACATTTGATATTTAAAACCATTGCAAGGTTGAAACACATGCCTGTGGATCAACACAATCCCAACCTGGCAGTTTGCAGCCTCTGGCTTAAGAGAAGGCAGGAACAATAGACAATTTTATCCAATGTTCAGGTCCAGTCTCTATTCTGTGTGTGGAAGTACACTGGAGATTAATGGTCTAGACCTAGAGCCTAAATGTCCCTTCACTGATTTCCACCTGTCAAAATGTTCAACTATCAGCTAGTTTGGGAACCAGAATACAGACAAAAGAGGATAATTGACCCTAAACTGTCAGACTGTAAAGTTTTGTTGAGTGTTACTTAGTTATTTTTCTTATTGCAAGACAAGATACCCAACACCCAAAGTCAAAGGAGGAAAGGTTTATTTTGGCTCACACTTTGAAGATGTTTTAGTACACCATCAGCTGGCTCCAAGACAGGGTGGCGTGGCAGAGGGGCACTACAGAGGATAAACAGTCCATGGAAAAGCAGAGCAGGCAGAAGACAGCAAGCAGCAAGCAAGTGACAAGCAGCAAACCTCTTTCTATCCCTTATATTTTATCTAGCCTACCCACCCTTAGGAAAGATAGCACTTACATCCAGGGTGGGGCACCCCTAATCTTACTCAGAAGTATGCCAAACCAGTTAGTGGTCTAATTTAGGAACTACACACCCTTAATCCCAGCATCACACACTCCACATCCAGCCACCTCCAAAAAGCCCAACCTATGACCACATGAGGCTTTAGACAGACATCTAGACACAAACCATAAGAGTTACATCAACAACTGCTGCAGGAATTGAGGGGATAGTGATAATTTGTCCTGGCAGAAGGTCTTTTTGATCCAGCATCTTTCCCCAAGCCTGATCTCACATATCTGAGCCTGGTTCTTATGTGGACAAATTCCTTCATTTCTGCAGCAGAAGTGAATGTATCCT
This sequence comes from Heterocephalus glaber, assembly GCF_000247695.1. The sequence goes on along the minus strand of NW_004624765.1, from coordinate 1,451,940 downwards.
ACCCAATAGCAAACCCATCCTTGGACTGTCTTGCTAGCAGAACCTTGATTCTGTGCAAGAATCTGTGTCCATGTGTTTTAGGAGAAGCTGGGCCCCTCCCCAACTCTGAGGACAAATCTTGTGTAGTGTAAGCCAAGCATAGGAATTCTATTTGCCACCCCAATAACCAATTGCAGAATTGGCCCAACAAAAATCTGACCATTCAAGCATGAAGGCAAATCTGCTATGGTAACTTGTAGGCAATTATAAAGGGATAGGCACTTTTCCAGCCACTGGAATTTGTTGCATGGTGTCTAAAGTTGCTGTAGCCACCTTAAGTCCATGCCAGGGAAAGCAAAAGAAGAAAAACCAGCATGCTGAAAACGAGATGTCCAAAAGAGGGTATGAACCACCATCAGAGGTGATGTCAGCTGCTAACAATTAAATAAGGGAATGCTACAAAAGGTGGCATGGGGTTGATTGGTTCAATAACCCAAGGAAAGAAATATACTGACCTATAGCAATACTCACAGGACCAGATTAGTGGGAAGAGTAGCAAGAAAAGTGAGAAGGAAGAGACCAGATGATACATTCAAGTGTCGAAGAAGCAATGAAGAGCAGAACTGACTGCAGAAATTGGAAACAGTATAATGGCAGTAGGTCCAGCAGCAGCAGGAGGGTACCAATCACAGCAGCTGCTTCAGACCTTGAGGTCACCTGTCCAGCCAGCCCAGCAATCTAAACAGTGTTTAATGAAATGATTAAAAATTTTAAAAGCCAATTTTATTAATTGCTTAGAGAATCACAAAAAGTGTGCTGTGCTACGTACTGGCCAAAAGTGGAGACATTAAATGAGTTAAATCCCATCAATTCAAACTTTGAAATAACTAATATTATAACAGCCATAGAGAACACATGTGGTGAAAATTAAATGGTAATGTAGTGTAAGAAAACCATGTTGCACACAAGTGTGTTGAAGAAAAAGAAGAAAGATGAGAGGAAAGGAAATGAAAGTGTTGGTTAAATAGATTGCAAGTTAAATAGAATAATTTAATTAGAAAAATACCTTATCAATAAAATATGACTTCCTTGAAATATGACATAAAGATCGGGAGGAAAAGAACTAGCCAAATTGAAAATTATGGCCAAATGAAGGTAACAAGAAATGGTCTATTAGAGAACTTAAGTATCCTGGCTACAGTTTTTATATAAGAATAGAATAATTTTCTAACCCTATTTATGGATAAATAAATTACGGTTTTATATATTTTGCCTAAAATGTATTTTCTGAATTTTCTGATAATGTCTGAAAAGCTTAATATGCAGTAGCCTTGAGAAGCTTTATGTATTTAAGGGGGAGGTTATTAGAAAACCATGAGTACTGGTAAATAAATTTTCCAATTTCAAAGATAAACAATACCACATTGCCTGTCCATTTCACAGGTTAAAATGCAATCTATTTTAATGACTATTTCACCAAAATGCTACCGTGGCAGAAATCAGTAAATTAGATTCTCAGGGAATTTGATTACCATGAGGTTGTCACTTGTCTAAATATCAAACTTCCACATGACTTATAAAATACATATAGTATTTTTATATAATATAAAAAATTACCTATATGTTTCCAGATATGTATTATCCTAACTGCCTACACTTTTGGCTTTCAGTATATAATTTTTGTTTTAAAATATGAGATGAATGATGTTGATGTGAACACGTTCCCATGATTACACAGATTTTGCTGAAATGAAGAAATAGCTGGGACCTAAAATATTTTTAAATTAGTCCCAGGGAGGTAATATAGAAATAAGATTTACTTTCCTATTTACATGTTCTTTATACTTAATTTCTTCCTTATTATAAATTTACCTATTTGGTAAAATTGAAAAGAAAAAATAATTAAAATTGAAACTTAAAGGAATTTAAATGATACATAAATCCTCAAGTATTATTAGTATTTTAATAAGAGTTATATTCCAAGGAGAAAATTTTGAATTATGTAGAATTGTCACCTAGGTAACTAATTAAAAGTCAACATTTTTTCTCCCGTATCAGAAAATGAATGACAGATATCCTCTAATCCACCTTAACTTTTAACAAATGGTAACTTCATTCAAAACTTTAGTATTCCTCTTACTAACAAATGACGTATAGTTGGGTTTACAACCTATTTTATCACACATATATAAATGTGGCTCGACATGATATTTGAGAACTACTGGCTAGTTAAATGCAAACTGTTGTGTGTTTGCAAAAGAAAAAAATTCAATCTCATATGATTGTGCTTACCATGAAAAAAAAACTGCTTTGTATAGTAATTCTTAATCATTTCAGAGCATCAATTTGGAGAATAAGGTCAATGTATATTAATAATTTTCTCATTTATCATTTTCTATCTCCCAAAGTAACTACATTGATTCTTTCTGGATCAGAGTTTAATGAAGGTATGAAATGTTATTATAGAAGAAATTGTATAAGAAATTCATTTTTCATGCAGATCCTATACATATTTCTCCAGTTTAATTATGATCTTAATAAAAACTTCTAATGTTCCTTATGCCTGGTGATACACATAGGGCATAAGGTGAGGGAAGAGAGGCAGAGGCAATGGCAAGGAAATGTCTTAAAAGACTTAAGCAATTGAGTTGACTGTAAAGCTCATTATGAGTCAATGGGCAGGAGGCAATCAAGAAAATCTCACATATTCTGCATTAGAAAGGCAAAGTCCAGAATGAATTCTCTTCTCTACCTCTCAGACTAAACTTGGGTTAATGTATACTGCTCTGGACCTCACCTTGTAGAGTGGGATAAGAGTGAACAGGATTGGAGAAGAACGAATGGGCCGGGGAGGGAGATGGAAAGCCTATCATCAAAGAAACTACTTGGGAACAATTACGCTAAATAAAATAAGCTAGTCATAAATGGACAAATCCTGCATGATTTAACTTATACGAGGCATGGAAAGAAGTCAAAGTCATGGACCCAGAAAGTAGAATGCCTGTTGCCAGTGGCTGGAAAAAAGGGGAGTAAATGGGAAGTTGTTGCTTAATAGATGCAGTTTCAGTTGCACAAAATGAAAGGAGTTCTAGAGATTACTGGTTGTACCAACAAATATGAATGTACTTAATACCACTGAACTGTAGGGGTTGGGGATTTAGCTCAGTGGTTCCACTGCCTGCATCACAAGCACAAGGTCCTGAGTTTGATACCTGGTACCAAAAAAGAAAATACCACTGAACTGTATATTTAAAAATATTTAAGATACTAAATTTTATGTTATGTGTTTTACAATTAAAATTTTTAAAAGAACCACTGAAGAAATTGAATGTTTAATCAAGAAAATAGAAAAAAGCATGAGACAGAAAATAGAAGAAAGAGGGCAAATAAGTTAATGAAGAGCCATTACATAGAAAATAAATATCTTTATTCTGGGACTGGAAAAGGAAACATAAATCAGTATTACCTACTGGGCTACAAATTTCAGCTAAACCTAAGAACAATTCAACAGTCAGAATAAAAGACAGATAGATATGCGGTATAAACAATAGATACTTGTAGCGCTGAGTAGAGAGTATGGGAGGAAGTCAGAAGTCTTAATGTAAGTCTCCTGTCCCCACTTCTTAACCATGTGACTAGTTGCACCTTAATATTTTTATTTTTAAATTAAGGGCTTGTGTCTTCATTTGCTAGAACTGTCATAGTACAGTAACAACAAATAGTGGCTTGACAAATAAATGGTGCTGGGAAAGCTGGCAATCCACGTGTAGAAAATTAAATGTAGACCCGTATCTCTCACCATATGCTAAACTAATATCAAAATGGATCAAAGATATAATGTTAAAACAGAATGTAAAAACTAAAAGTGGAAACTAATGATAAAATTCTGGAAGATATAATACGTAAAACTCCTGAAGCCATAGGTATAGGCAAGGACTTTCTGAGCAGAACTCCAATTGCACAAGAAATAACAGCAAGAGTCAACAAATGAAACTATATCAAAAGTTTCTTCACAGCAAAAGAAAAAACCAACAGAGTGAAAAAACAATCTACAGGATGGGAAAAAATTTTGCTAGCTACACTTTAGACAGAAGATTAGTATCTAGAATATTAATATAAAGAACTCAAAAATTAGATGCCCCAAAATAAAAAACTCAATCAAAAAATGGGCAACTGAAGTGAATAGACACTTCTCAGAAGAAGAAATACAAATGGCCAATAAATTCATGAAAAAATATTCAACATCACTGGTCATTAGAGAAATGCAAATTAAAGCCACAATGAGATTTCATCTTACACAAGAAAGAATGACAATCATCAAAACATCAGAAAATAACAAATGCTGATGTGGCTGCAATGGAAAAGGAACCCTCTTATATTCCTGGTGGAAATATAAACTAGTTAAACCATTATGGAAATCAGTATGGAGATCCCTCAAAAAACTAAAAGTGGAATTCCATTTGGCCCAGATATTTCTCTTCTAGGGAATCTTTTCAAAAGAGTTAAAGACATCATAGTACAGTGATACATGAATACCCATGTTTATAGCAGCACAATTCATAATAGCAAAATCCTAGTAGTAGCCTGTATATACTGTATGTGCCTCGATACACAGACGTATAAAGAAAATGTGGTATCTAAACATAATGGAATGCTACTCAGTTATAAACAGGGATAAGTTTGAGTCATTTGTGGGAAAATGGATACAACCTGGAAACATAATGTTAAGTGAAATGAATTAAACTCATAAGGAGGATCGTCTGGTGAAGAACATTCAGGTGAAAATTAATGGGAAAATAAATAGGTAATAATTTTAAACAAGGAGAGAAAAATTGTATAACCTAGCTACTATGGCTGGTATATTCCTAATCCTTATTATAAAATTCCCAAAATATAGTCATGATGGAAATATAGTCATGATGGAAATATAATCATGCCCCTTGTGAAGCACATTCAGTATAAAGATTATGGGATCTAACTTTGCACAAAATTAAGTTCAAATACAAGTACATAATTTGTCATTTTGACTTTATGCAACATTTCTTAGTTTTCTTGAGCCTCATGTGGAAAATTAGAACTATTTTTCTTACAATGTGGTAGTGCAGTAATTAATTCAAATAGCATATAAAAATGTATCAGGTCCACTAAATGTCAGTCCTTTTCTGCTGGAACTCATTATGTTGAAAGTAGAAGTTATGAATAGTTGACACCTTGCTGACTACATTTCTCTGTCAATACAGAAAAGGAAAAACAAACAAACAAAGATCTGTATTGTACTGACTGTTGAGAAATCACAAAAAGTAAAATCAAATCATGGAAAAATACAGGATATTACAGGTGGTGAAAACATGAATAAATCTTGGGATGTCCCACCTATAAAGTCTTGTAATACATAGTAATAAAGAAACATAGGCATAAGATGAACATGGGTAATGACTTGTTTTAGTAAGTGTAAGTAATGTGATTTTGCAGTAGGACCTATTCATACTAAGCATTAATATTTTATTTCACTATTTTTTACCCTACTCCCATAATTTGACAGCAACATTTGGCACACTTTTAAATAACTACTGAATCTAAGTGGAAATCACAATCAAATCAGAAAAAATTAATGAAAATGAAAATCCAATATACCAAAACTTATAGGATTCAAACAAATCAGTGCTCAGAGCTTATAGAGGTCAGTTCCTATACTTCAAAAATTTTCACTTCAACAAATTACATTTATATTTTAAGAAGCCAGAGAAAGCAGAACAAATTGAGCCAAAGTAGGAGAAAATAATGAATGTAAGAATGTATATAAGTGAAAAAAAATGAGAGAAATGCAGTGAAACCAAAACTTGTTATCTGAAAGATTTAACAAAATTGTTAAGTCTTTTTCTTAGCCTTACATTGATCAAAAAAAAAAGGACTAAAATCAGTAATATTAGGAATGAAAGACATTACACTACTACTGTGGATGGAAAATTTAAAATATTTTAAAGGAATACTGGGAATAGCTGTATGGCAAAATAAAGTATCTAACCTAAATGAAATGCACAAATTCTTAGAAAAATTCAAACTACTGAAACCAAATCAAGAAGAAATTTAAAAATCTGAGTAGATCTTTAAACAGAAAAAGAATTTGAACTAACGATCAGAAAACTTTCCTCAAAGAGGAATAAAAATGGTAAGATAAAGGCCAGAAACAAAACACAACTTCTTCAGGGTCAGGAATTGAGACACCTGGAAAACAACCTCTTAGCAAAGAGAGAAAGAAATAAAGCTCCAGGAAACGAGAAAGAGCCAATAGAAAAACCAGAAACCATGGAGAAACTAAATACAACACAAAGAAAAGAACGAAATAATCCAGAATGCTAGCCCAAGCTCCAAGAAAGGTGGCTGCTATCTCTTCAAACAATTTTTAGCTGTTTAGTTGACTCCGTGCTATTATCCAAGTTCTTTCCTATTGTTCATGGTGACATAGTCATTGCTTTTAGCAGATATTTTTTGCCTTTGGCTTGTCTTTGTATCTACATTATTATTGCAGAACTCTTTTATTAAAGATGATATAGTTGTAGCTATTGATTCTTATGGTATGTTAATATCCAATTTGTCTTTGACTCTATTATTACTGTTGATTTATTTTCTATTGTTAACAATTATTGCCATTAATTGGTTTTTACCATATGCCAATATCTGGTTTCTCTTTATGTCATCAACTGAACTGCAGTTTGTTTTCTCTTCTCTGAATGGTGCTAGGGATCAAGCTCCCAGAAAAGGCTGGACACTGAGAAGACCCTCAAATATTACACTGAATATGTTGAAGAGAAGTATAAATGCCAAAACATAACTAAATCCAAGAACACATCACAGGGAGACAGAATTTAGCAAAAGAGATCTCCATGGTAGTGACAGTTTCTCTACTTTAACTGATCTTCAACCCACCATGCAAAAACAACAGGAACATTAGAAAACAAGGCAATAAGATGACTCCAAGCACCCCTAAGTCCCCAAAAGCTGATTTCATGAGCACCAAAGTAAAGAAAGCTATAAGCAAAGAACTCAAAAACCAAACATTTAAAAAGATAAAAGAAGAAACACACAAACAAATACATTAAGATTTTTGATGAGCTCAAAGAAGATTTAATGTAATAAAGTATTTTACCAATAAAAGTTTTATTTAGCTTAAAGAAGAAACAAACAATAAACTAATTGAGTTTTTAAAAGGCATTACAAAATATGAATGACTACTTTGGTAAAGAATTACATATGAAAAAAATGACCAAAACGAAAACTTCAATTAATAGCATGGACAGCAGACTTAATAAAAGTGAGGAGAGTGTCAAAATTAGAAGACAAAGTGGCTATAGTAGACCATAAACTCAATAACATCCTAAAACTGACAAAACAATATGCAAGTTAGATACAATAGCTTCTAAGTAACCAAAAGAAAGGGCCTCAGAATTAAAAGGAAAAACTAGAAGATGACTCAAAAGTTATACAAATTTTATTCATTGAAATCATAGCAAAAAATTTTCCAAAGAAAGAAGAAAGAATTTAATATTCAGGTACAAGAGTTACACAGAATCCGAAAGTTCCACAATTCAAAAAGAACCTCTGTACAACACATCATAATCAGAGCTCCAGAAAGTAAAAAAAGGAGAGAAGACAGCAAATAACCTATAAATGAAGGCCTATTAGGATAACCACAGATTTCTTAGCACAAATCTTAAAAGGCCAGGAGAGCTCCGAATGAACTTTTTCAAGCCCTATCAGAAAAAATGGTCAGTGCAGACTTTTGCACCCTGGAAAATTAGCCTCCTAATTAAATGAGAAGATTTTCCATGTCAAAGAAATCCTAAACAAATATATGATCATTTAAGAAACACTGCAGAATGTTTAAGAAAACCCTAGACATGGACAGGGAGGCTACCATCCCCAAAGAGCCCAAAGGAGAGCATACATCTAACTGGGAGAATAGTTAAACAAAATTTAAAAATAAAGGAATCAGCACTGAGAAAATAATACAATGATGGGATTCAATAAATATATTATAATAATAATTCTCAATGTCTATAGTCTGAACTACCCAATCAAAAGATGTAGACAGGCAGATTGGATTAAAACACAAAATGCAACCATATATTGTCTAGAGGAGAAACACCTTATCCAAAAGGAAGTACATACACCAAAATAAAAAAGATGGAAAATGACACTCCATTCAATCAAAGCCTGAAAACAAGCAGGAATCGCTATCTTGTTTTCAACACAGCACATTTCAAGCCAGAATTTCTCAGAAGTGACAAAGATGTACACTACGTACTGGTAAAGGGAAAACTTCAACAGGAAGTGATAATAAGTATAAGCACATATACACAAAAACTGCCATACCCAACTTCATAATTAAAAAAAAAACCACTGGACATAAAAGATCGGATAAACAACACAATTACAGTGTTGAAACTCATATTTCACTAACACAAATAGGCACTTAACTAGACCAAAAAGAAACAAAGATATATTGGAGTTGAACCATGCCTTTGAACAAATAGACAAAATAGACATCTACAGTGTTCTATTCAACAACAGAATGCACAGTCTTATCAGTAGCACACAGAATTTTCAACAAAATAGAACACATACTAGCCCATAAAACATGCTTAAATAAATACAAGATAATTGAAATTATCCCATCCATATTATCAGATCATAGTGCAATTAAACTAGAAATCCATGGCTAAAGAAAGCACAGAAATTATGCAAACACATGTAAATTAAATAATATACCCTTAAATAATCAATGAGTCACAGAAGAAATCAAGGAAGAAATTAGACTGCTCCTCAAATCTAACAATGTTATCAGTAAAACATACCAGAAATCATAGGAAACAATGAAAGCAGTCCTAAAAGAGAAATTTATAGCTATGAATGTTCACATCAGAAAAACAGAGTAAGCCCAAACATATTGCCTAATGACAGATCTCAATTTCCTAGAAAAGCAAGAACAATTCAAACACAAAGCTAGTGTGCAGAAGGAAATTATAAAAAGCAGAACATAAGTTAAAGACATTGAGACTAAGGGCCGGGGATTTACCTCAGGGTCACTGCACCTCACAAGCACAAGGTCTTGAGTTTGATCCCCGGCACCAAAATAAAAAAGACATTGAGACTAAGAAAAAACAGTATGAAGAATCAATGAATCTAAAAGCTAATTCTTCAAAAATAGAGAAATCCTTAACAGATCTTTCTTTAAAAAGTGAAAAAAGAGTTCCATATCAAGGTAATTAGAAAATGAAAAAGCGGGCCAGGGATTTAGCTCAGTGGTTCCACTGCCTGCCTCACAAGCACAAGGTTCCAAGTTCGATTCCTAGTACCAAAAAAAAGAAAAAAGAAAATAAAAAAGTAAAATCACAACAGGCATCATAGAAATCCACATTATTAAGAAATACTTTGCAAACCTGTACCCCAATAAATTTGAGAATCCAGGAAAAAATGAAGAGATCCTAGATACATATGAGTGACCAAAACTGAAACAAAAATAATTCAATAAAAGGCAATGAAGTTACAATCATAATTTAAAAACCTACCAACTAAGGAAAATCCAGGACCAGAGGGATTAACCAATGAATTCCACAAGATCTAAAGCTAATATTCTTCAAACTGTTTAATGAAATTGAAAAGAAAGGAGGACTACCAAACTCATTTCTGGAAAGTAATATTACATTGACTCCAAAATCAGACAAGGATTCAACCAAAAAAGGGAACTACAGACCAATCTCCTTAATGAGCACAGATGCAAAACTCTTCAACAAGATTACAGTGAATCATCAAATCATCAAAAAGATCATACATCAGGACCAAGTAGGCTTCATCCCAGGTATGCAAGGATGATTCAATATTTACAAATGAATAAATGTAATATATCACATAAACAGAAGGAAGGACAAAAATCACAAGACCATTTCAATAGACAAATAAGAAACTTTTGATAAAATCCATCCATTTATGATAAAAATCCTGAAGATAATAGGTATACAGGACCTTAATTCAATCTGGTAAAAGTTATTTATAATAAACCTAGTGCCAAAATCATATTAAATGGGACAAAAGCTGAAACCTTTCTCTCTAAAATCTGGAACAATTATGTCTGTTATCATCAGTACTGTTCAATATAGTTCTTGAAATATTAGCCAGAACAGTCAGACAAAAGAAAGAAATAAAAAGGATATGTATAGGAAAAGAAGCCAAATGATCATTATTTTCAGATGACATGATTCTGTACATACAAGAGCAAAAATGAATAAATAAATAAATAAATAAACCAAAAGACTCCTAGAATTAACAACCAAATTCAGTAGCATAGAAGGATATGAATTTAACATACAAAAATCATTAACGTTCTTGTATACTAATAAATTCACTGAGAAAGAAATTGGGAAAACAATATCTTTCACAATAGCATCAAGAAAAATGAAATAATTAGTAATTAACCTAACCAAGAAAGTGAAATAACTTTACAATGAGAAGTATAGTATTCTGAAAACGGAGATGAAAGAAAACATTAGAAAATGGAAATATATCCTCTGTTCCTGGGTAGGCAGAACCAAAATAGTCAAATTGACCATATTTCCAAACTAGCATACAGATTTAATGCAGTCCCAGTCAAAATACCAATAGTATTCCAGAACTGGAGAAAACAGTTCTAAAATCCACATGGAACCAGAAGAGACCTAGAACAGCAAAAGCAATACTGGACAGCAAAAGTAAGGCAGGGAGCATCACAATCCTGCACTTCAAATCGCACTACAAAGCTACAGTGACTAAAAAAGTTATGGTGATGGCAGTGAACAGGCATGCAGATGAGTGTTACAGAAACAACTCAAGATATACTCAACTGCCTGATCTTTGACAAAGTGGCCAAAAACCTACACTGAATGAAAAGATGGACTCTTTAAAAAGTCATGCTGGGAAAACTGGCTATCCACGTGCACAAGACTGAATCTAGATCTGTAACTTTCACCATGTATTAAACTAAAATCAAAATATATCAAAGATCTAAATGTTAAAACAGACCACTCAGCCTGTTCAAAGATAAAGCGGATAAAACTCTTAAAGACATAGGGGTAGACAAGGACTTTCTGAACAGAACCTGTATAGCAAAAGAAATAATACAAAAATAATCAAATGGGATCATATCAAATTAAGAAGCTTCTGCACAGCATAGAAAACAACTCACAGAATGAAAAAGCAGCCTACAGAATGGGAAAAATTTTGCTAGCTATCCCTTGGGTAGAGAACTAATATCCAGATCATGTAAAGAACTAAAAAATATCAGAACCCCTCAAATGAAGAACCCAATTAAAAAATGGTAACTAAAGTGAAAAGACTTTATATTTCTTCTTCTCAAAAGAAGAAATATAAATGGCCAAAAAATACATAAAATAAATGTTTAACATCTCTGGCCATTAGAGAAATAAAAATGAAAACAACACTGAAATTTCACCTTCCTCCAGAAAGAATGGCTATCATCAAGATATCAGATAACAACAAATGCTGGTGAGGCTTTGGGGTGGGGTAAGGTGAAGGGGCTTTAATATTTTTGATGAGAACATAAACTAGTACAATCATTATGGAAATCAGTATGGAGATTCCTCAAAAAACTAAAATAAGAAATTCCATTTAACCAAGATATTTCCCTTCTAGGTATCTTCCTGAAAGATTTAAAGACATCATATTACAGTAATACATGCAAACCCATGTTTGTAGAACCACAACTTATACTGGCTAAATCTTGTAAGTGGCCAATATGTCCATCAACAAATGAATGGATAAAGAAAATGTGGCATTTATACACAATGGTGTATAATAAAGAAGGATAACTCTTTATTATGCTCTGCCACAAAGGAGGATAACTAAAATCATTTCTAGGAAAAAAGATGCACCTTAACACTATGTTACATAAATCAGACATGCAAGGTTAAATATTGCATGGTTTCTCTTATATGAGAAACCAAAAGCATAAATAGAGACCAAAATAAAAGATAGATAACAGGAAATAGAGAGATAAATCTTTTGCACAATAGAGGGGAACCAAGAAGTGGAGGAATAGGGGCAAGAGGGGAAAGAAGTGGAATAAAAAATGATCAAGATGTGTTGTGTACATGTGTCAACTCCCCATGAGGAATGTAGTCATTTTGTACTGCAAATATGTACCAATAAAGTAAAATATTAACTAGAAAAAGAAAGAAAATATGTTTTTTCTATATAATGGATTACTACTCTAGTATGAGGAAGGATAAATTTGAGTCATTTGTAAGAAAATGGATGCACCCTGAGACCATAATGTTAAATGAAATAAATCAGACACACAAAATTAACTGCATGGTTTTTCTTATATGAGAAATCCAAAGTATAAATAAATGAAAGAACTAAATAAAAGATAGATAATAGGAAACAGGGAGACATATCTTTTGCAAATAGGAAGGGGACCAAGATATAGAAAGATGAAGTAGGGAGAGAAGGGGAAGTAAAAATAATTAAGATGTGTAATGTACATATACCAATCTTATGTTCTGTAAACATACACTAATAAAAATAAATTTAAAAAATAATACATTACATAATAAGCAATGAATCACAGAAGAAATTTAAAAAGTTTCAAGAATCAAATGACAAACAGCTCACAAAGGAGAAATAACACTACCAGGTTTGGAGTGAAGTAATTGGGAAACTTTAGTTGAGGACAACAGAAGCCATTGTATTATATTTTGCCAAATTAAAGCCTTATTTATGTATTCACCCCTTCTACTTTGTCAGGAACACTGAACAGAGTTTTGTCTTTTTTAATCCTTGTTAGATTACGGATTTAAAGAGAAAAATTTAAAAAGAAGCCAACTCTGTTGACACCTTCAGAGTTTAGTTTTATAATAAAAACTGTTTGAATAATTAGACCTTTACGTTCCTGAAGATAAATGTGTAATATTTTACCTTATTTTGCTCAATTCGATTGTTCAGAAGATCAAAGTGGTAAAGACAACTTAAAATTTAACATTTTAGTATTGATGTTGTACATTGTTTTACTTAACACTTTGGGGGAGTAACTGCCTCTGACATCAACTCAAGATACTTTGTTGCTAATGTAATCAGTTTTTGCAATGGAAGTCGGCAAATAAAGGGATGCTTATTATTCAAACTTGAAAAAAAAATGACAATGGAAGCACAACCTATGAGGCACAGTAAAAGTTGTTCTAAGAGCGAAGTTTATAGCTGTTAATACACACATAAAAAGAAAAGAATAATCCCAAATGAATAACCTAAGAAGCACTTCAGGCTCCTAGAAAGACAAGAACAAACTATATCTGAAACTAATAGAAAGAAATTATGAAGATTGGAGAAGAAATTAATGAAATAAAGATAAAAACTCACAAAAGATCAATGAATTAAAGCATTGTTTCTAAACATGGAATAGGGACCTGAGAATGAGGGAAATGGGAAGATGTGGAAGGGAAGGTAAAGCAAAAAGGATCGACCATGTGAGATACATATATATTGCCTGATTTAAAAACAAGCCCTTTTTCAGGAGAATGTTTATAGGTAGGATTCATTTTTAAGTCCAACAGTCTTATACATCTTTGACACAAATATACAATGTAAAGCATTAAAAAACCAAATACCATAAAAATACTGTTAAAACTATTTTTCCTTTTACACTTACCTTCAAATGGTTGTACAGTACTTCCACAATTTGTTTGCATCTATGAATGTTCCTACTGTGAGATACATTTCTATCTGTAAAAGTTTGCAGCTCAAATGTCCTTAAAGTCAAGGTCTTGCTGTACACCAATTCTCCCATGATGAATATAATTGTTACGGTTCTGGCTTTGGCAGCATTCATTTATACTAAAATTGGAACACATGTATTTATTACATATCTCAAACATATACTAATGAAAAAGGTGGAAAAGAAACTTTCCACAAAAATGTGGACAGCATGGTGGTGGCATACAACTATTCATTGCCTCACTGGTGAATTCTATTAACCATTAAAGATGAAAAGGCAGCAATCCTTCACCAACCACCCAGGAAATATACAAGGAAAAATTTTCCAAATTATTTTATGAGACTAGAATTATCCTAATACCAAAACCAAAGATATCATAAAAACCTACAGACCAATATCCTGTGTAAATATAGCCTCAAACGTCACAAACACAATACTAAAACTGATACACAATACAAAACTGAAAATATATAACCCAGAATACATAACATGAATAAGTGGAATTTGTCCCAGTAATGAAAGATTTTAGCAACATATTAAAATTTATCCAAGTAATACACTATATTCTTAGACTATAACAACTGAAACTATAAAACTTGTAGCTACCTAGGAGTAAATCTTCATGACCTTGGATTAGGCAATGGTTTCTTAGATATGATACCAAAAGAAAAAACAGATAAATCAGATAAATCAGACATCATCAAAATTAATAAGGTAGCTGGTACAGTGGTGAACACCTGTAATCCCAGCTACTCAGAAGGCTGAGGCAGGGAGATTCCAAATTCAAAGCCTGCCTGAGCAATTTATCTAGACCATATCTCAAAGTAAAATAAAAGTGTGCTGAGGATGTTGATCATTGTTTGATCCTCAGTACTGCAGAGGGGGGTGGGAGGGAGAGGGAGGGCAAGGAAAGAAGAGAGGGAGGGAGGGATGAAGGAAAGGAAGGGGGGAAGGGAGGAGTTTTGTTTCAAACAATACCATCAAGAAAGTGAGAAGACAGCTCCCAGAAAAAGAAAACATATTTGCGATCATATATATGATAGAGGACTTGCACTTAGAATGTATAGAGAAATTTCACAGGCTGGGATTTAGCTCAGTGGTTCTGGTGCCTGCCTCGTAAGCGCAAGGTCCCAAGTTCGATCCTCAGTACCAAAAAAAAGGAACCTCCACAACTCAATAATAAAAAGACAACCAATTAAAAAGCAGGCAAAGGGAATGAATAAACATTTCTCCAAGGAAAATAAACAAATGACCAATGAGCACATGTAAAGATGTTTGACATCATTAGTCACTAGGGAAATACAAATGAAAACCACAATGAAATGCCATTTTCCATTATTAGGATATCAAGAAGCAAAAAGATTGATACTATGTGTTGTGAAGAATGTAGAGAAATCACAACTCTCATACACTGGTGATGGCCTAGTAAAATGGTGCAACCACTTTGGGAAACAATCTGGCTGTTCCTAGAAGGATGAAACACAGAATTACCATGTCACCCGGAACTCTACTCTTAACTACATACCTAAGAGAAATGAAAACATATGTTCACACAAAAACTTTTACACAAATGTTTGAAGGAAATTATTCATAATAGACAAAAAGGAGAAAAACCTCAGGTATTTATCCACTGACAAAACTCAAAATGCATTACATCCATACAGTGTAAAGTATTCAGCAGAAAAGGAATGAAGTAGTGATAAATGCTACAATATGAATGAAACTTGAAAGTATTATGCTAAGTGAAAGAAACCAGTCAGAAAGAGCCACATACTGTTCCACTTGTATAAGACCAGAATAGGCAAACCAACACAAATAGGAGATTAGTGTTTGACAGAAAAAGAGGTAGTGCTAAATGGGGAACAATTGCTAATGTCAAAGAAAGGTCTTTCTTCAGTGATGAAAATGTTTTGAAGTTATCTGGTGGTGATGGCTGCATGGCTCTGTAGACACACTAAAACTAAATGAATTACAAACTTAAAAAGATAAATTTGTGATCTATGAATTACACCTTAATAAATATACTATTATAAAATATTGGGTCTCATGAGCATGAAAACATAACTCAAGCAAAGTACAAAAATTTTCAGTTGTATTTAAATAATAAATATTTCTATTTACATAAAATGTTGCATAATTTTGTTTGTATTAGCCACTGATTACATATTAATTATACTGATTTAAAATAAGAATTATTTTAGGGATGCTGCTCAGTGGTGGAGTGTTTGCCTAGTATGTGCGAGGGCCTGGATTCTACCTCCTCCATGACAAAAATAAAAACTTGAACTTTCTACTTCTTTTTAATTAAACTTACTCATTTCTTTTTGGATGCTTACTAGTGCTTCAATAATCAAGTCAACAAGCATTAAAAACAATCAACTTTCTTTGATGTAGTCTCCAGCCAATTATGATTTGGCAAGTAAAAGTCAAAAATTAATCTGATGCCAGGTTTAAATATTCCTTGATTTTCCTTCCGTATAAATGAGCATATGTGCACTCACAGGATGGGTTTATTTTTTTCCCATGAATGCCACCAAACTGTTCCAGGCCAAAAAGAAATCACACATCACACACACACACACACACACACACACACACTCACTCAAGAATCATGTTTAACTTACTGAGAAGGTATCTACCACCATTGTATTTTCATTAAGTTTAAATCTACGATGGAGAATTTGCTTAGCAGGTGGATCCATTTGGATTAGGTTTGGCTCTTTATAACAAACAAAGTCCAAAAGTAGTTTAGACAAGGCTTCTCTCACATAAAATGAATCTCAGTGTTGGCAGTTAAGAGCTGTCACAGGCACTCCACCGTGTCATCAAGAAACAAGATTCTCTTCAGCTGCCCACTCCATGAGACCTGGGTGGGATCCAGCTTTAACAGTTCCCTCCACTTTGAAAGTAACACGAGAGAAGCCCAGAAGGACTCTTCAGCACTTCTTGTGATGGCCCATTGGCACTTAGTCACACAGCTAACTGCAATGGACACTTGGAAGTGTTGTCCTTTAGGTAGGCTAAAAATTTCTAAGTTTACACTATAGAAGGAGAAGAAAGTGAATAATAAGAGGTAACATCTAGAAATCTTTGCTATGAGGAGCATGTGTAATACCAAAAATTCTATCAGTCTACCAAGTCTAATTAAACAATAAGGATAGATAATTTTTATATTTATAAATGGTACTGAGAAAGTTGTGATGAGCTCCCATGAATGAAGTCATTTTTAAGTTTTTCTTGGATTTCTGTATGCTTATGATATTCTGCAGTCTTTTATATACATGTATTATTCCAAAGCTATGTTAAAGATCAAAAGGTCATAATGTTCTATGTATATGCCGAACTCTGTTTCAAGTCATTATGCAAAGAAATACAATGTTAGAAATAGCAAGAGCCAGGCACAGTGGTGCACACCTGTAATCCCAGCACTGAGGGTGGCTGAGGCAGGAGTATTGAAAATTAAAGTCCCACCTGGGCGACTCAGTGATGAGTGAAACCCTGTCCCAAATGAAAAATAAAAAAGGGCTGAGGATATAGCTCAGTGTGAACACCTTAGTGTGGTGAAAAAAATCAAGTAGTCAACTAAGTAACAGCACAGACTGACACAACTCACAAGATGTTATGAGGATTTCACTGCAGACACGAACACTTTTCCCTCTATTGTTGGCTACAAATTGCAGTGCATTCTTCCATTCTTCGCCCCACTCCTTCCCTTGAGCCAGAACTCTACTTCCTCTCCCAAGAACTCATCTGTCCCTGTGAACATGCCTCAGTCGATAGAATGCAGCACAATCAATGCTATTTTCCTTCATTTCTTGAAATGCTTCCTTTTGGAACCCAGCTGCTGTGTCCTTACAAGCCTAAGCCAAGCCGAGAGCCAAAGTTGAAGAGCAGAGACAGAAGGGGGCGGTGCAGCCAGTACCAACTGCGGATCATACGGGTGAGCTGTTGCTGTATGACTCAGTGCAGCCACATCTACACATGATGGTGGCCTGGCTGACACCATCTGGAGGGCTGCCATCCCACTGAGCCTGTCAAGCCACAGGTTCATGAAATATGATACATTTTTAAGCCACTGAATTTTGTTATATAATAACATATAACAGACATGTACCATTCTACCTTGTTAGATGGGTGATTAAATATAATTTTTTTTTGCCTGACTTCGACTCAAATATTTTTTAAAATAAGAGTTCTTAGAGTTGTTAAATCATCAGTAGATACCAAATTCTCTTCCTGAATCAGGACTATGTTGTCTCATCTTTAAATTCATGCTGCTTTGACTAGTTGCAGACATAGTTATTATGTAAATATTTATTGAGGAAATGATGCTTTTCAGGAGATATACATTTATAATGTCAAAAGTAAGTGAGGTAGAAAGAATGCAGACTTTTTCATAAAGAGGGTAAAATTTCAAGAAAAGACATCTTTTTGGAAATTATTTTGAGCATTTTAAGAAGTATGACATTTACAGATAGAATGTTTCCCTTCAATAAGAAAAGGGAAAAAAGGAAGGAAGAAGAATACCATTTTTAGTAATCTCTCATTTCGTTAGTCATGTTGAATTGACCTTTGATTTCTGACTACTTTTCAAAACGTATTTCCTGTTCTGTTCTGCAGCATTTTGCAAGCTTATGAGTTCAGAACCAAATTTGAATTTCACATATTCTTACTACATTGTAAAGAACAAGTCTTCAGACTATAGACTTTTAGACCCCTCTCATTTGATTACTTTGTGAATTTAATAGTCTATGCCATTTAAAGTCCCCTTTCTAATTTGTAAAGGTGATAGGGAATCTATGCATGACTGAAAATCTAATATAAAGATTAATCTTGATTGCAGTTTATGATTTTCCTATACCAGTGAGAGTATATAATTATGAAGAATAGCTCAATGAAATATTCTGTCTATTTTGAGGGGTTAAAAAAATGATGATTGTTAAAAATAAAAAATTTTCTTCTAAGAATATTCATTTTAAAATATAAATAATCTTTCTTGAATAATTATTTACTACCATGAAGTCATATAACAGAAGGATAATGATCTGACCTATTATTTGAACTACATAAAAATACCTTTGTGTATAACAAAGTTATAGTATTTTACAATTGTAATGGAATTTAACAGTTATTTAGATATAGTATTGATTTTATTTACCTTTGATTACATGTCATCTATAAAATATTTCAAATGTAGGTAATTTGTAAATATTCTGACAATAATATTGCAATTATTACAAATCTATATCTTTACCTAGGAATCTTCTGGAATTGACACCTACCTCCAAGATATGGAACCTAAAACTTATTTAATGTAAAAAACTTTCCCAATTTCTCACGATGGCCAATAACTTTGCCTTGATCACTTTCAGCTACAGCTATTCTTTTCAACTTAACTAGAATAAGCCTTGAGTTTAGCATGGGTAGTATAGTGTCAAAAGCCTCTTAAGTCCTAATTCCATATATTTATGGTGGATCTAATAATTTATACAGATATTATCTTACTTGATGTTCACAGCAACCCCATGGGACTGTTAGAGATTATTACGTATGAAATACAAGTCACAAACAACAGACTTTGAAAGGCCTGTCCAAGCCAACAGTAAATGGCCCAGAGGGACTCCTTCTTGAACTTTCAATACTTGGTCTAATGAGCTTGTGGCTGTATCACTCTGCTTCAGACCACACAACATACTTTAACTTGAAGGATTGATAGCAGGACCTATAACTGCTGTCTTCAAAGGGAAAGTGTAAATTTATTTTATGATGTATTAGAAATTACAGAATATTGTAAAGGACAGGGACATAAAGTGTGGTTATTGTCAAAAAGACCCTTTACAAAAAACATCTCAGAAGAACATATATTTCTTTCCCACATGTCTTCTGATTCATGTCTGCTTAGTTTTCTCAGAAAAGTAAATATTTTACTACCATCTCCCCTGCAGAAGCAATGTTGCTACAGAAGAGCAAAAGGCATGCTATTCTGCCTCATGAATCAAAAATATTGCTGACTAAACTCTGATTTCAAAGTCACCATCTTCGGCAATGATATACAAGGCAAAAGGAACATTTCTTTGTTGAAAAATAAAACAATGTTTTCAATGCGTTGTTCTTAATATGTAAGCTAAATATAAATGTTGGACAAAATGTTAAACTTGAGCCCTGCTTTAGAAAAGCTTGCATTTATTCTGATAGAGACAGAAGTACTTGACATCCAAGTCCTGGATGTGGGTGTGTGCTCAGATATAAAAGTGGCAGTCACAGATCTCATTATCAGGAGACAGAGATTTAATTTAATAAATCCTTGACTTTTATGTGGCAGAAATATGTAGCAAAGTTCCAAGAAATTGAGAAACATTGTACTGGGCCAATCATGCCTAGCAGTGATTTGAATTAAGTAAAGCAGAATTCTTCAAGCCATAGAAAGCACATCTACATGAATATCAGGGGCCTCTGAGTGATTGCATCAGCTCTTATCTTCATAATGGCAAAACCTCAGCAGCAGAAGCCTGCGTACTCAATCACTGCCACGGTGAAAGGGGCTCAGCTAACTGCAGGACACAAGTACATCTATCTTCCTCCAAGGACAACTCACATCTGCAACCCTCAAGGCCTCAGTTCTGGACCTTGGGTAAAATCTAAAGGCAGGCCAGTACCTAAATACTTCTCCACATTTTCAAATATTCCTTTTTCACAAGATGAAACACATTTTTTGTCTCTCTCTTGTATTATTTTATTAGTAATATTTTTAAACTCAGTAGCCAAGACATTTCTCTGGAATGGCCTATTTTGTAAAATGGTAAAAAATAAATTGTCAAACCAGGGATACGGTAGATGATAGATAGATAAAGTGACAGACACACACAGACCAGGGATAGAAGTATAGCTCAGTGGTAGAGAGTGTGCTTAACATTTAGGAGGCCCTGGGTTTGATTCCCAGAACCCAACAACAACAAGAAAACAAAGAAAACAGAACAACAACAACAAAAAAGGGTCATGCTTAAGAGCAGGCATATTAAAATCACAGTTCCTTCAGATTAGAAGATGCAGAAACAACGCCAGACACACTCAGCCATCTCATCTTCGACAAAGGAGCCAAACACCCTCACTGGAGGAAAGATAGCCTCT
>NW_004624765.1:1398831-1429490 GCF_000247695.1 Heterocephalus glaber | reverse complement strand
ATAAAAATAAAATCACAGTTTTTTTATGTTTTAAAGATAGAAAAACAATTATAGTTATATTTTGCATTTAGTCCATTTCCCATACTATGAAATATTTATTATAGGCAGTGAACTTGGATAGTATCCCTTAAGGGTTATATTTTTTTATATCATCCATCTTCTATTGTAATGCTTAAAGCTTATTTTATTCAATCCATTAATTATATGGTTTTTAAATCTTATTTACCTGTTGTTTATCATCTTAGCTATTAAGTACATTGACCATTGCCTTGTTCTGAAGAGCTGCCATTTCCTTGTTTTATCTCAGTCTTAGAAATGTGATTTGAATACTTGTATCCACATTTGTCCTCAGATGAAGTCAACTTTGTCAAACAAAATGATACCAAAATGGTTTCTAAATGTAATCTGATCATACACTCAAGGGTAAATTAACCTTCTTTTATATACTTGTTTCAAACAATTGAGTGTAGGCATTGAAAGTCTATTTGCCATTACAGATCAACCAGGCTAATGATATGAACCATTTGCAGAGCAAGAGCCAAGTTAGTCACTAGATCTTCTCAGGGTTAAGAAGACCTCTACAGTGAAAGAGTCACTCCAGAAAAGGATCCAGTGTGCTGTAGGCTGGTGACAAATGGATTCCTAACTGCTCCTACACCCCAAGCCAACTATACAGTCTATCATCTTAGACTAGCTCTTATTTTTTAATGCAAAGACAATGCCTTCACCCACTTTCTATTGAGTGTTCTGAAGTTTGGGTTTGCTTTTCTCCTGGGAGTGGGAATAGGTTGAAAAAAAACGTGCTACATTATTGTCTGGACTGTACTCATTTATAAAATTGGCCAAGGATAAAGGATAAGGTGTCAAGTAATGAGTGCATTATGGAGTCCAAGCTCAATATAGAGATTTTATCATTCTGTCTAATCAATTAAGGAAATGTAAGGCTCAAATAAAACTTAAACAAAAACTGTATGCCATTTTTTGACCAAGGGACCAAGCTCATTTTTTTTTGTTTTAGTCATATTCCCACATAGGTAGTGGGAATATGTTGTCATTGTCTCTCCAATTAATTATTTCTGGCCTCTATTAGCTGCTGCTGCTTTGATTTGCTGCTGATAGTAGACTCTTCTTCTTCCTGCTCAGTTTTATTTCTGCAGCTTCTTTTGACATATGCTATACATATACAATCACTATACACACACACACACACACACACACACACACACACACGGCAGCCCTTTGGTTTCTTCCTAACAGCTCTAGTTATTGGTGTTGCTGTCAGTAGTTTGCAGATGAGATGATCTTGTGACTTTCTGGCCAATAAGACACAGGAAGCAGTTTTATGGAGTGACTGCTAGAGCTGGTGGGGCCTTTTGCTTTCTCTTCTTTTAGTCTAAAATGTAGGTGCCATGGTCAGAGTTTTAGTGGACCAAAGACTCTTAAGGATGCAAGATGGAGATAGGGAGCCAATGTACCAGCCTTGTATCACATGTCTCCAGACTTCAGGTTACATAAGAGAAAAATAATCCCCTACCTGGTTTAGGCTGTTCTCTTTCAGATCCATGTGACTGACCTAATCCTGAGATAGATACCATATTTTATTGCCTTCTTTATGCAAAACACTTTGTAGATTTTATTTAATT
Source organism: Heterocephalus glaber (assembly GCF_000247695.1). The sequence continues at coordinate 1,427,847 of NW_004624765.1, read as the reverse complement.
TTCAGGGCACTTATAGGTATCACTTTTCTCCCTTGAGATGAGGAAACTGAGCACTAGACATGAAGTTACTTTCCATGGTCAATCTTGTTTTTTTGAACATCAAATCAACTAAGTCCATTATTAAACACTATGACATATAGGTTGTCTCATTTGCACGGCCTTTCAGAATCAATTCTCTCTGGCTTGTTGCTTCAGTGAGCTCATGGGCAGCTGACTCTTCATACCAAAGACTTTTCTGTAGCCACATCTAGGTTTAGAAATGGGTAGTAGTTATAGTTTGAACTCTCAAATCAGAGGATCTGAGTTCATCTCTCAGAAAAACTAAAACTATTTGCATGACCTTGAGTAACTTAAATTTTTATTTTTTTTATTATTTTTTTTAGTAACTCAAATTTTTAGAGCTTGTTTTCTTATCTTTAAAATGGAGCAAAAGTAGTACCAAAAAATACTTAAGGCTGTTGTGAAAATTCACACATATGAAATAATGAAAAGAGTGTCTAGTCATAGTAGGAAATAAAAAAGCATCCTCTGTAGAATTACTCCATAGTTCTTGCTTTAAAAAGTTTATAACAATTAGGGCACAGTTGCTTTATTAGTAAGAGGCAAAGGGCCACTGAGTTTCACCATTGTCTGGAAATAAAACCTTTGGTATCATTTGATAGCAACATTGGGTAAATGTTGAAGGAAGAGAATGGTGACATACGGGTGGATGGAAGTCTAGCAGAAGTGAAAAAAACAATAATAGTAAGCCAAAGATAATGCAATCAGTCTTCTATTCAAAATGAATGAGCAGGATGGAGGCAGAAGCCTTTCCATTAAAGACCCTATTAAAACCCCTAGTGACTGAATTAGCAAGAAGGTAAAGATGGAGAAAAAAGAGAAATCTATAGTAATAAAGGGAGAAAAATCCTTGGGCTCCAGTTCTGTAGATTTTTAGCTTATGGACAATATAACACTTTAAACCAGATGACAACTGAAGTAGGGTGCTATCTTTAGTGGTTGTGGTGCTCACCTACACTTGGAAATTATTTATAATGGAACAAAATTTTGGAAAAGTTTCAAAATAAGGGAAGGAAATGGATCACGGTCAAGATTCTAATTCACAGGCCGGGGATTTAGCTCAGTGGTTCCGGCGCCTGCCGCACAAGCTCAAGGTCTCGAGTTTGATCCTCGGTACCAAAAAAAAAAAAAAAAAAAGTTCTAATTCACTATTTCCTGATACTAAGCACAGACTGACAATTTTAGTTGGGATGACCCTATCAAGGATGTGTCTATCTCTTGAATTCCTCTATTTTACTGTATAGATCCCTTTCCATCAAAATTATAATAGTAATTAAATTCCATGAGGTTACCAATTAAATACGATATTCCTATTATTTACCACCTAAAATGGACTATGTGATTTATTGCCCCTAACTCCCACAATGTATGGGAAGAATGAAATTTGAGTGACTATTTTCTTACAGATGAAAATCACAAGACTGGGGATTCAGCTTAGTGGCACCGCACCTGTCTTGCAAGCACAAGGTCCTGAATTTGATCCCCAGTACCGCAAAAAAAGAAAGAGAGAAAGAAAGAAAGAAAGAAGGAAGGAAAGAAGGAAGGAAGGAAGGAAGAAAGGAAGCAAGAAAGAAAGAAAGAAAGAAAGAAAGAAAGAAAGAAAGAAAGAAAGAAAGAAAAAGAAAGAAAGAAAAAGAAAATCACAAAACTACAAGTTCATCTTGCAGGGAGAGGGAATAGCTTACCTGCCAATTCTTAAGAAGTTTATGTCAAAAGATATCAAGCAATTATATATACTTCAATTTCTTCCTTTCTCCTTTCTGGATTGGTTGGTTTTATAATTGATATCCCATCCCCCACAATATCTACCAGGTCCCCATCAATTGATGGTCTTATCTTTCTGGGTCATCATTAACTGATAACTTTCTCTTTTTATCCCTTTAAAAAATTTTCATCACCTCCCTTACACCTAGATTACTTACATTTGCATTTTTACAGATCTTCTGTTAATACTACCTTTGCTTTTGTGTTGTAAAGATTTATAAATATCTACACAATAAATATCTACACAATTTGCTCTAAAGCCAAATGCCTGGCTAGGAAACATATAGAAGGGTTTGCTGCTAAAATAAATGATCTATGGATATTTTGTATACAGAATAATGTGGATAGAATCACTGGCCTTATCTGGGCACCAGATGACTCAGTCATTGAGAAGCATCCTTCAGTGGCCCATTTAGAAAAGAAAATCTTCACTGTTTTCCTAGTAAAGTGTTCCAAGACCTACACAACTAACTTTCTTTATTTTGTCAAATACCCCCTTCAAAGGGTGAGGCTGGACTATTTTGAAGACAATGCCAATCCTAGTAAAGTGTTCCAAGACCTACACAACTAACTTTCTTTATTTTGTCAAATACCCCCTTCAAAGGGTGAGGCTGGACTATTTTGAAGACAATGCCAATTATTTTTAAAGGCAGTAGTAGACTAAACCACCATTAAATAACATACATACAAAAGATAAACTGGTTTGCAAAAGAACAGATATGGATGCTAAAGGCAGTGCTCCACTGACTGTCCTTTTTTCTGCCTGGAAACCATACTGAAATAACATAATAAACAACTTGACATAAACCACACTGCAACACTCCTATGGTGGGTAAAAGAGACTTAGACGGGAGTAATATCAAACCCAAGTACCAGCAAAAGGAACACAGACAAAAGGAAGAAGGTGATCCAACCCACAAAACCCACAAGGGAAAGCAACTGCCCCCTTAGGTTTGAAGCCAGTAAGCTGCAATGCAGAATAAAACTCTTTTTCAGATAAAATATTTACTGATTGTATTCTTTCTCATGAAGCTACTGGAAGATAAATAAAGCCCAATAAAATATAAATGTAAAGCAGAAAATAGGAATCCAATAAAGAAGAGAAGCAGTCTCTTCTTTTCCCAGCGTCTGGAAAAGTGGAGTCCCAGATGAAAGCCAGGCAAGAAGTCTGTCTTGGAACGGGGAGGCAGAGATCTTCAGGATGGATACTTCTGAGACAAACTAAAACTAGTCTACTAAACAGGTTTGTCTTGGGGGAAAAAAACTATGTTGTGAGATTTGTTTATACAGATGTTAAAAAAAATATTAAATTTAGATAGGTTCAAAAAATTAAACAGATTTAAAAACCAATAGCTAAGAAAAACACCGAGGTTCACAAAAAAGGAAATGAAATCATAAATAACTTGAAAGAGCAATGAATTGTCATTACGGTAAAAACTCTGGAAATAGGTTTAAATTATCTATTGAAAAGATGAGAGTGTTGTAGTCAGGGTTTTGGCACAGGAATACTTTTAGTACAGAACACATAATTTATAGGATTATTTTATGATATTTATCCAAAAAGTCAAATACAAAGGTGTGCAAGAGATTAACCACACACTAGAGGCCCAAAGAATCCAGCCAAGGGCCAGGATACCATGGCGATGTCCAACACAAGTCAAGGTAAAGGCTTAGAGTCCAAGGCAATGGCCCCCAGGAACCCAGCCAGTGGCCTAGAGCCCACAACAATGTCTCATGCTTGTCCGTTTTCAAGGATCTGCACCAGGAAGGCCCAAAGGTCAGTGGTGGAAGCCAGAAAGCCTGCGCCAGTGGAATGAAGGATTTGTGCCACCAGACTGAGGGATCTACACTGGAGCCAGGAAGTGATGCTCACAGTGAAGATCAGAGCTCCCCTGATAAGAATAGCAGCCATTCCCAGGGACAGTGAGGCCCTGAGCTCCTCCTTCGACAAGAATAGCCAAGTTCTCATCAGGAAATCCAGCTGCAGAAAGCTTCTCCTAGAAAATCAACAGCATATGATCTTCCCATCCAGTTCTCTTTTTATAACTATTGACAACAATCCTCAGGTGAATCTTCTACACCCAACCATGCTGATTCAGTTCAGCTGGGCATTACAAATTGACCATTAGGCAATCCACCACAGTCAAAGAAGGAATCTGAGTAATCTGAGTGCCAAAATCATAATCTACCATGATAGGAAATCAATAAATATTAAAATGGATGAATTAAGAAAATGCAATATATAAAAAAAGAAAATGCAATATGGACACACTATGTAGAAGGTAAATGCCAAAATAAACTACTAAGAGTACAAAGTGATGGTTTCTAGGCAGAGATTGAGACATACAGGATACAGACTTTCTTGTCTAAATGTTTGCATTATTGGACTTTAAAAACTATGTACATAAATTATTTTGTTACAAAATACAAATTAAGTGCCAACAATCCATTTTAAAAACCATCCCATTAAAAAACCTCCCTTCTAATGACTATATCTGAATTCATAGCAAACAAGCATGAATATTAAAAAGATGTATTTTTTCAAAAAGTAGATGAAATAAACCTGTATAGATTTAACTACTGTTTAAATTATCTTCAGATTAAATTTGCTAACTTAGGAAATTAAACATGGATAGCAAAAAACTCATTTTTAATTCATGGTTTCAGCAAGCTGCATTTCCTGTTTCTGACTTGAATTCCTAATTAAAGGGAAAAAAGGTCTAATAAAATATTGATAAAATGTCATTCTCTTCTGCAAAAGACTAGAAATAGCACTCAAGGGGAATAAAAAAATGCTTAGTACATATCACAGTGAATATTAATCCATTTGTTTCTACAGTAAGTCCTAGGTACCTTTCTGAAAAACACATGATTATATTCAAAGCAAACACTGGGTGTTTCTACCAAGAGTCATATATCCAAAATAGACTTTGAGTGTCTCTTAACATCATAATGCTCACTGGCATGCAGGTCTCCAATAAGGGGTATCTCCTGGACAGGAGAACAGGGGCCTGCCATGCCAACAATACCTGTGTGAGCATGCTGGTTTCTCTGGTTCTCCTAGCAGGGTGCAGAGCATCCATTGAGGACTGTGGCCTGCCTTACTCAAAATCTGATACGTAGGAGGTTCTCAATAAATATTCAATGGAATGTACAAATTACTCAGTGAATCATTATCAGATTCTCATTCAACTTCCTTTTAAAATGTTGAAGCAGGTCTGTATTTTTAAAAAGGAAAAAAAGATTTTATATATATATGTGTGTGTGTGTGTGTGTGTGTGTGCGAAATGCTACATAGCACCTTAAGAGGGTGCTTACTGAAGCCTGATCTTCATGCTTTCTATCACATATATGCAAAAGGTCAACAGAAAAAAATCTCCACAGACTTAGTTTACTTTTCAGAATTTATTCAATGTAATTTAAATATCAAATGTATTAATCACTACTTTCACAACCACAAAAATAATTTGAATTTACTACAAGGTGTCAAAACTTCAGCACTCATAGAAAAACGGAAATGATTATTTGAGTAATTGTAATGACCTCAGATTTCATATACAGAATATGTAGTTGTATGTAGTGAAACACACATTTTGCACTGTAGTAGATCCTTGAATCAGAAATACTATGTCAAAATGGTGTGACCATGTAGCAGGTAATTCCAACAATAGTGGGTGCCAGAGCAGTGACTTCCAAGTACTGTACTTTCCACAAAGCATTTTCAAATTATATTCCTCCTCTCTGTTCATCTCTCTGCCTTTGAGAGCACATGTAGGTGTTTGTCACCCTTCTACTCCCAGCTAGGGAACACAGCCTCCTAGTAGTTTCTGTGTGAGCCACGGGAATTGACTGGAGTGTACCCTGTGTTTCTGGTGTGCTGCAGAGGAAAGCAACATACATACTCAAACATTGAGCTTTTAAATATGGCTTCTTTAGTGATAAACCAACTTGATCAATTGGTGGTGACTGAACGAAGAGTTGAAAAGCATGATTCTTCTTGGTCTCAGAACCAAAGTGCACTGATCAGTAATGTTTGTGGAGGTGGAGATGGGGTGTTATAGGAGTGTAGAATACCATCTCTCCTTCTGGTTGTCTTGGAGCACTTCAGTAAGTTCACATAAGTAGATGTCTGATCAGATTCCCATGCAGACAACAGTGCAATGTGCCCTGGAAGATGGTGTGGTGTGGGAAAAACACAAGGTAGACCTTTGCCTTTAGTGGGAGGCACCATCCTGGGCCAGTCTCTGGCATTGTGTGTGCTTGGTTCCTCATTCCAGCACGAGAGCTCCTATCCTCACATGAGGTTACCTGTAAGGTCACACCAAAAGGCCTAATTCTTTTTGCTTTCCTAGTTAGTTCCTAACCTGTAAGGGCAGGAGTGCTCTAAACATTACAGGTAATGCCTCATCAACTCATGAAAATCATAGCAATCAATTAAAGCTCATTATGTAATTTTTAAGTGTAACTACAGGTCTTAATTTAAATGTGTAGAATGTGCACTGCATCCTGTACAGCTGATAAGGACAGTTGCTGACTTAACTTGACATTCTGAAGAAATGGTGCTCCCTCCTCCAAAACTTCTTTGCATTTATCCATAATGGAAACAACCCAAATATTCAATAGCATAGTTTCAGTTAAATTGATATATCCTGTTGACAGAATACAACTATTTTAAATTACGCATGATTATTTAATGACATGACAAAATGTAGAAAGTAAAAGTATATGAAGATTGAAGCCCTTATAAAGCTAGTCAGTCCTCTGTGTTCATGGGATCTGTAATCAATTCAAACAGGAGAACCAAAATATTCAGAATAAAAAATCTGTACTGAACATACTCTTCTCATCATTATGCCCTGAACAATATAGTATAAAAACTGTTTGTGTATCATTTACATTACATTGGATATTATGTGACCCAGAAATGAGATGAGAGGAGGTACATAGGTTTTACACAATTATACTATTTTATTCTCTTTCTTGTTTTGGAGACAAGATCTAGCTATGTTGTCCAAGCCGGTCTCATACTCAATGAACTCGTGACCCTCCCACCTATACTATGCCACTGTATGGTACCTGAGTATCTGTGGATTGGGTATCTTGTGGGGGTGGGGAGGGTCTTTGAAGAACCCCGCCCCTGCCCCCTCCCACAGTGGGTACTGAGGGCTGAATGTATGAATGCTTTACAAAAACAACCAAGACTGTTAATAGTTGTTATTCCTGAGTTTTGGGTTAACTGTTTCCAAGGCCCAACTAAAATAAATGGAAGAGAGTAGAGTGATAGGGATTGTATGAATGTATGCTTTCAATCGTGCACGTAGGCCATATTATTTCAACCCAAAGGCAAACAGGGCAAATGGGGAGCAGTTTTTGACAAATTTGTAGCACTGATAATGAAAACTGTAGTCTCAAAATTATAAAAGGTAGACAAAAAAGTTTTTTAGAAATCTTTTTTTAGATGTGTAAAGTAAATTTACCCCAAGGACATCAAAGGGAGGGCTCAAGCTGAGGTGGCAGAAATGGTTTGTGACATGATGCCAACAAGGTAAGTCAGGCCTGTGCTACAGTGCATCACCTGTGTGCAGAGGCCTAAGCAGTCTTGGTTCCCACAGTAAATCCATTCATGCAACAAAAGCTAAAGAAAATTTGAGTTGAATGGACAGGAGGGGCTACAGATGGGAAAACTTGATGGGATGAAGCAAAGTCTTGTGCAGCAGTCTTGGGTGGGTAGGGGATTACCACCAGGACTATTCAGGATGGAGACAAGCTGTATTACCAACAGCTATTTTTGCAGGTGCTGCTTTCAGAGACATTTCTAAACTGAACCACCCTGCTCACAGTGGCCCTAGGCGGTGAACCTAACTACAATGTAGGTGTTCACATTTTGCCATTCACATGAGAAGACAGCACATTCCTCATTGTAGACACTGGTTAGGTAAAGTAGAGACGGCAATCAAGTGCAGGTTTGACTGGCTTCAAAGCCTGTGCAGGATCCTACTCAGCAGCTGGGTGTTAGTCATCAATCCTTCAAGGCACAGGGAGACTAATCCAGTGTTTTTTCTCTTTTCTCACATGCCCATCCTAACAAAATTTTCAGGTACCAAAAACAGGACCTTGTGCCTTCAGAAGCTACACAAACAATCCCTAATTCATAACAGAGTATAGCTTAACTAGCCAAATATAATATTAATTGAATAAAGAGAATTCTCAACTTATCTACTCTTTTATTAGGTAGCTTGTGATATGTATATATTTGAAAGAGGTTGACATATAAACTCATTCAGTTCATAATTCAACTTCAAACAAAATAGTGACTTTTAGTTGTCCACAATCCTTTAAAACAACTAAGTCCTTTTTTATACTCATCATGGTAAGAACCTCCATCCTGCCACTCTACCCCTGGTCTTCATTCTCACAAGAACTTCAGGCCTCTCAAAACACAAACTTCATCTAGACTCAGGTCATCTACCAAATTCTCAGAGAAGAATAAGAAATTGAAGCAGGTGAAATAAATGGCAAACTATGTCTACTAAAATTTAAGTATCTAACTCAGGCAAGCCACTGAAACCTTCACACTATTCATCCATCCTTATTTCAATAATAATTCTTTAAATTTTAAGTCCATTTTTTAAAAATCTGTTTTGTCATTTTTATTTTTGTTTAATGTTTTTATTATTTATAAGATAAAAGTTAAAAATAGTAATTTTTATGTGCTTTTCATTTTTAGCAAGTGAGAAGGAAAAAAAAAAGGCAGCAGACAAGGGAAAAGGAAAAAAGCTACAAGTACAGGCAGAACTGGTAAACAGCCACCGTAAACAAAGTGGAAAATCTACCAAGCACATGACTTAATAGAATCATGAAGGAATCACTGCACAACTAATGTTATCCAAACCATCAAAGTTACACTCTGTTCAGAATAATTTACTTAATGTAATAGAATAGCCAATATACTTTAAAAATAGTTCTACTCGAAATTAGTTAAAAGTGTCAAATGTTCAAAAAAGCTAAACGATATCGTCACAAGTCATGCTAAGTCTAATTCTTTAATATACAAAATAAGCCACTTTTACAAAAGATACAGATACGTGGAAACACAAGTAACTTTAATGATTTGTGGCAAACAAAAGGAAGCTTGAATCTGATTAAAAAATGAAAATAATTATAATTACGGTACATTTACATAGTAAGTACAACAGAGTAAAAACATTCAGAACAGAAAGAGTAAGCTCCTCACTCAGGCCATTTTCAAGCTGCGCTCTGTCCAACACTTAAGCCTTGACTTCAGTATCCAGAGCAAGTCTTTTCCACTTCTTCCTCTACATTTACTGTTACAGCCTTTTGTATAACCTGGGGAATATCTCCTACATCTCCAACTTCTGCCTACCTACCAACCTAAAAACTTTATGATGAAATCAAGACTGGGCTAGGGTGTAGCTGAATAGGGCATACGCTTAGTATATTCATGGTCCTAGGCTCCATCCCTTGCAAGGTCTACCAGACAGACTGCTTCTAATCTAAAGTATTGAGATTTGATGGACAATTTTCTATTGAGACTTTGAGAAATGCTGATATTAAAATATGTCACAGAAGTAATAAAGTATATACATGTTTATAGTAAACAGCTATAGTTAACAATAAGTAAATGTACATGATAAAATATGTACCATAAGCCCAATATTGATTTTCATTGCAAAAAAAAAATACTGTTATAGTCCAAATCATGATTTCTTAATGAATACACAAGATTTTAAAAAGGGCTAAAGCTCAAACACACCAAGAACATTGTAAGAAATTAAAACCGATGTAAAATGAAAGCAGTTGCAGACAAAGAGAAGTTAACACTTACAGCAGCACACTTAGATCTAAGTACTCTCTTCTCATTATAATAAAGCCAGAATAATGATTTGACAACATTCTGTTTACTAAAGGATGTCAAGTATTGTTGCTGGGGGCAGGTGTGGACTTTTTTCATAGGTTAAATAGTAACAGTATCATTTACAGATTTAACCAACAGTTCTGATAGCCTCTCATTAATCTCTGATAGCTGATAATTGGAATAGGACATGATTAAGAAAAAAAAAAAAAAAGATCAGTTTTAAGAGGAAAAATTCATTTTTGCAGTGCTGGGGATCAAACCCAGAACCTTGTATGTAGCTAGGCAGGTGCTCCACCATTGAGCTGTATCCTCAACCCCCAAAAGAAAAGCTATTAAAAGCAGTCCTAGCACTTAAATGATAAATGAATTGAATGAATTCCTAATCTGGCATTTTTTTTAATACAAAGAAAAAAACATGTGAATGACTCTACCTATCTGTAAAAATATGAATAACAAACTGCAATGGCTGAATTCTCACAAAATGTTCAAGTTCAGTTTGAAAATTTCATCTGATACAAAATTCAGCTGTCAAGAGGAAGCACCTTGAAGGACATCACGCAGTTTATGAACCAGCTGGAAGGAGCCATCCAGACTTTACCCTGCCTAACCCTTTCTGGGCGATAATTAGATAAATCTTCATAGATGATATACTGTGTGCAGAAGCGCTGATCAGAATTGGGTTTGGCATGGTAGGCAACTGTATTGATGGTCTGAGTCACGTCACTGTCTGGCTTGGGCTTTCTACTGAGGACCTGGCCCCCGGCTGCAGCAACCAGCCTAATGAGATTGTCCTTTGGATGATGTTTGAAGGTTCCCCCAAAATAGAAATAGCATCCATCAAACAGCTTAGGCAACTGAAATAACAAGAAAAAAAAAAACTGTTGAAAGCAGATCAAAATATTTTAAAACACTGCAAATGAATGAAGGAAATAAAAACAATAGTCAAGAGCAATTAAGAAGCTACTTTATAAGCTGCTGGCATAAGTTGTATTTCACAACTGAAATAACTGGATCAACAAAAATACTTATGCAAATAAGGGTTTGCTATTGGCAATTTATTTTTCCTAAGATCAACTAACTACCTCAGATCCTTTTTAGGCTCCTTAAAAAAAAGGACAAAAACAATTGTTCATCAAATTTCTTTTGTCAGGATGCTTATACATACTGGGTAGGACATGGAGTCCCCAAAATTCCTAGGATAGCTGAGATATGCTTCAGGAATACTAGGTTAAACTGAATTAAACTGTGACAGGAATACCTTTTTGATGGACCATTCAATTTTGTCCATCCATATTCAGGGCCCCACATACTGGCAACTTCAAGTCTCTAAGGCAGGTCTAGGGCATTCCTGAGATGTAGTGTATGCTCTGGCACAAGAGATTATGAAGTGATGGTGAGGGATTCAATCAGCTATACAACACTTCCATATGTTTCATGGAAAAATAAAATTTCACAATTCCTTCCTACAAAAAATTTTCATTGCTTCATTGCTATATATATCTTTCAACAAGATAATGGAATAATATCCATTAAAATGGCAATATGTGGCAATAAAGACATATGGTAACCAAATCCGAGCAGTAGCTATAAGTATTCTTTCAAGCTACTTCCTGTATCTGAAATTTACCTCAGATTCTGAAAGGTTTATGGGAATGCTCAAGATGCCAAAAATCCATTAACAGTATGAAATTTATTACCTTCTGGATTTTACTGCACATTGTGATCATCTCTTAGAATCAAGTGCTTGAAATAAGCACAATTAAAATTTTGATCAGTCACCTGTACTTGTTGAAAGGGCAGAAGTTTTTCCTGATGGTGGTGATAATATGAAGTCATAAGAACAAGGAAAGTAGTATCAAAAGAAAATACCATCTGTTCTCTGTTGAGCCTGCTTCTCTGTGGACCTTCAGGAATTTCGTATTTTTCTTCCTGGTCACAGACTTTTCTTTGTAGACATGCTTTCACCCCTGAAAAAAAAAATAGGGAAAAATAAAAATCAATATCAACTGAGCATTATTTCTATCATTGAAATTAAGCAAAATTATCCGTTTTTTCTTCTTCGTGGTTTATCTAAGAAATTTTACTTATGCCACAAGAAAATATAATAAAACTAGTCTTCCATATAAAGAAAACTTAAGAACTTCTTCCTTCAGAGGACTAAGCAATGAATTAGTACTGAGCACTAATTTTAATCTCCTTCATAAAAAACCTAAACCAATACACTATTTCAAGCACAAGAATAAAAACTGACAGTTTTACTAATAGCAATTACCAAAACTGAGGTGAATAAAAAGTCCATTACTGAGTCCAGTGTACAATAGTCTGAACTGAGCACTTACCTGACGGCCCACTGTGGCAGTCAAAAGTCTAATTTCAGGCCAGACTATATGACCCAACATTAGGAAAGTGCTTTAGCCCTTGGCGCCTAGCTGAGCTGACCATATGACAGGGCTCCACAGCACCTGTTTAAACAGGCAGACTTGGACTTGCTTGCAATTTCACATTGAAGTCACTACTTCAGAGATTTGGTTGTGCTCCACAGGAAAAAAAACACTATTCTAATAATTTGGATAACTGTACCCAGTTTCAGGTTAAAAAAAAAAAAAAAAAAAGCAAGAGTAACATGGAGATAACAGTCTGGTGCTATTGGGAGTCAGGAGTCGTTTGTTCCTCTGCCCTGCTCCTGGGTGGGGAAGCCCTCAGCTGACCCATTAGCTGACTGCCAGCACCTACAGTCTGCCTAAATTCTAGAAATCCTATAACGTCTTAGGAATGTCACTGACCAGTCTAGACGGGAGGAAAGGGACCTTTAATCTAGAGGTCACCACTGAGGGTAGGAATTGACACCATGTATATGTAGTAACCATGCTCCAGAGTTTGATGGCATATAATAAACTAAACTTGACATGTGAGGTCAAGTGACAGTTATCCTAGTTATTTGTTTAAGTTCCTTAAGCTTTTGCTTCCTTGCTCATGGAAACAAAAATAAAACTAGCAAAACCAAGTTTTCACAGATAAAATGCAAGCAGTATTCTAGAAACTGGATTCTATAATAAATTATTTTCATTATAAAAATTAAAACCGAACAATTTGCTGTCTTCGACATTACCCAATAAACTCAGATAAAATTTCAAAAAAAGAATAATTGCAGCATCTTATAAGACTTGACAGTAAAAGTCCAAATTCTTATTCATTTTTGTATTTCTGCTGTTTCCTGTTACTTTTTGGTCCCATAATCTAATCTAAACATTCATTAAAACAGAAAGGTTGTAACTTTAAGTGCTTAATTTAAAATTATGGCTGATTCTTTTATTTACCACTGAGATAAGCTCAAGTTATGGCACATATAAGATGGTAACATTACTCTTGCCCAAAAATTTAAAGAACTTGAAAACAATGTAGGACAAATTTTATTCTAAATATTAAAAAACCTGCCAATCAAATATTCTGGAAGTATTAATGACTTAGAAATAATGAAGTGGGACTCAAAATTACAAGCAGGAAATAGTGTACAATTAGAGATTTAGCCCTTTATAGGATTAAATATAAAATGGATTAATTAAATGTTGAAAAAAGTACATCATTAGGAAAACATGGATCATCAGGATGTTTCACTGTTACTTCCATGGGCACAAATAAGTAGAACGTGAAAAGAATCTATCTACTTACATATTAAGTGTATTATCCTTACACCTGTAAATACACTAAGAGAAAATTCTCATAAATTTTCATTAGTGGAAAAGTATCATAGCAGTTATCATTTTATGATAACTATTAATGTTATCCAATATTCATCCTAGGAGCAGAATGTATTATAATCTTAATGTATAAATATTATCCAATACTCAGAAAACCCCAATTTTCCATAATTAATAAATATTAATAATTACAAGGCCTATCCAAATATTTAAAAGAACAGAAAACTAATGCTAAATTGCATACTAATACTTTCTGGCTAAATGAGAGAACAAAGAAAAACAAATTCTTTAAAGCCCAAATTATTCTCTTCCATTCTATTTTTTAAAAAATGACTATTTTAACGTGAAATTACCAAGGGTATAATTATACTTGTTCTAAGGAAAGACTCTTATGAAAATTATGATTAACAGCTACTATCTCCGTTATATGTCTATTATTTCCTCAAATCCAGCAAGCTTGGGAGAGTTGATGCTTACTGTCTACAGTCATCATGTTCTATGAAGATGCTGTGAATATGAATTTGTACATACTGTATTACCGCTCTTAGAGGGAATACAGGGTTAGGCCCCTCTGAGAGTTAGCCCCCAACATTTTTGTCAAGTGATTCATACTTAACTTTGTCTTGTGTGTTTATGTTTAAAGGCACCTTAGTTATTCTGTTGTGTTGATTCATTAGCATTAAACTCACAGCGAACAGTAATACAATTCAGGCCTCGAGAAAGCCCCTCTCTCCAACAAATACTTTCGTTGAAAGGCAAAGCCTTTTTGAGTTTAGGAAAATTAGACAGTGCTGCAACCTATACTCACAGGCCATTTTAAACAGTGAAATCAACAAAAACACACAAAACTGCAAAGAACTTGGCTCTGAAAAACTGTGAAAGGGACATTTGTTTAGAGTAAGAGAGCTGAAAAAAGGGTGGAAAGAATCAACCTGCTGGACCTCAGCAGCTGGCAACACCCTCATTCGGCAACTCAAAAGTGTGAGCCACTGTGCATGCCTCTGCAAAAGCAGCATTGAGTATTGATCTGGGGATTACAACACTGCAGCAACTAGGCAAATTCGGAAATACAGAATCCACAATGAAGAATGAAGATTTACTATATATTATTTCCATTTCAGGGTAAGAGACAAGTGCAAAGAAGTTAACTGGCAATGAGTGGTAGAGTGGGAATCTGAACCCAAGTCCACTTAGTTTTCTAAAGCCTATGCATTTTACACTAAAATACAGCTTTCTAGTATGCAAGATAAACCTTGGGCTCTAAAAGGCATGACTGAATATGCTGAATGCTTTAAAGCTGCTTTGGGTGTTCCATGATGTTTAATATGTAAAAGTCACAAGATTTTAACAACTGAATATTCCACCTCTCCAAACACAAAGCTTTGCCAAAAGACTGAATTTTTCCTTGACCTGGGACTGTTGAATGCATATTCAATTCCCAACGCAAGCGCGTGCGCACACAAACACACACACACACTCAGGACATCTTAATTCCCTATCACCTAGTTCTTAATTTGTTGGTTTGGGGTGAAGGGAGGGCAAGGGAATGGGGAAAAAATAAGAACCACCATGTAAAGGTACAAGATCCCAATGATGAATGTAACTGTACTGTATACCTAAAATGTACCAATCGGGCCGGGGATTTAGCTCAGTGGTTCCACCGCCTGCCTCGCAAGCTAAGGACCCGAGTTCAATCCCCGGTACCAAAAAACAAAACAAAACACCTAAAATGTACCAATAAAGTTAATGGAAAAAAAAAAATTGTTGGTTTGGCTGCACTTCGGTGCTCAAAACTCCTTCCCCAGTTGTTTCTAATACAATAATGGTATCACCTCATTTTGGTAACCTGAATTTCTAAATCCAATTGTTCTCATTAACTTAGAAATATCTTATAAAAATTATTTTGCATGTAAATAAAATATTTTAAAAATAGCACATTTAAAAATTGCTTACTGAGTAAAAAACTAACAAAGCTATTATTAAAGAACTTAATGTATACGAAAATGAGACTCAAAATTTTTGGCTAGGTCAAAATGTCATCGTTAGGAAAACACTGCCAGTATGCTGGTTATTACACCATATACTCACTCATTCCATACAAACACCAGCACAGGAAAAATAATTAAGATGTGTTGTGCACATGTACCAACTCCCTAAAATAAATGTAATCATTACGTACTGGAAACATATATTAATAAAAACTAAAAAGAAGTATACATGAAAAAATTAACAGCAACACAAAATACTAGCAATCTAGCAAAACCATTGACTTAAACTCATTACTTTACATGTAAATTATTATTTTAATTTTTGAATCACTTAAGTATATAGGCACCTTTGAAATTCCTTCCTATTATTTGAAGAACATTCATAAGTACCTTTAGGTGAAGGATTTGAAGCCAAGGAGCTAACACTCACACTTTCACTGGCTAAGAGATAAGTTAAGAGATAAGTTAAACTGTGCCTATGCTGGCTGCTTACCCATGCTAGAGGTTTATTCAGCTGATTAAACTCTGACAAGTAACACATTAAAATGGTATCTACTGGTCCTAACAAGGTGCTGGTGACCCCTGAATTAATTAGGTATGAATAAAATAGTGACTACCAAGAGGGCCCCATGGCTCTACTGTGGGAGGGCACCCAGGCTTTTACCATGTGAAAATGCCTCAATTCACACAATTTCTAGCTCAGTAGCAGTGGATCGGTAAATTTCTATAAGAGCAGAAAAATCCAATGCTCTAATTACATTTACTGAATCAAATGCACTTTGCTAATTCTCTTATTCCAACTCTATGCCACTCAATATCACTAAAGAGTAAAATCAAAATGCTTATTTTTTCCCCTGAAAACCAAGGAAGTTTCCAGCCTACAACATGTTTGAAAAGTGACAAAGTGTTTTGGTAGAACAGCTGTCATAGCATAGAAAACCTTGAAAACTTTCTGAAAGCTAAGAGTGACATCTACTCCAAGGGTTACAACTTGAATGACTACAACCAAATAGAGTACACGAATCCTAAGAGATTTAAGCAGCTTTCCCAGAGACACAACTTTGAGATGGGAATTCAGATATCCTCCAGTTTTAAATGCTAGCCATTTTCTACTCATACTTAAAATATTGTATTTCTCTTAAAATAAATCACACAATCACTTAATAGACAAAAAGTTATTTTTCACAGATTAGGGAAAATGTACATTAAATGGCATACATTCAGACTACTTCAGAGGGGGAAGGGATTGTAAGGTGAGAGGGACAATGGTTTTCGTTTTGTCTTCAATATCAAAAAATGTATTTAAGCCGACTGAGGTCAAAGTTGCCACTTTCTACGACTGTCTTGAGTTTCAGAATAAAGACATTAGCCTCAATGAACATTTAACGTAAGAAGAAATTCATATCAACTTCTAGTGAACCTTCTTTGAGATAAGCCAACTGAAATGATTCCCTAATCAAGTAAAACAATTAGAATAAGATGCTGTAAAATTTCAACAATTTAAATGATATATTAATGTCATCAATGAAATGGAAGAAATCTACAAGCCAAACACTACTATTTAATGAGTACAAATAATAGAAATTTAAAGTTTTATTTACTCAATAAAAGTTAAGCAAACTGCAGTGGGAATTCTTATCCTATTTTCCACTTAAAATATGAAAACTTTTATAATATTCTTAGTCATTAACTCAACTATAGTAAAATATATACTGATTTATAATCTGTAATCTACATATACATCAAGATTTTAAAATAAGACATTTTCTACCAATCTAAAGATACTTATTAAAATTCAACCAAATTATTTTATATTTGTAATGAATTGCTTAATAAAGTCCACAATCATTTGTTACTAAAATATTTCAACAGAAAGATGGACTCTTACTCTCCATTTTGAAGGAAAAAGGAGCAGGTACAAGAAGGTAATATCTTCGTTAGCTTTCTCAACTGTTACTTTCCAAACTAAAATAACTCTACATGAGTACATTTATGTAAATACAGACACTCTCACAGTCCAGAACAATATATCCTGTAAAATGTATCAAACTACTACTCTTACAAAAGGTACACTTTATTGTGTTGTGTCATTTTTTTTATTACTTTTCAGATGTTCCATTACATATTGAGATTCTGCGTGAAAGTTAGCACTTTGCAGAAATAA
This sequence comes from Heterocephalus glaber, assembly GCF_000247695.1. The sequence continues at coordinate 1,410,297 of NW_004624765.1, read as the reverse complement.
TGGAACAACCTATCTATTAAAACAGAGAGATTCTTTTAGCCCAGATGTATTCCTAATCATGTCTACCATTTCATGTAAGCTTTCCTTTTGCCTTGAGATCTTATTACTCCTTTACATATAGATAAGCAGCCTAATTCCCAAAGTACAACTTAACTCAAAGTCATTAACTCAGTCATTAAGGTAGCTCTGGGTAACTTTGCAAAGCCTGTAATCTCAGCATACTAATACAGTTTATGAACTTCATGGCTATAATTTTTTAAATAGAAACATGTACTACACATAAAGGTATTCCTTTATTCTAAATCGCTAGTAACCTTTCTTGCCTCCTAACTCATTAGACTACATACATGAATGGATTGTATACTTTCATTTTAGCTGCATGAACCACTGATGATGTTATGTGTTTATATTAAATTTAGTCACTTTTCCTAGTTTAAGAAGGAAAAAAAGAAAAGGATCACAAAAATCAAAGGGATAGAAAAAAGGGATCCTAAGTCCACAGCTACACAAAAAGACTAGAGAATGCAATGAAGACAGAATAAAGCATCAAAATGGAGATCTGTTAGTATCCAAAGACGGAGATTTACTCTATGCAGAAAGCCAAAAAATTTCCTTACTCTCTTCAAAAGCTAGAGCAATACATAAACCCGTATTTTAAAAAATTGTTATTCTTTTGAAGATACTGTCAAAAAAAAATCCTTTAAAAGAATTAAAATACACAACCAAACATCACTCTGCTCCCTGTCAAAATGAAAAGGCCTCACAAGAATGTCGTTTGAACCCAGAAAGTTGTAACATTCAAAATAAGAGCATATAAATAATCACTGAAGAATTTCTTATTCTATTAAAAATTAATATCCATTTGCTTTTTATAAAAGCAAAATAATTTTTTTGCAAATGCATTTATTTATATTAGGCTTTGTAGTCAAGTAGACTATGATAGCATTAAGCTTTAGAAAAAAGGAAAATTATAAGATGAAATTCTAGGACAAAGAAAATAATGCAAAAATAATTTATAATATTAGCTCTAATTTTTTTTAAAAATTGGGTGGCAAGAAAAAATTAAAGAAACTAGCCCAATACATATATGAAATTCCAAGAGCGAGAAGACCATGAAATGAAGGTTGAAAGTGCAAAACAGTCATGCCATCACAAACATCTACTTTGGGATATCCTAAAAAGTACTGTCATATATTAGTAGATTCTGTGGTTGCATATAAATATTACTTACAATTATTATTTTTGGCTACTTTTAAAACTATCACACTTAGCAGGCTGCGGGCAGGAAGACCGCTGTGAGTTCAAGACCAGCCTGGGCTACACAGTGAGTTCAAGGCCAGCCTAACTACACACCAAGTCCCTTTCTCAAAAAAAACGCAAACAAGCCAAACCAAACAGACAAACAACTAAAATGCTAACTGTAAGTGAATTGACATATAAAACTGTATTTCATCCTAATTAAGAGAACATGGTGAGTTTATATATATATATCAAAAGAAATCAAATTCTATCACAAAAATATATCATAAAAATTTTTTAAGCAGAACTCAAGTATCAATTATGACATCTGATATTATGAATAATATCAAAATAGTCTATGGTTGAAGACCAAACTCAATCTAATGTCCAAACTTCCCATAATTAGAAAATGAATGGGCCGGGGATTTAGCTCAGTGGCACTGCGCCTGCCCTGCAAGCACAAGGTCCCAAGTTTGATCTCCAGTACCAAAAAAACCCAGCAAATGCATGCTCAATGTTCTTAGAAATATATTAAAAGTTCAAACATTTATGTAAAATGTTCTGATCTGATTAGAACAATCACCACAGTAAAATGTAATTTTTAGATCTGCATAACAAATATAAAAGATCTGGTGCAACAGGTGAGAGATGTTTACATATTACACAGGTAATAATTTCCCTTTTTAAGATGAAAGCCTTTACCTATCTATATCATCTTTGGAAAAGACTAACAAGAAAATATATTTTCTCATTAATATTAGAACTTGAAATTCTGAATTTACCCCTAGAGAACTTGAATTGAATCTACCAGGCATACATTGTTTTAAAAACTGTTAAAACAAACTGGCCTCTTCAGTAATCCATCAGCCTACTACCATTTTCTTGTTTTTCTTGCCTATATGTATTTACATTTATATAGTTAAAAGTGAGAACTATTTTTTAATATTTATACACTCCTTTTCATAATACCTTAGTCTTAGAGAAAAATGATTGTTTTCCACAGAATAACTTTAAGCATTCTAATGTCCTTTTAATTTTAGGTCACTCTCCCTAATTCCATTAAAAATAACAATGAAAATACCTTTTTCTTTAATTTGTATTATTTGCTTAGGGAAAATTCTCTAAAAAGTGGGACTATTAGATCAAAGGATACTGTATTTTTTTTTGTTGAGACAGAGTCTCACTAAATTGTGAACTTGCTCAAGTTGGGCACAAACTTGCAATCCTTCTGCCTCAGCCTTGTAGACTGGGATTTCAGGTTTTTGCCACCTTGCCTAGTTTTAAATTTATATATATTTTTGCTTAATGAAAAATCTTTAATGGAGGCCTTCTGTAAGTATTAATTTGCCTAATTAATATTGATAGAAATGCTTTAGTGTATCTATTTTTTAATAATTTTCAGTTTATTAAGTAGAATAAAAATTACACTAATATTTAAAATTTCATGGCACTTTTAACTTCCATTTATAGAAGTAAATCTTAATAGAAAAGAATAAATTTAGCTGGGCATGGTGGTACATGCCTGTAATCCTGGTTGCTCAGGAACTGAGGTGGAAGGATTGATAATTTGAGGGCCACCCGGGCAATTTAGGAAGAAAAAAAAGAGGAAGAAAATGAATCCATTAGTCTGATTATGAGGTTACTTATAAACTAATTACCTAATGACTAATCACCTAATGTCTTTTAGGGGTCATCACCCCTCAACAAAAACAAAGCAAAAACAACAAACACTCCATCTGGCCCTTCCTTAGCTCACAGACACAAGCCCAATGTACAATGTCTGGCACATCTCAGCAATTCCTTCAGGTGATGGGACTCTTAAAACCTCTACAGCTGAAATTTCATTTAAACTTAGATGAGAGAGGAAAAAAAGGCGAGATTATTAAAGATGATGACAGCCATCTGCTCTCCCTACATAATAAGGTGAGAAATGAGTATGCAGAACTCATTTTTTTAAAAAGGTTAAGCTACACAAAAATTTCAAAGCTATGCACTACAAGAATAGATCACTAAAAAATACTGTATAGAAAGCTAGTTTGCACCCTTAGGATGTAGCTTTCATCCTATTTATATTCTAAGAGTAATAATTTGACTTATTTATACATTTTTCTATTCTTTCATTCTAGTCACTTGTTTACCAAAACTCAGCTTTATACAAGGGTAAGTTGCCTGTGAGGAATTAGTACCAAAACTAAGGCTGAAGCAGTTTAGTTACAAAATAGATCACTGCTTTTTAAAAATCTGGTGGTACTGGGTACGGAAGTCAAGGAGCCTCATGCATGTGAAGCTGATACTCTACCCCTGAGCTACCTTCCCAACCTCTCACAACTTCAACTTTTATGTTCATGAGTACATGTTTGCAGTACACAATGATTACATTCTTTACAGGGGTTGGTACACAGACATGACACAATTCTGTTTTCATTCCTTCTCTCCCCTTTTCTTTCATTCCCTCCTCTTTCCTTCCATGTATTGGTCTTGTTTGCTCTGCAAAAGATACATCCACCTTTTTCCTATTATCTTTTATTTTGGCTCTTTATTTATATTCTGGGTTTCTCATATAAGAGAAGCCATGAGATATCTAGGCTTGTGTGTGTGATTTATTTCATTTAACATGGTCTAAGGTGCATCCATTTTCCTACAGCTGATTCAAGTTTATTTTTCATGGCAGAGTAGTACTCCATTGTATGTAAACACCAATTTTTATTTATCCATTCATCTGTTGATGGATACATAGGCTGCTTCCAAGATCTAGCTATTATGAGTTGTGCTGCTATAAACAAGGGTATGCATGTATCACTGTAACATGATGTCTTTAACTCTTTCAGAAAGATACAGAGGAATGGGTTGGTCAAATGCAATTTTTAGCTTTAATTTTCTGAGGAATCTCACACTGATTTCCATAGTGGTTGTACTAGTCTACATTTCTACCAACAATGTAGAAAGGTTCCTTTTTCCCAGAAGCCTTGCCAGCGTTTGTTATTATTTGATTTTTTGATGATGGCCATTCTTTCTGGAGTAAGATGTAAACTAAAGTGTTGTTTTAATTTTTATTTCTCTGATGGCCAAAGATGTTGAACATTTTCTCATGTTTGTACTATACATCTGTATTTCTTTTTCTGAGAAGTGTTTACTTCAGTTCCTCATTTTTTGATTGGGTGTTTTTTCTAAAGAGCCTTTTTTGGTTCCTTATATATTCCAGATATTAGTCCTCTGTCCAAGGAATAGGTGGCAAAAAAAAGAACTTTCCCTATCTATAGCTCCTATTTTTGTAAACTTTAAGATAAATACTACTCTGTAAAATATCTATAAAATAAATATGAGACCAATGGCTATTTCAGCAGTATAATTATGTCCTATTCTCAGAATCTTCATGGTAAGTCCATTAACTGTGGCAGTCAAAGATGTTATACATAACATGATACAGGAAGAAATATTTACCAATTAGATAAAGCACTTAAACAGAAACATTTAACAAATATGGATTCACTAAGTCAAGAACTCTTTGAATAATTTTTGTTAATTTAATTTACTGAATCAACCACCTATAGAGAAAACAGATTAAAATTCCTCTTGAATCTATTTGGTTTATAGAAAATCTCATAAAAAGGCATTCTTAATAGTTAATCTAGTAAATGTTTTGTATAACCTTGAACAAGCTAATATCTAGATTCAAATACAAGACCTAGTTTTAATAAGCCATAAATCCTTACAGCTAATTTTGAAAGCTTCAGTCTATTTCATCTTTCTTTAACATAAATGATTTTCAGTAGCTATAAATAGCTCTGAAACATTTTTTAAAATCAAACTCAGATGCATGGCACTAAGAACAATTTAGAAACTGTAAGAAATATATATATTGTATTAGGAAAGAAGGCACTTGAGAGTTCTTGCCTCCTTTTTATAAACTCCATGATTATTTAAATTCTCTCAAACTTTGAACTTACTTCTCTTTGAACTCTATATTAGAAAATATGAAGGTATGAACTTCAATAAGAGATTTCATCCATCCTTTATCCTAAAGAGCCACTGATATTAGAGGATGTTATTCACTACTGTGAGAATCACCATGTAGCACACTATTAAGTCAGCTTGAGCCCATCAGTGATTCTATAAAAATGACATGGGCAAACCATTAAAATGACAAAACTCACATTTCCTGAAGAAGGTAGATTTTATGGAAATGAATCGTGTAGCCTGTATAAGTAACGGAATGCCAGTTCAGCATATTCTCAAGAACTAGACTCAAAGTTAAATTGTAAATGTCTTAATATTGAAAATTTTATATGGCTTCTTTTTTACTGAGACCTTATTATTAGGAAAATCTATCTTTTCTTATAACCACTGGCCAGGTGTCTGACACACACAGGTATGGTACAAAAGAACCTATACTCAAACTGGGATGCAACTCAGTGGTAGAGCACTAGGCTAGTATGCACAAGGCCCTGGGTTCAATTCCTAGTACTGTCCAAAAAAAGCAGAAAACAAGCAAACAATCCATATTCATGGAGTCTTTTTAAATGAGTTTTTTAAAACACTGAAGCTCAGTGAGGCTTACCACAGATTTGTAAGGGAAAATAATATTCAAAAATAGACATAAAGAGAAAGGTTTTTTCCTATGTAAATGGAGTCAGTCCAATTACTTACCATACTTTTCTAAGTGGTTGTGACCAGAAGGACTAATAAAGAGATGGATGAGAACATAGGGAATAGCATTGCTAGTCACAGCACTTTGCTGGACCTGACATCAGTGGAGACCAACATCACAAGTGGAAGAGTATTTAAAAAGGGCATAAACACCAACTGCAGAAAGGAAACACTTTCACAAACCAAAACAACTTCAAAGTATACAAATTAAATAATATAATTAAGATCTGACAAATCAACCATTCTACTGTAAAACCTTTAAAGCACAAAGCCAGAGAACAAAGTTTTAAAAATGAGCATTCTTTTTAATATTCTTTTAAATTCTAAGAAAATCCAAGGTTAAGAAAACCACACAAGTAACTATAAGGAAGGTGGAAGGTAGCTGTGAAGGTGGTAGTGTTCGCCAACAAGAAGGTGACTAGTGGAGATGAATGAAACAGCTGCTGTAGTCACCCCAGACCAGGTAGGACACGGCAGTCGAAATTTCCCAACAGCTGTCTAAAAATACTAAGGTAGCTAAGAGAGGAAAAACGATGTTAGGGAGGTATTTTAGAAATAATAAAAGGTAAGCAATAATCTACTTTCATTTCACCGACCTACTGGGTAAGGTACTTAAGACATGAGTATATTAAATCTATCATTTAACAGTAATATGGATTAGTTAGGCTTAAAATCTAAAATGTACTCCATTTACTCTTTATTAATATATTTAGCATTATAGATTTTAAAAGCAGAACTTATCTGTGGACATTTACTAAGAACATCTAAATGACACTACTAATATGAGAAGTTTTTCAAAATATAGTAACTAACAAGAAATGGGAAGATTAGTGTAAGTTCCTTGAATAATCAATAGTAGTAATGACTATAAAATCGAACTAGTCTAGTTAATTCAATTTGTAATTCTCTCAAATCCAGTACTTACAGTCAAACTTCAGGACCCAGCATCCACTGAGAATCCCCAGCATACACTTGAGAGTACTCTGAGCTTCATTACCAGGAATAATGACGTGAGTTACTAAAGATATAAAAAAAAGCAGTAAGCAAGACAAACACAAACCAAAAGAATTCTATATCTAGCCCACTTTTTATAACTACTTAGCCTATTTTATTAACATATCTGAATTTTCTTCAAAAGTAGCGATTTTTACACTTTTGTGAGACTTCTTTTATGTAGTATCATTCTCTAACCTGGCCATCAACAGAAAAAGTCAGAGCAATACCATATCTTAAAGCCACATTAACAAACACAAATTTTTTGCTATCTTCAAATTATAACTAAGGAATTATGGCATTACATTGCACTACCACTTGTTATTAGAAAGCTCATAAATTTGTTCTTCTGATACACTGATCTGTTCTAAAATATGCACAAGGCTTTAAACTTTACATTTCCTAACAACACTGTCTATAACAGTTTATTACTGTAAACTATTTTAGATTTATTACAAGATGCAAAATATGTAGCCACATCCCAATGGTTAAAACATATACATTTTCAAAGGTAATTGTCCAAAGAGGTTACTTATTCAAAACTTTTCTACCAAAAAAAAAAAAGGATCAAAACTTCTTACCTGTACTGTCAAACTCGGTGCATTTTTTAGCTTTAAGAATTGCTGCCAACTCCCCAAGCATTTTCTGTTGTTCTGAAGAAAGTCCACTGCCTATAAGCACAAGAGGTCCATCTCTACGTTGCCCAGTGTTCTGTTTGTGAAAAGGTGAAGCCACAATGGCAAAAAATAAACAAAAATACATTCAAAGACTAGAAGGAGACATGAAACAGAACTTCACTTGATAGAAACGTGAATTTCATTATCTAGCTTACTTTAATAATTCTCAATAATTTATATGGAATTTTCATTCAGAACTTTTTCAAGTCATTTTAATAACTTATTTTCTATTTATTTGTTTTCCTCCAAAAAAACAAATTCAACATCCCTGACCATTAGAAAAATGCAAATTAAAAAAAACACTGAAATTCTATCTTACCGCAGAAAGAATGGCCATCATCAAGAAATTAATAAATGCTGGTGAGACTGTGAGGGAAAAGGAATCCTTGTACATTGTTGGTGGGAATGTAAACAAGGATAACCACTACGGAAATCAGTATGGAGATTACTCAAAATACTAAAACTAAAAATTCCATTTGATTCAGCTATTCCCCTTCTAGGTATCTCCTGAAAGAGTTCAAGACATCATACTACATACATGGATATCTATGTTTATAGCAGTACAATTCATGCTAGCTTAATCTTGGAAGCAGCCTATATGCCCATCAACAGATGAACGAATTAGTAAAATACAGTATTTACACACAATGGAGTACTACTCTGTCATAAAGAAAGACCTTGAGACCATAATGTTAAATGAAATCAGACACACAAGCTTTTGGTTTCTCTTATGTGAGAGGCCCAAAATATAAATTAAGAGCAAAATAAAAGATAATATGAAGTAGGGAGACAGATCTTTTTCAAATGACAAGGGGATCAAGAGATGGAGAAATGGTGGAGGGAAAGGAGCAGAAAAGGATAAAAAGAGGAATTAAGATGTGTTATGTACATGTGCCAACACCTCACAAGGAATGTAAACATTATGTACTGCAAACATGTACTAATGAAAAAAAACACATAAATTGGGGTATCTCTATCCAGGGCATCTTGTTTCCTTGGTACTAAGTTGGATCTCTGTAGGACTTTATATTGGTTTTTTGGGGTTTTTTTTTCTGGTACTGGGGATCGAACTCAGGACCTTGTGCTTGAGAGGCAAGCGGCAGAACCACTGAGCTAAATCCCCAGCCCTGTAACGTTTCTATTCTGTCACTAGTAAACCTTTTGTTCCCAAGTAACCCAAAATATCCACTTAAAAAGACCAATTCCTGCCCCCTTCTCCACAACTTATGGCAACAGAGCTAAACTCAAACTTAGTCTATTTAAATTTATCTAAAAAGTCAAAGAACACTACGGCTTCTAGAATGGGACTGATTCCAAAGAAAGGAAATAATAATTATCAGACAGCAACCTCTCAAAACCAAAATGAAAATAGACAAGAGAATTCAAAAGTTACATCAGATCCATGAATAGTGAGAAATCCATGCCACTCAAAGGAAAAGAAGTGCTCTAAAAAAAACTAGTATTTTTGCTCTAATATCTAGACTCAGAACTTACAAGAGACAAAAAAGAATAAAGAGGTCACAATAGAGGCATAAAAACTGTAAGTGAAAGATTCAAATAATAAATAGTAGCTGTAAGAAATTTAATAAATGAAATTGAGTTAGCCAAAAGTTACCTGAAAAAGAGAAGCTAACAATCCAGTGAAGAAAAGGTAAAACAGCACTACTGTATTAAAGGATCAAATGTCAAATGCACTATGAATATGTATACTGGCTATCAGAGCTTTCAAAAGCCCTGACTAACATGAGAAAAACAATGAGGCATAACCATCAGTTTAGTTCAGGAACTAGGTGAAGAGAAAGTTAGGTTTTTAAATATTCATTTTACATATTAGAATAGTGATAATTTATTAGTCTCACAGCACACATGTATCACATCTAAATTGTTGGTTATGGGGCTGGGGATTTAGCTCAGTGGTACTGCTGCCTGCCTCGCAAGTGCAAGGTCCCCCAAGTTTGATCCCCAGTACCAAAATAAATAAATAAACAAATTAATTAATTGTTGGTTACATCTATGAACAGGTTGATTCAGCTCAGTAATTCATTCACTCAAAATATAAGTGAGAGTTTATTAAAACATTTTTAAATGAGTTCAAAAAATGGAATTTAAAAGTTTTTAAATTACAGTACTTAGCACTTAAAAGTTCAGCTACCTAAATTAAAGGTTCTGGCAGCAAATATTTTACTGGATGTGTTACACATCCCCACACACACAGTTATAATCACATTTCTATATATTTATCTTTCCTAGCCACTAAATTATCAGATGATGTAATCATGTTCAGTGTGCTTTATGAATTGTTCAATTACTATACTATGGTAATATTTAAAAAGTTATGTTAAAAATATTTTCCTGTCATACAAATAAGTGTCACAGAACAGCCCTAAATAGAATGCATTACTTCTCAATTTATACAACTTCACTTGAGCTAAATTAGTTCTTGGTACAAAATACAAGAGAAAAGATATAATTTCTAAATATAGCAAGTGATAATATTTGTACCAACCAAGGAAAGCACCAAAGTGGGTCAAGCATTTTCCTATCACAGTTTTTAAATCTGCATTAAAAAAAAGAAACTAGCACTAATTTCTTACAGTAAAGGAAGACTGTAATAAAACATAGAGCAAATAGCTGCCAAAGGCACATGTCTGATTTGGGGCAGGACAGCACGTGAGTTGGGGATATGATTTCAGAAGAGAGTTCTCAGAACCACAGGCTTTAAAGAGGTTCAAAGAAATATCCCAAGGGTTCAATACCTTGATGTTATAGAGATTAGATATATTTCTCAGCATTAAATAAACTCTCAAATAAAATTCACTGTGGTACTTTTTTTTTTTTGGTACCGGGGATTGAAGTCGGGTCTCCTTGCGCTTGCCCAGCAGATGGCAAAACCACTGAGCCAAATCCCCGGCCCTCACTGTGGTACTTTTGCTTAGATTAAAATACTAATTATTCTTAGTTAACAAGTGTATCACAAATGGGGTTAAAAATTCTGGAAAGAATAAAAAGGATAACAGACTGCTCAAAATGGATCATGGGCAGAGACATCCCACAATAAACATAGCCAGCAGCTTTAAAGATCTATGACATCAGAGGCTGCCACTCAGTCAAAGCAGTGCCTTCCAACAGCAGTAATCTTTACTTGAAATAAACAAGAATTTTAGATGGGAAGCAAAAGATTTGAAACTCTACCCATTTATCACCCCTCCTTCACGATGTCCCCTGAAGCAGCTCCTCAGAATAGCTTAGAAAACACTGAAAGGGTTCTGGACTCAGCTACCAAGTATCTGTTCCCGCTGCAGGGGCAAGAATGCACCACACCACTCATGCTCTCTGGTGCTCATTTGCACAGTCAACATATATGCACTTACTGAGCTCTCAGTATTTGCCAGAGACTGTTCTTGAGATCAGAGCTACTAATGTAAACAAAAGAGTTAGTCTCAGCCCTCATGGAGTTTATATTCTAGTTAAGAGGGGAAAAAAACCCCAAAATAAAACAGCTGATGTCAGGCAATCAACGGTACAATAAAACAAAGCAGAGCCAGGCATCAGTAGCACTGAAAGCTGCTATTTATTAGTGGCACAGTTGGATCTGAAGGCTGTGAGGATGCAGGCCATGGGGACATCTGGCTCTCCACATCCATTCTTGATGGAAAATACCTGTAATTAATACTGAAGACTGGATGGAGTAAGCATATCTGGTGGAATCAAGATCCAGCCAGGCGGGTATCACAATCCCCAACTTGAAACTATACTACAAAGCTACTGTGATAAAATCAGCATGGTACTGACAAAGGAACAGACCTGAGGATCAATGGAATAGATTAGAAGATCCAGAAACAACTCCAGACATGCTCAGCCACCTCATCTTTGACAAAGGAGCCAACCACCATCATTGGAGGAAAGATAG
>NW_004624765.1:1352648-1397461 GCF_000247695.1 Heterocephalus glaber | reverse complement strand
AAAAAAAAAAAAAAAAAAATCCAGCCAGGCCACCCATGTGGGGCAGTCTGGGAGTGGCTGGGGGAAGCAGATCCCAGAGCTCACATGTTAAGGACAGCACATACAGAAACAACCCTTCAACTTACAAAGACTGGTTACCTTTCATTAGCTTTTCTTAGCTATGCATCAACCATTATGACAGTAAATAACAATACTCACAGGCCACATCCATATGACACGTAGAAAGTCTTACGTTTCTGACAATTGATGATACAAATCCTTCTTTTTTTGAAGGGCACTGAAATCCTCAGACTCCAAAATTACAATGAAGATATCTTTATTTCTGACACATTTAAAATAACCTTTCTCCAGCTTCTACATACAAGGAACACTGGCAAATGACAACTTAGATATGCTATATTCTGCCAGGAGAGTCCAAGTACAAATGAATAAAGTAAGTATGAGTTTACAGATATTAAGTATGGCAGTACTGAATACGAACTGACCAAAGACTTAAGAAATCTGAGTTCTAACTGGTCCATTAAAATAATTTTTTTTAATGTCTGGCTAATAACCCTGGGCAAAGCACAACCTTTCTAGGTCTCAGTTTTCTCATTTGTAAAAGGAGGGAATTAAACTGCTGACTTCTAGGTTCTCTTGCAGTTCATTTCCAAAACTTTAATTTGGAGCACACTTATAAGGCTAAAGGCTGAAGCAGAAGATAAGCAGTTTTTGGAATAAAGGTAAGTAACCCATGACCATATCAAGTTGTAACTCCCTCAGGCTCCCTTCATAACTTAAAACAATGATATCATGCACTACCCACCATCCTTCCTGGATAGCAAAGTCTCCGCAGAATGGCCCTAGCTCTAAGCTCATCTCTTTGCACCATCTGAGCAATCACTAATCTACCAAAGAGTCCACCATCTCTCCCCTCCTCCTTGCTCTACCTCTCTCTCTAACTCTATCTCTGTGTGTATGTCTCTCAAACCCCTCTTCTCTCTCCATTCTCACATTACTACCACCACATATAATTCCAGGCCTTAATGTTTCACTCATGGAAATGCAGCAGCCTCTTGGTCAGCCTGTCTCTTCTGACTCCCAACTAGTCTCCTGACCAGGTGTCCTCATTAAGTCTAAATTGCCTGATCTCTATCAGGGAATTCTAGACTTTCACAAGTCGATCCCAGCCTAGTTCTTCACCCTGAATTCCACTTTAATATACCTATGCTCCTCTTGCATTGAACTCTAGAGAGCCTCAAAGTTCTGAGATCCTTAGCTAGTGACTGCCTTCCCCTTGTGTGGAACAGTGGGTAATGTCGGTTGTTCATACAAAATCCATTCTTCGTTTTCTTCACACTAATAGAAGGTCAATTCTGTCTGGCACTGCCTCAAAGACTGATCCTCTCTCTTACCCCTCTTACCCTAGGGTACGTCAAAACCAATTTGTGATCAGTTCTCACTAATAAGACACAGGGTCCTCAGCAAGGTTCCTGGAAAAGACTTTAATGCCTCTCTTTCAGCTGGCCACTATCACATCTAGAAAAGTGGCCATCATCTCATAACCACCAAGAGAGATTGGTAAGGACACATCTGCCCAATTGAGGATGGCAAAGTAAATAGGCAGAAAGAATCAGGGTCCTAGATGAAGAGCTCTCCTATATTAGAAGTATCTTTAAAATAATAAATTGTCGGGCCAGGGATTTAGCTCAGTGGTTTTGCTGCCTGCTGTGCAAGCAAAAGGACCCGAGTACGATCCCCGGTACAAAAAAAAAAAAAAATAGTAATAATAATAACAATAAATTGTCTTTAAGAATTTGAGAATATTTTTGTTATTTGCAGCCAAAACATTCTATCATACACCCTAATAAAAATCTTACCCTTAAGACTTAAGACAAATTCTGTCATGCTTCTCCTGACCCTGCCTGAAGTTAGCTTCCTTCTGTGATTCTACTGAACATTTTAGCAGTTTCTATTATGAATTTATTATAATGTGTAGTAAAATTTTTACATCTATATTCCCCAATAAGGTAGGGGATAAGGAAAAGCCATGCTTTTCACTTCTCCTTGTGCCTCTCTCCTAAGCTCCAGACTTACATAACCAACTAATTCAATTTCTCCAGTCCATGTCTTGCGGACATAAAATTGGCAAAGGCAAACTGGATATTGATTCCCCTCCCCATGGCAGCAATGGCATCACATGCTAATTCCACTCTTCCCACACTTCATATATAACCTATCAGAAAGCCCTACTGGCATTAACCCAAATGTATATACTAAACTTCCTGACTTATAATCTCCACTGCCATTCCCTTAACCCAGGCCACGGTGGTATCCTTCTCCTGCCACAACAAACAGTCCTAAGTGATCTCTCTGCTTCTACTCTTGCCATACAGTCTCTCTTTTATAAACAGCCAGGGTGAACTCTAAAGCAAAAATCCAAGCATGACTTTCTAGAGTTTTTAGTCCTTTCAACAGCTTCCCACTATTCTTAGATATTCAGTGGTCTCCAGGTTCCTTCCAACCTTCAAACATGCTGGGCTCATCAAATAAGGGCCTATATACTGTCTGTCAGACTGTTACCTTGCTGCCTCCTCCTCACCACTATGTTTTTGTTTGGTTGGGGTTTTTTGCAGTACTGGTAATTGAACCTGGAGCCTTCACATTGAGGTACATCTGTACCTCCAGCCTCTTTCTTTACTTTTTTTCGGGGGGGGGGGGGCTACCAGGGATAGAACTCAGGATCTTGAGCTTTCGAGGCAGGCGGCGGAACCACTGAGCTAAGTCCCCAGCCCCTATTCTTTACTTTTAATTTTGAGAGAGGGTCTTGCTAAGTTTCTCAGGCTGGCTTAAACTTGTGAGCCTCTTGCCTCAGCCTCCGAGACCTGGGATTATAAGCATGCACCACTAACCTTGGTTAGCATTCAGGTTTGAATTAAAATCAGTTGTTTGAAGGCCCTCAACAGCCCTAGAAAAAGGAGTGCCCTTTCAGAAGCCCACTACCTCTACCCAGTTATGCTCCACACAACCTTCAAATACACACAAGCTTCTTAAGTTATTTTATTTATATTAGTGTAGGTATCTTTCTTTTACTTCTCACTAGCAAGTAAAGTCCTTGAAGTAAGAGTTCTATCAGTCATATTCATTGTATGAATGCTGCCTAAAATATAGAGAGGGTTCAATAAGTATTTCTTGATAGTCTTATTCTGATTATGCCTTTGAATCTACAGTAGCTAATACTCAGGAAGTACTCAATAATTGTTTGGTGAATGAAAGCAATTTGCTAACTGGAAATTTTTTCATTATGTTTCTTTCACAACCAATTTCAATAAAAGATATAAATGTCCCATTGCAAAATCCATACTTACTACTGAACAATGGCTAGTTGAGAATGATTCATTCTTCTCTGGTAGCAGCAATAATGATTTCATATTTTCACTGTCTGTACAATCCACAGGCCGCAGACCAAATATGTTACTGATAAAATAAGTGCAGATGGGTTTAAGTAAATAAAATGTGACTTGATTCTCACCAAAATGAATGTACTGGTGGAACAGCTTTTTCAACACCCTTAATGACACAAAACTTTAACTACAATAAATGATTCAGAACTCACATTAGACATAAGGACTGAATATCAAAAGTTGCTGAATTCAACAGAGAAAAGATATGAAATTTCAATTTAACATTAGATCACTATAGAGTATTTTTAATTAAATATACTGTAATCTACATATGAATTTTTCACAATTGTGCATTCTGTATTCCTATTTCAAAATACAACTTCTTAATCATTAACCATTATGGGTGGGATGTTTTCACATGGAAATATAAGTCATCTTCTATAGCTATTACAGGCTTTATAGTCCATATAAACAATACTAGATTAGATAAATTCATAGCACAGGCATTTAGATCCATTAGAAAGAAAACTACCACATGATAAACATTAAAATAACAGGGGGCATTTTAAAAACTAATTTCAATGTGTATGTATAATCTACAATAACCCAGCCATCGTATAACCCCAATGCTTTATAGACAAGAAAAACAGAAAGGAGCAGGCTCCAATAACTTGACTAAGATCACATTTTCCTTGTTTGTTCCATTAATATTCAATATTGTTCATACGCAGTCTTCCAGTTATAAGTAACTTGTTAAAACTACAAGACTTTATCTACTGTTGTACTGACTTATACAGTAGTAGCTCAGTATTCACTGATAATTGCTTCTGGAAGGCACAAAGAGTACCAAATAAACTGTTTTGGCTGGAAAACGTAGTAAGTCATGAGGGAATCCACACCAACAAGTTCTGGCTTGCATGTTACATACCAAATTCAATGAGTTTCAAACCAGTTGAACACCAACGTATGTATGACTGTATATGGCTTCAATATATTATTTTAACATAGTATACTATGGCAGTAAGTTTTAAAAATGAACATCTACTTATAATCTTTTATGGTTTTTCAACATTATGATATAAATATAAAATGTGATAGATGGATACATAGATAGATAGATATCATTACAGTTCAACAGGGCTGGGGATGTAGTTCAGGGAGATCATTTGCCAAAGCCCTGGGTTCCTTCCATCTACAGTATAACAAATAAAAGTTCACATGAAAAATGCAATGTGTTAAACAGGATATAAACAATAAACATGGTACAATATGGATTTTATAAACTAATGAGTATGTAGAAAGAGGTCCAGAAGGAAATGTGATACATTAGGAAAAGAGGGAAAGTGTCAATTGTTTGATACTGCACAGAGGTCACATACATGAAGGATGTAAAGCCGCTACGAAGTTTAGAGACAAGGTCATCAATGGCTATCACTTTGATGGCACAGTGGGAAAAAAGCCAGTGGATTAAGGTAAGAAATGGGCCACAACAAAATGTGTTTCTATTGACTGTTATTCATAATCATCAGGTTCAGTTACTCCTTTTTTGGACAGTGCTGGATAAATACTGAGAAGTTTGTATGTATTCTCAGATTCCACTTTATCCCCAGCTCAACACCATTTTGGGAAAGTCCTCCAGCCAAAAAAAAATGCAAACGATTGTATTTTTGCTTCCTACTTTACCACAAAGTTACACAAGTCACTGTTCACATCGAGAGCAGACAAACTTGGAATATTTCTGAAGAATCTCATCCACCTTATTTGATACTTCCCAATTTCACAATCTAAATTATGCTCACATACCAGTACACAATTTCCTCACACATATATGCTATACATATGAAAATCCAAAACCAGAAATCTGAGTTAAAGAACCAATATTCTAGTTTTTAAACCATCAAGTGCAAACATGGACAACAACAACAAAAAGGTCACTAAACACATAGGACATTTTCACAAACTGATTTTATGCCTCAAAGAAAGAAAATTCCAATCAAGTGCATTTTTAATACACAGTAACTGGATGACATCAGGATAGTTATTCTATATAAATAAGTAGAAGTTCATAACAACATGAAAAACCATTAAGTCAAAATGCTTCTCAAAGTACCACCATCAGCTACTCAGCACTTTAAACCAAAAAAATAATAAAACAATTATCTGAACCAGTCAGGAGCTTTTGCCTTCTGCTTTGTAAAATGACTGACAGGATTTCTGTTTACATGTAGGACCCTTACTACACAAAACTTACTATCTCCTACACCCTTAAAGCATGTAGTTTCTCCACACAGATTATGGGTGGCTTCTGCTTATACAAAAGTTGCTTTAGCTCTCCTGTACTGCTAGCAAACCGAAGAATGATATGTTACAAATGCTACAGATGAAAGATAATCAGTTAAACCAGTCCCACATCATGGGAGAAGGAACCAACTGAATCCTGTCACGCTGCTTCTGCTTTGTTGACAACCACTCAACTGTGGAATCAGACACAGTTTATACGTAGAAAAACCATAGCAATAGATGGCGCATGTGTAAGATCTCTTCATTATTTGGCCACAAGAAAGGTGTGCTTTCTTCATATAATGTTACACTGGAATCAATTCAAAATGCACAGAATTAGGTTTATTTCCTTTGCAAAAAATAGATACTGCAAGTACTAAAGAAGGACAACGACAAGTCACATGTCACAAATATCAGGCACTACCAATGTTATGGTTTGAGCCGGGGATTTAGCTCAGCGGTTCTGCCACCTGCCTCGCAAGCACAAGGTGCCGAGTTTGATCCCCAGTACCAAAAAAACCAAACAAACCAATGTGATGGTTAACTGCAGACAGTGATAAATCAGTTATTCTCCATCACTATATTAGGTTTTGTTAAAAAAAAAAAGATTTATTGCAACATAATTGGCGAAAGTGATACACACTTGTAATCCCAATACTCAAGAAGCTGAGGCAGAAAGCTGAACTACACAGTGAGACCCTGTCTCAAAAAAAAAAAAAAAAAAAGGTCTACTGCAACAGCATGAACTCAAGATAGATATCAACAATTTGCTATTTTATTAGAATGGGTTACAAAGGAAGATTACAGAATGATTTTTTAGAAATATAATTATAATATGTGCTCTTATTTTCTGGCATTAAACCTACAGCCTTAACACTCACATTACATATTCTGGAAAGCTATGTTAAGAAAGAAAACAATGTCCTTCCCTATGACCTTAATGAGGACAAATTCTCATTCAATAGTAAGTATCAAACAGATAAGTCTAAACCAAAGTAGTAAGATGAAACGTGGACAGATTTCCAAGAAGGTGAGTAACACACACTGGCAAATAAAATGGCCTGGAGCCCGGGACTAGAAACTGGAATACTGAGATGAATGTGAAAAGCCTGAGTAAGGAATCTCTACATTGCTGAAATGTATGGATCTGATGGAAGTTCTATCAAGCTAAAGAGTTGAATCACTATGTGTTCAAGTGTAGGGGGCAAATACAATAAGAGAAACAATAAAAGTCAGCATAAGGCAATATACACTAGAGCTAGAGGTAAAGACAGAATGCAGCTGTGAAAATCCACAGGCACATGTGTCTACTAGTTCAACTACATAGGTCAATGTAACACCAATATATTTAAAGATTCTCAGGATACAGGAAAATGTCAACATCTTAACTGCTAACTTTACATGCAGTTCACGAGAATGTATTAACTTTCACATGTTCTACTTTTGACAGTTTAGTTCTTTGATGCCCTATCAAAGACAGTCACCTACAATTCAGTGAATTTTTACATGATTATATATAAATAATATACTTTATATACAGTAAATCCCCAGAATTATTTTGTTTCTGGTTACTGAAGCATTTTACATGATCTTTGACCAAGAGGATACTCTTTAATTCCATTTTTTCCCCTATTCCTTTACAACACAGTACACTGGCAGATTTTGTGAAGTTTTTTTTTTCCTAATATATTACTGCCATATTTCTTTTGCTGTGATTTTAAATCATAGTTCAGAAAATGTTTCCTATAAAACCTTTAAAGAAACATTTTAAATTTTAAAACCTTGACAAGAGATCTAAGTGTTCAAAAGATACTACTTATGAGTAAGGAATAGTGGAGGGTCATTGCTACTGATAAACATTCGCAGTAGTGTCTATATAAAAGCAGATATATGTGTAACATACATACACATAAGATACATATTTTACTACTAGCAACAAGCGTTTATTTGATAGACAGAAAATGAGTATACCTGTTTGTACACACAGAGGAAACACTGCTTTGTAATCAGTTTGATGACTATTAACTCATTCACTAAGTCCCTGTTTTCTTAATGTACAAAGAATTCTTTTAGGTACTAATGAACCTATGTCATAAAAAGTTGTTTCTGTCTTCATGGAGCATGGTGCGAAAAACAGAAAGATGCACATAAGGAGGACTGAAATCTAGTGAAGCTTCCCAGAGCTTTCTGGAAAAGGAAAGAGACAGACAAGTGTGTGAAGGCCTCTGAGTGCAGACGCATGGCAAATCAGAAATACTGACTTTTTAAAAAAGTACACCACAGGGAATTGGTTGTTCTGAAATTATGAACTGGCCAGATTACGTAAGAACAAAGGAGTAGTGTTAAGGGTTCGGTCTTCCTTTCAAGCTAAGAAGAAACCCTGAACATATCCAGAAATAGCTATAATACCAAAGATAGCACCAACCAGGCATGCGGTTAAGAGACAAGCTTACAAGCCAGGGATAGTGGTGCATGCCTGTAATCTGGGTACTTTGGGAGGCTGAGTCAGGAGCATCTCAAATTCAAGCCTAGACCAAGGAATTGAGCAAGACCCTATCTCAAAATTAAAAGGGCCTGGGGATACAGCTCAGTGCAAGGGCCCTGTGTTCAATCTTCAGTACAACCAAAAGGAAAAGAGAAAGAGAAAGAGAAAGAGAAAGAGAAAGAGAAAGAAAGAGAAAGAGAAAGAGGAAGAGGAAGAGGAAGAGGAAGAGGAAGAGAAAGAGAAAGAGAAAGAGAAAGAGAAAGAGAAAGAGAAAGAGAAAAAGAGAAAGAGAAAAAGAGAGAGAGGTGCTTACAGAATCCAAATGCCTGAATTTAAATTTCAGCTAATTTATCTAAAATCAGATGTGCGTGACTTTAGATAAATTAATTAAAACCTATTTTGCCTGCTTCCTCATATGTAAAAATGAGAATAAGGCAACCTACCTTTTAAGATTACTACTAGGACTAGAGGAACACATTAGAAGTGCTTAAAACAGTACCTGGCAGATAGTACCAGCGTGGTGACTGCTATTAATATTGCTAGATTTGCATTATTAGGAGACAGATACAAAATAAAAATAAGAAAACATAGTAAATTATGTCCTAGTGTTAGCCTCTTAACATCATTTTCCCCAATTTTATAATATATTTTTGCAAGCTCTTGTAATGACAATTCAAATAATTAGAAAGTACAGGATTATGGTTTTTCAACGTTAAAAATAACAGTCATTTTCATTTTCCTGTCTGGTACAATCTGAAGATTAAAGAGTCTGAACTAGACAAACAGGAAAATCATTTTCCTAACCAGGATTCTTTCTGATCACCAAGCTTGATGACTCAGCAAAGGGTTAAGCTCCAGTGTTTAATGTTTCAGGCAAAAGGCAGAGTTCAAAATACAGTGAAACCACTTACCATCCTTTTCCGTACAGCAAGGACATGGTAGATGCCTACCTACAACTGAGCTGTGAATGAGCTACAGCACTAGGAAATATGAGAGGGAGTGGTGGGCAAATTTAAACCTGTACTTGCATGTAAGATCATCCAATATGCAAAAATATATGCAAGTCATTTTTACTAATGCCAAACCTATCATGCCTGACAGGATGTCACGACAGACCATGAATGAAATCCTTTATGAACAACTACAAAACTGCAAACACAAAGATTTAATTTTTCAAGTCACTTTGTTTCCTTTGAACAGGAAAAAGCACAATCATTCAAAAGAGCAACATGGTTTTTAAAGCTTTAAAACATAAATTATCCTTGTAGGTAATTCTTTTTTTTTTTTAAAGATACTAACTAGGGCAAGAAGATAATTAATAAGTCCAACGGTCCATATAATATCTTCTACTTCAGAATTCATCCTTTCAAGAAAAAGTCTGTTTACAGCACAGCATCACATCCTACATTCACATTATCTGTTACACACACACACACACACACACACTAATATTCTCCACATATTACAAATGGTTCTAAAGTGACAACAAGAACTTTCATCCTAGGTTCACACTAGGATGTTCAGAAGGCAGAGTGGAAGATGGAAGGCCAAATAGGTTGTGATAGTTAACTGATTGTGCCAACTTGAGCAAGAAACACCCAACTAAATAGGATCAGCATAGTTCTGGGTGCGGCTGAAGGGATTTACTGAAGACAGAAGACCCACCCTGGGTATGAGTGACAGCAATAAATGGAAGACAGAAGGAAGGCTCGCTTCTGTTTCTTTGGAGGAGCTCCAATTTTCACCTTAATTTGGATGTTGTCTCCTGACTTCCAGCATTTACTTTTCAGCCTCCAATGCAGACCCTTCAGCCTTCTGTAGACCGTTCAGGCTTCCATCTCAGACCCTTCGGCCTCCTGGTATGGACTCGCATGGGACACTAGAGTGAGCTCTAGGCCCACAACTGGATCCTTAGTTTTCCAGGGCACAAACAGCCCTTTTGTACTCTTCCAAACCTGACTGCAGGGGCCCATTCTAAGCCAATCTTATATATTCTATTTGTATATCTTGCGTTAAATCTGTTTCTCTAGTAAGCACTGAGTGATACAGAGGTCTTAAAACAATTTCCAGTATAAAAATTCCCAGACAACAAATACTGAATGATATGAAATTTCTCCTCATTCTCCAAAATTAAAGCAATCTTTCCTCTTGAACTCTTGGACTCTTAGACAATGTGAAAGTCATGTATTAAGGCTAGGAAGTAAAACAGCCTGGCACATTTGAAGAAAATAAAAATTCAGAAAGGATAATACAAAATAAAAAATGCTTGAAGGAAAGAGGCATGGAGGAACTGTGGAGAGATGAAGCTGAAAAGAAAGTAGCACCCCAAACCTTTGAGGGCATTAAAAATCATGTTATGGAGTTTGAAGTAATTTTAAATACATTATGAGGAAGCCACCGAAGGCTTACGTAAAAAACATTAGTTGGCCAGACCTATGATTTTTTTGAAAATATTGAGGTTGCATATATGAAATGAATTAAAGAAAAGCAATCAAAAGAGGAGACCAATAGGAAACTGGTAAAGCCAGTCAGGTAAAAAGTACAAGATAAAACAAAAAGAAAAAAAAAGAGGAAAGTATTTCAGGATGATAACCACCAGTCAGAAAGAATAATTTTCAAAAACAGCAACCACACTGTTATACCTGAGGGCTAAAGTTATATCTGCATCTGCCCTACTATCCTTATCCAGCTGTAATCCTAACTTCTTTGTCACTCTTTCACAACTGTCCTCATTGGTATCAACCAGCTGTCCAACACAAGAGTCACCTGGCACAAGTGGGCCATTTAAATACATTTTAGAATTTAATTTCTCAGTAGTGAAGAGCAGTTTTCAAGTGTTCAATAGCTACAGATGACTAGTGGCTACTGAATGCCCAGCACTGACATAAACATTTCCATCACTGAAGAAAGATCTATTGGACAGTGTTAGGCTATGCAGAGACACCTAAGTCGGTCATCTTCCCAAGAAAGCCAATCAAAGCAGTTACCTGATCTCTCTGGAAAAATACATGTGAAGGGAGACTCACTGTCTCAGGCCCACACCTTGTATATTCCGAAGCCCTCACGGTGTAGTGTAAGAATCATGGTGTACAAACCACAGGACAGGCTCTGTGTTTTCGCTCATTAATCCTCACTATGCTCTGAAGAAATAGAAAAGCAGCAGGTGCCATCCATGTTTTATAGGTGAGGATACCAAGGCACAGAAATTAACCTGCCTGTGGCTATAAAATCAATAATGGAGTCACAAATAAAAACTGGATTCCCTAACACCCGACCAGTGCTCCACTCACTAAAGGAGTCATGGCTGATTTAGGAACCCTAGGATGGAAGCTATTTGGTTTACCTGAGCCAAGCAACCATTTGTTTCTTCAAAAAGCTCACTATACCCACAGGAGGGTCATATCTGTTAGGTCCTTACAAAATACTGTTATGTTCATGTGTATAAACATACAAACACACACAGAAAAATATAAAAGACTATATTCATATATATATATATCTTATATATATAACAACTATCTTATAACTTGTAATGGAAAATGAAGGAGGCCGGGGATTTAGCTCAGTGGCACCGCGCCTGCCTTGAAAGCACAAGGTCCTGAATTTGATCCCCAGTACTGCAAAAAAAAAAAAAAAAAAAAAAAAAAGGCGATGACACATGTACTGAAATTAATAGCACCAAGGTCTAGAACATTCCTGTATTATTAATTTATTTTTAATTATAATAAATGATTACCTATTAAAAAGTTACAACCTAGAAGTGCTGCATTTTCTAATTCTTATTTGATTCTGCACAGGAAAAGCCTGACTTTTGTGTGCTTTTTCCCAGTCTGTAGAAGCAATGGGGGTACAGAGAGGCAATACTTGCATTTTCATTTCAACTACCTAATTAACTGAAAAGAGTAAAATAATATATAGGGAGACATGAGCCAAGTTACAGATTAAAGATATAAAATCTACATACAGCATTTGCTTGTGATACTCTTGACAACAGCAATTTTAAAATGCAGCCGCCAGCATTCAGTAATGTGCCTCTGTGCCCTGACACTGCAAAACAATTTACTCAGAGCCTCATTTGAATAATGTGAAAAATCGAGGAAATAATTCAGCTGTACTCGCCCCATATCTGAATTCTTATATACTTTCACTGTTGTTATGCTAAATATGAGGAAAGAATGGAATATTTAAAATAATTCTAAAGAATTAAGTAGCATAAAAAATAATTAAGTCAATTATACATTTTTATAAGTAGGAATCCATTTATAGACTACAAAAGCTAAATGAATTTTTACATAAAATGAAAGTTTCCAAAATGGATTTGACAACTGCTTCTGAAGTAACATAGCAAATCTCCAAATACCTGCGTTTCTTCCAGGAAAAGGGTATAAATACTGACCTTCAGAATGGAACTTAATGGTTAGTTAGAGGATGACTACTTACACAGCATTCCTGGAGGCTCCACAGGACAGCAAGAGCCTCACTATATCCAAGTGCCCATTCCTGGCGGCATCGTGAAGTGGTGAGTCATTTTGGTAGCCGGTGGTGTTCACCAAGGCTTTATGCTGAAGCAGCAATTCTGCTACCTTCAGGTGCCCATGATTGCAGGCTTCATGCTAATTAAGAGAGGGAAGTGTAATAAGAAAGACCAAAGGATAATATAACACCACACTTTAGAGAAAGAAATGAGAACTACAGTCAGTAAATTATTCTAACCTACATACTATTCACACAGACCATATGCCATATGTAGTGACAGAGTAAAAGTCACTAATAATAATCTTTCTGCAATTCATGGGAAAAGAAGTCTTAGGTCAAACGTGCTTTCTGTAAAATGTAGCTTTAGTCCAATTATAACTCCTAAGTTTGTCCCACAATTAAACAGTAAAAAAGAAAAGAGTATTTAAAAATCATACCATGTGGGGCCGGGGATTTAGCTCATTGGTTCCGGTGCCTGACTCGCAAGCACAAGGTCCTGAGTTTGATCCCCGGTACCAAAAAAAAAAAAAAAAAAAATCATACCATGTGTAAAACCTGAATTCTTCACTCTATCAGGTTATACATAAATAGTGGACCACCACAAACACCTATCTACCCAACAGAGTGGATATTCCAGATGTGCTTATTACCAAACAAGTTCTCTTTGGTGAAAGGAGATTACTGGATGAAGTACTAGATGAAGGAAATGTCCATGACAATAATAACAGGGAGTACATATTCAAAAAGATCTTAATAAATGAATGACAGAACTGCCAACAGCAGAATGTTCAAAGATGCCTTACATGCAAATCTTTTCTGGTGTCTAATGAACTCCACCAATGCCACTATGTTGATTTCTCCTAAATCTCTGGCATACTGTGCTTTTTGGTACATCTATTTCTATTCATAATAGGTGACACCATGCTCATCATCTGTAGGTCTATTCTAGGAGAAAAGAATTCAAAGTGGGCATCAGATCCTTCTAAATCACTCATCAACCTTTATTACAATTTGCCTTAGTGACTTTAAAACTAAGTTTAATCATTGAGAAAGATTAGTAAGCCTGCAGTGTCCAAATACAGGGATGCTGATCCAGAAAAACCCTCCATACTTAAGAACGTGACAAGGAGAAGTCACACATACACACACTCCTTCATACTTTTTCTGTACCTGGTCTAATGAATATCTTCTAAGTTCTAGCTTATAGGTTATACACTTCCACCTCATTTGTTGATTCTTCTGTGGTTGCTTTCAAACCTCATGTTTATTTTCTTAATATAATTAGACCATGTAGCATTTGCTTCCAAGTATTTTTGCCAGTTTTCTCCCAGAATATTCATATTATATTTATAGCAATATAAAGCAAAGTTTTAAAAATGTTTAATGTAAGAAAAGCTTTCTATTGCCTCAATCTACTTGCAATTTAGATAAGAGAGGGTATAAGCTAAAACAGATCTTCAGTAAGAAGCACTCCCTTGTGATCATATGCCATACTCAATCCTTCTGACTTCTATTTATTCCACAAAATTGGGTTCCAGTAACATGCACACTGCAAATAAAGCCTCATGTCAACTGTAGTAAGTTACCTTTGTACCTGAGCTAAATCAGCAATGTAATGCAACTGGATTCTAAATCTAAAGGTAGCCAAAAAGTAGCCAATTTCTTACCTGTCACAACTGAAAAGCTAAATGGAAAATAATTATTTTTCTCATATTCAGTGAAAAGATAAACTCATCAGACTATAATGTATGGGTGGCAGAGGATGATATATGGACAATCACATAACTATAAACTGTAAAAACCATAAACAGAGAGAGAAGGAGAAGAGAAAACAAACATCCCCAGCATAAAAAGAAAAAAGAAAACTACCAATGGTGTCCATCCAGCATTGTCCTTAACATTTGGGTCAGTTCCATTTTGCAAGAGGTACTCTACAGATGATACATCGCCCTGGTGAAACAATGAAAAAATAAAAAGATATTTAAAAGCATCAAAAACAAGGCAAGATATTGAAAATTTCTTTTGAAGACTGTCTTCTTCACCTATTGTTCATAAGCTAAGAAACAAGTTACAAATGTATAAATAGTCCTGAGATACTATTTATTCAAAATTCATTTCAAGATACTAAATAAACAACCCTGGCCAATGATCATCTGATCATAATGAAGGTTTTTTTTATTTTATGAAAAAAATAAAATTTTATAACAAAATAAGAGAATAATAGCTAATACACTGTGTATCATTGTGTTCAAAATACTCAAAAGTAAAACACAGACCAAAAAGATTCTTACAAAGAATGAAACAGACAATACAACAAAACTTTCTTTTCAATGAACTAAGAGAAACTAGTAGTGTAAATAAAACAACATATATATTAAAATATTTTTGAAACAATGGAATATGTAACTTGGGGAACTACTTGAACATCTCCCTACTTCCTATTTATCTCTTTTCTATTTTGCTCTTTGTATGTGTTTATGTAGTATTTATACAGTGTTTTTCACGTAAGAGAAACCACGTGATATTTAAGCTTGTGTGTCTAACTCACTTCACTTAATATTTTGTTTTCAAGTTGTATCTATCCACAAATGCCTCAAGTTCATCTTTCTTTATGGTGACATAGTCCTCCATTGTGTATATAAATACCACATTTTCCCCTATACATTCATCTATTGATGGACATATACGTTGTTTCCAAGATCTAGCGATCATAAACTGTGCTGCTGTAAACATGGGTATGCATCTATCCCTGAAAGATGATGATTTTAACTCTTTTGGGAAGATACCTAGAAGGGGGATAGCTTGATCAAATAGAAACTCTATTTTTAGTTTTTGAGGACTCTCCACAGATTTCCATAGTGGTTGTATTATTTTACATTCCCAGTTACCAGGCAGAAGAGTTCCTTTTTCTCTACCTCCTTGAGAATATTTGTTATTATTAGATTTTTTGACGATGGCTATTCTTTCTGGGGTAAGATTATTGTGCAATTTAAGCTGTATTTCTTTGATGGCTACAATGATAAGCATTTTTTCATCCATTTATTGCCCAATTGTACTTCTTCTGACAAGTGTCTCTTCATTTCAGTTGCCCACATAATGAAGTTATCATTTCACTTGTGAAAAAAAAATTTTTTTGAACACACATAAAAATGGTTTCTCATTATTACTTAAAAAAAAAACTATTCACAGTGAAATCAATGTTAAAATTGCCAAAAATGGTCACTTCATTGGCAGTTTATTCTATTTATCCTAATATTTTAGTTTATATTCACTTTATTTGCTCAAAAATATTTTCATGGCAGAAACAGTTGGCTGTTTAAAATAACAGAAAAGAGATCAGAAAAAACATTCAAAACAACCAATGAAATCATCACTTAATATTTACCCCTGGTTTGGGGTGGGAAAGTTGCTGGGAATTGCACCTGGAGTTTCCTGCATTTACTTAAGCACATGCTCTTCCACTTAGCTGTATACCCCTAGGTCTCACTCTTCTTTTTGGTGCTTTCCCCAGAGCTGAGAAATATAGTCCTCAAACTATTCAATACTGTCATCTCTTCATCGCATCCCTTAATCTCATATGGAAAAAAATCTGACATCTATCTTTTATATCTGATTATGTTTTTGAGTTAGTATTGTCAACTCTTAAAATCTTTAAAAAAAATCTTGCTATAAGATACTTCCTTGTCAGTTTTTAAAACAATGAAGGTAAAATTCTCTTAAAATGACACTATTACCAGTCACTGCAAATATAACTAAATGAGTTCTTTTAGGGTAACATGAGAAAAGCAATGTCCATGAAGATAACTAACAGAGCTTACTGTGAACAAGGCAGAATAAATAAAGCTACATATGACAAACATTATACAGTTTATGTTCAGGTGGTTTTGTAAAATGTTTAAGGGAGAACTACCTTCTACACTTTTAAAAAATTTGTATTTCTTCCTTAATAGACATAAAAATAGTACATATTTATGGGGTACCATGTGACTTCTGATAGAGCTATACACTGTATAATGTTTAAATCAAGAAAAACATCTATCTCTTCAAACACATTTTTTTCTTCTTCAAAATCCTTTCTTCTAGCTTTCTGAAATATATGGTACATTATCCACTGCACACCCTACTATGTGAAATAATACACCATAACTTCTTATTCATATTGAACTGTAACAGACAATATGCTTTTCTGAAATGAAGTTTTTCCTTCATTGAGTTAATAATATACAATATAAAAACTTTTGCTTTTATTTTCATTTATTTCTATTTGCATATTTTGAGCTACTTCCCAAAAAGCCTGAAAGTTTTCAGGAAAGCACATACGCACGCGCGCGCGTGCACACACACACACACACACACACACACACACACACGGACAAAAACCTATATTTTTAAGGCCTGAAGTTAATAAAATGGCCTTAAATGTTTAATGGGCCTAAAAGTAAGCATTATATGTGTCTCAAATTGATTCACACAAATGTACTCCCAGTACCCTGAGAGGCTGAGGCACAAGGATCACAAGTTCAAGCCCAGCCTGGAAAATTTAGCAACTTAGTGAGATCCTGTCTCAAAATAAAAAATAAGAGTGGGGATGTAGCTCAGTGCAGACTCTGCAGTCAATCTCCTGTTTCACAAAACAAAACAACAAACAAAAACAACCAAAATTCCTAAGGGTGCAAATTCTGTACTTTCAATATAAGTTATCAGCTGGACATGGAGGTGCATGCCTGTAATCTCAGCACTTGAGAGGCTAAGGCAGGAGATCACTGACATTTCAAGGCCATCCTGAACTACACAGTGAGTTCAAGGCCAGCCTGAACTACCTAGTGAGACCCTATCCCGAAAAAGAAAATACAGAACGTATCATGTATTTAATAACTTTTGCTCTATATTCTAAGTTACATCCAAATGAACCAAGGAACATTCTAGCAAGATACAAACTTGAAATAATTTTTAAATGATCTCTTGAGTATTGGACAAACTGCTAGAACCATACATATTCCCTACCTTCAACATAACAAATTTCTACAAAATAGTTTTAAAACATCCTCAAAACTTCCCACATTTTAGTTCTACATAATGTGAAATGGCAGTCACATGGTTACAGTACAATAGGAACCCAGTGACAGTCTAAACACAGCTGCCTTTCTTTTAAGTTGCTAGACAGTTGCTATTTTTCTTTCATGTCACCTCTTCATATTATCAAAGGTGTCTTCTATTAACATTCCACCCTGAAACTTACAGCTGATTAGCAAACCACTTGCTTTTTATAACCAATCTGCTATCTCCTCCCTAACACTTAAGTTTGTCATATTTTCATTTTTACTTTACGTAAATTTAATGTCATGCACATAAATAAAATTATGATAATTAGATAGGTCCAGAGTAACAGGGTAAGTTTGAATCATTATAAATTAACTTGTCCATCTCCTTTTTAAAAATTACTTTCTTCTTTAATAGAATACTGTTTGCTAAGAAGCACTCTCTTATTTCTCACAACTTGAAAGAATTGAGCCTTCCTTAAACCACAGCCAAAAAAATTTACCTAAGGAAAGTAATTTTAAACGGATTTGGCATTTTCAAGTAATACTTTAAAGACCGAAAATAAGGAGTGCATGTGTGTATTCTACTGAACTGTTATACTGCTAACTTCAATAAAAGGTTCTTCATACATTCTCACATATTGCAGATACCTGCATATCCCAAAATATAAATTAACTTTCCAAAATCACACAATTTTTTCCTTATAAAAATTAGCTCTTTTAAAATATTAATAAAAATCTTCATAAAAAACAATATAGAACATTACAATTAAGTACAATGAAAATGACTTACCCAGCATAACCAAGTAGCTACAATTTCCCCCTTTTAGCAATCAAATGTTTTAAATACACAAAATACTATCTCTCTCTCTCCCTCCCTCCCTCCCTCCCTCCTGGAAGAGCTCTAAAATATATTCAACCTCTTAGTCAGAATTTGCTGAGCAAAATAATTTTGTAAATGATTCTAACACTACCCAGCCAACATTACAATAAGTTACTGGTATTACCAAAGGAGACCTCTACATGGGTGCGGGTGACTGAAAAAGCTAGATACTGTACTTGCTCCATGGAGTGTTCCAGAAATTAAAATCTTGAACATACACACATGCCAGTTTGCTTTTGTGGCCTTTGCTACTTTCTTGTAAAGCTAGTATAAAGGACACATAATAACATGACTGCCTTAAGGATAATGAATTACAAAGTCAAGCTCCGAAGGAGAACCTCACAAGGGATTTTCTGTCTTCCCAGGAGATCTTCACCACCTTTGTTGTATTTTAAGAGAACTTACCTTAAGTTGCCTTCACAAGATAATCGATTATGTCTATATCACAAACACATCATGGCACATTCTATACAGGCCATTCTACTTCACAGTGAGTTCACAACTGTGGCATGAGTTACAAGCATTCATTGTCACGTTAAGAATTTGTTCCAGGGAAATTAGGGGAGGGGAATTCCAGCACCTAGAAACTCTCAAACAATGGTAACATAATAGAAAAGAGAAAAGTCTTATTTGTTTTTTATTAAATTAGAAAAATAAACATGTTTATCTTACTTTCTACTTACAGTGCTTTCTGATTAAACTCATAAGACGTTCTCAATAGCATTTTAACTACAACAGATATTCAAACAGGAACATAGGTTATAGATACTTGAATAAGAATAGGGGCATAGAAAGTTACAGACTGGGGTGGGAGTGGAGAATTGTCAAGTTCTGCTTTGAGTCTAAACACTCCGGCTGACATATAGAGAACAGGATTCTAGAAGTTCAACAGGAAAGTAGGTTGAGATATTTGGAAGTGACATCAGTGGTGTGGTCCCCCAAAATGACCACATCTGAATCCCCAGAACCTGTGAGTATGTCCGCTTACATGGCAAAAGGAACTCTGCAGCATGATTCAGGGCACAAAGTAATGGGAAGATGATGCTGTGCTGTTCAGGTAGTCTCCAATCTAAT
Organism: Heterocephalus glaber; assembly: GCF_000247695.1. Next base: position 1,377,841 of record NW_004624765.1, on the reverse strand, counting down.
CACGTGAATCTTTAAAAGCAGAGAACCTTCCCTGTATGTCAAACTGGGATATGAGAAGGACTCAAGCTGCTATTGCTGGATTTGAAGATAAAGGAACAGGGTTACCAGCCAGATATAGTGGCATAGGCTGGCAATCCCAGCACCTCTGGAGGCTGAGGCAGGAGGATCACAGTGAGCTTGAGGCTAGCCTGTGCTACACAGTGAGTTCAAGGTCAGCCTAAACTGCACAGTAAGATCCTGTCTCAAAAAACAAACAAAAACAAAAAGAGGACCACCAAATAAGGAATATGACAGTCTCTAGAACCTTCAAAGCAACAAACCAGAATCTCCATCCTACCACAAGAACTATTCTGTGCCTGCCAAGCACCCAAATGAGCAGGAAAACTGATCCTCCCCTACAGCCTGCTGAAACTAACTGATGACAGACTGATTTCAGCCTAAAGAAACTCATGCCAGACTTCTGACCTATAAAACCATAAAAAAATTAATTTGCATACTTTAAATCACTAAGCCTGTGGTGGTTTGTTCTGGAAGCAACAGAAAACTAGCAGAGTGTTTAAGCAGTGGTCACTAGGGTAGTAGATATGGAAAGATTATGGTCAACAATGACAGCTCCAGGTAAGTTTGGAGAAGATGTTAAAGAATGTTAGTAATAAAACTTCCAGGTTCAGGAACCAGTTGGGAAAGCCCAACCTACAGCAGGAGAAGCTAACCCCACAAAGAGAAGAAAAAAACTACTGCTGCACTCTGCCTCAGTGTACAGCCCAAGCATGGACAGGGCAACAATGGTGCCTCCTGAAACTCAAAAGGAACAAATAGAACTATGGAAACTGGAAGTCTACCAATCTGCTTCAGGAAAAAATGACTGTAACAACAACCACCACCAAGAAAAATCTTATTTTTTGACAGCAAAACACTTGGTACTTCCTCTTATTTTCTTTGGCTACTGTAAAGGTCACCAAATCTAACTTCATTATGCCATAGTACTTCTGCTTTCTTTGCTTCTTGTCCGATTTTATGGTAGCTTCAACTTTAAAGCCTTTCCAAACTCCTTTAACTGAAGGTGTGTTACAAAACACATGAAATAATAGAATCACAGTATTTGTTTTGTAGCACATCCAGATTATTCATTCGTAGCTACAAATGAGAAAATTAGGATAAGACTAAGATGAAAATTATTTGTAAAATGATAGTAACATAGTACTGACAAATCCACTGTTGCTTTATTTTTTGGGTTTTGCTGTCGATGGTGATGGTATTCTCAACATTTGTATGACAAAAATCAAACAGGTTTGATTCAGCTCACAAAAATTTTTTAAAAGGGACACTATTGTTAATTCATGATTTAAAAGCAATAGAAATCAATGAGATTTTCTAAATGTACTCTACCAGAATCTTCCAGATGATGAAGAAAATAGTGTTTGATAATGAAGTTTAAAGGAACAATTGTGTGCGTGTGTGTGTGTGTGTGTGTGTGTGTGTGTGTGTGTAGTACTGGGGGATTGAACCTAGAGCCTTCATATTGAGCTCAACCCTTTTTAGAATTTTGGGACAGGGTCTCACTAAGTCATTCAATTTTCCTGGCTGGACTAAAACCTGTGATCCTCCTGTTTTAGCCTCCTAGAATACTGGGATTAGAGCCATGTGCCACCACCTGGCTCAAACTGGGTAACCGTAATTCTGGCAAGCCTTTTAAGTAAACTGACAATCTGATAAAACTTGTAGGAAGCAGTCATGAGTAGATCAATGAAGAAAATCCCCCAAGACAACATCATGCCACTATTTTTCCTGTTTTAATATTCTATTGCAGCTTTTTTCCCATGCCTAGACCAAGAAAACACAAACTGTGGCCCTTGGACCAGCCACTGATTTTTATGCAAAGTTCTAATGGTTTATATATTGCTATTTTTGATCTAGGATATAAGAAATGAACAGTTTTGATACACACTGTCTGCCCTGCAAAGCTGAATAGTTAACCACATCCTTTAGAGAGAGTCTACCAAACCCTGGCCTAAACTCTAGGCTCTAGAGTTCCTCATTTATTTTTATTTTTTTTGTACCGGGGATTGAACTCAGGACCTTGCGCTTGCAAGGCAAGAGTGGTGCCACTAAGCTAAATCCCCGGCCCGTCATTTATTTTTAATTCTAATTTTTATTAGTACAAGTTTGCAATAAATGACTACAATCATCATGGGGAGTTGGTACATTTATAAAACACATCTTAATTCTTCTTTTCATTTCTCCCCATCCCTCTTCCCTCTCTCCATCTCTTGGTCTAGAAATCCTCATTTAAAAAGATAAGATTATTTTTATAGTTGCAAGAAAAAATCCCCTACTAACCTAAGTGGATGTTTGCCTAATGGTATAAAAATTTCCAGAAAGAAAACTAAACTAAATACTAAATTAAATATTAAATATCACACTACTTATGTCTGTAAAGGTATTAAGAACATCGTAAGATTAAAATAGTTTGTGAACACATTCCTATGTATGTATGTGTATATCCAAAGATGACAAAAAAGACTGCCTTCTAAGTCATGCTTTGCAGAAATCACACTAAAATATAACCAGAGCCGACTTCAACAACTTGAGTTGTCCAAGGATCTTTCATGAGACCCTTGGCATGGTCAGTGGTAAGTTCTCCCCTCTTCCAACTGGCATCAGTACTAGAGTTCACTATATTAATTTGGAATAAAAGCAAGAGGGAAAAAGCCACTAATTTTGGGGAGGTGCTCATTTTTGTGCGTTTCCTTTTCTCCACACAAAACAGAGAAACCAATGGACCACACTCAACGTCTACTGCATGTTCTCTTTATGCTGCCCTGCCAGCCTCACATTTAGGGGCCTCCAAAGAGTTCCTTCCTTCCAAATCTTACAGTTTTCTATCCATTCAAACCCCCAGAAATTTTCAGGGTGAATTTATCGTGCAAAGTCACAAAAGAACATAAAAGTTACACTAATATAGTACTAAGTGATACATGATACTTTCCTAACTCTGGCACAAACTGAGGAGCAGTCTAAAAGGCCGTGCTGGTTCCCACTCCCTTTTACTGGTAGTACTGTGTCAACTGCAAAGACTAATCACTACAAGTGGGCCTCCTGCTCAGAAAACAGGCCAAGTTCCAGAGAATGACAGCATCATTCAGGTGCTGAAGCAATAATTAAAGAGAATTAACTTCAGTAAACAGGGCAGTAAAAGAAACAGCTGACTGGGAGGCACAGGACTAGCAGCAGCTCTGTGTCAAACTGCAGGAGATATTTCTGATGGTGAAATGGCTAGGTCATTGGAGATCCACACACTGCATCTTTTACCCTTCCAGATACAGGGCATGCCTACAGGGAGCGTCAAGCAGAGATAGAAGTTCATCCCCTCTAGCTCTTCTGATAGGTAAAAATATGTTGCCACAGTAACTTAGCATTTATCTATATTCATTTTTCACGCAAAGAAAGGGTAAACAAAAATGATTACTGAACAAAAACAGAGGCAAAAGCACTTGGCAAAGGAGCTGCAAAATAATTGAATGTTGGTTTTCTCCTGCATGATCTTGCTTCCCAGAGCCAGGGGCCACTGCACTGAGGTAGACAGGCAGTCCCCGTGAAGTGGAAGTATCATATCTGCAGTAGGTTAGATATCCTAGTAATCTTAAGCCAATTCTCAAAAACCTCAAATAAACTGCTTCACAGTTGGTCTCTACTACAATTTTCATCTCCGATGTCCCTCAAAGCCTGATGTGTTGGAGACATGGTCACCAGAATGGTAGTATTGGAAATACTAAGGGCTGGGGCCCGGTAGAAGGCCTTCAGGTCACTGGGGCCATGCCCTTGAAGGGCAGAGGGACCCCAGCCCTTCTCCTTCTTCCCTCTTTTGCTTCCTGGCCAAAAGGTGAATGGCTTTGTTTCATCATACACTCCAATGATATGCTGCCACAAGCCCAGAGTGATGAGAACAGTCATGGAACAGAGCCTCCAAAACTCCAGACTACAATAAACTTTCTCTCTGTAAGTTGATGCTCAGGTATTTTTTTACAGTAATAAAAAGTTGATTAACACAGTTTCATTCTGAGTATCAGAATAAGCATCCTACCTTTATAGAAGCAATATGAAGTAAAGTTTCTCCTCTATGATTTCTTTTCCTGGCCATAAAGCCATGGGGGTACAGCTTCATTGCAGAGGGGCTTGACATCAGTCGTCTGTAACTGGAACTATTCAGTGTAGAAGGTAGTGTACATGGTGAAAGACTAATGGAATCATCTGATACATTATCATTTTCCCTCCTTAATGTGTCATCAACTTTAAGTGTGCCTGAAGCTGGTGATGAACAGTCAAGCAATGCTATGTTTTCTGAGAGCACGGTTTGCCTAACAACATCTCCACTGGTGCTTGGAATGCTGCTTCTGCATTTCTTAGAAACAGGACTAGAAAGTCTGTTGCAAGGTCCACGTTTTCCATTATGACCTAATGGCAAAGACGTCTTGGATGTAAGATCATTCTCACAGGCTTTCTCAGGAGACACTTCAATCATGTTGTCATTGTCTGGAGACTCTATATGCTCAGCCAATGGTAGGAAGACTTCAGTTAAGCTTCCACAACTTTCCAATTCTGTTACAGAGCCGCTTGCCAGTAAGTCTATTTCGCCATTTACTTTTGGACTACCAATAATGGCTGGCTGGCTACAGAAGGATACCTGCTTTTCCTTAAATTCTTCTTTGAGATCAAGTTCATCATCTTCCTTCTCTCTGTTTAAATTCCATTCTTGGTTGATTTCGGCTAAAGTTTTCTTTTGTTGCTTTTTTGCAGATGTTGTAGAAGCTTTTTTAGCTCTCTTAGAAACAACCATAGGAGGTGTTGCAGAAACAAATTCATACATTGAGGCTTGCTGAGCATTTTCATCTTTTGTCTTCTGAGGCTTGGTTTGCACTGAAACTTTCCTCACAACGTACCTGACCCTCTTACTTCGAGGACTAAACCACATTTTTACTGAATTCTTCTTGTTTTCTGCATCATTAAATAAATTTGTCCTAGATGCATCTTCTTTCAAATCTGATAGAAGGAAAGGAAGTAAATGGTTAAAGGGGTTAGTCTCACTCATCTGGAGCTCCTAAAGAATTCTGTTTGTAGTTCTACTAAAGTCTGTCACTTTTAATTTGCATACTTCTTTCTCTACTTCTAGGCTATGGCCTTATTGGAGAGCAGGCACTTAGCCTCTCATTCAACAAATGATTACTGATTCCTACTTTGTGCCAGACAGTGTTCTAGAGATCAGAGGTACAGCAGAGAACAAAACGTGAAACATTTTTCACTGAGAGTCCAAGCTGAACATCACCTGGTCCACAGTGTTACTGAGACTGAATCTTGGAAATCATGTTCTGAAAGAGGTATCCACTCACACAGACTTTACATCTAAATTCAAGAAGGTCTTTTTCTTTGCAGTGGTAAGTAGATTTCAAAACTAAGCCATTTCTTATATAATCTCAAGTCTAGAGAAAAGGTCAAAATGCAATGTTACCAAGATTACTTTTTAAGAAAGACTCAGGATTACAAAGACTTAAACGTTAATCCTCAGTAAGTCTGTAAAAACTCGTATTTGATTTTTTTAAATGTATTTTTTCAAAACAGGTGACAATATTTTCAATTAAGAACCATTCAAATCCCGAAATCCTCAATATTTATAACCCTTACAAAATGCAGAATTGGCCACTTAAGGGAAAAGTAAGGCTTAGAAGTAGTAATAACATACTTAACTGACTAAAGACCCTAAAACTAAAAGAACAAAAATTTCATATTCAGGTATACATTATTTCTTAATTGATAAAGAAGTAAATGAAGACAGTAAATATTCATGTAATTTATATGTACACAGTAATTTTACTGATAATCCAGTAATAACAACTTTGCTCAAAAGATTTTAATTATCTAATTTTGTGTAAATAAGCAAGGCCCACAACTGCAAGTATGACTGTAAATTTCTGAATTTTATGCAGCATCTCTAAGACAAAACTATAAAAACAAAAACAATACTACCATTAAAATATAAATCATACTATTAACAGCTACAAAGGTTCTTATGGATGAATGCTTCTAAGTATAATAAATTATTGCATTCATTTCAGGAAGAAAAATATTAGCCTTCCTTCTATATAGTAAATTTCTTAATGATAACATTTTTAAAAAGTCTAATTCTCTGAATTTAAATATTTCAGAGTACAACACAAAATATCGAGGAAAAGATATGCACGTTACTAAGGAGCTGCTTAGCCAAGTTTTTTCTTAAAATTTAATAATAAACTATAGAAAAAGAGAAGCAATTACAAAATGTGATTTCACTATCATTAATCTACATCAAATGATAATGATGGGCATTGTGTGCCTTTCAAATTATTTTCTATTATAGGTTTCACAACAGAAGTTGAGAAATCTTTCTGATTAACTAGTCCCTTATTAAAAAATGAAAGTACTTTGCTTATCATCTGTCTAACATTAATATCTTTACTGAAGAGTGACTACCTTGTAAGTTAAGTAATATTTAGTTCTATTTTTTTAAAAAAAGCAGTACAGCTATTCACTCATCTTAATCTATTATAAAAAGTTAAGTATATATGAAACACTATGTAATCATTTCAGAAAGACCAGTATCTCTCTAAACCAGAAGACAGAACCAGCACCTGCAAGGTCTAATTTAATTTCATAGGGTTCAAGAGAAAATAAAAACTTTTAAATTTAACTCTATTAGTACAAAGCAGATTATGTTATAAAGAATAAGGTAAAATTATCTATAAACCATTAGAAAAAAATCTGACAATCTCTCCTCTTTAAGTACACTGAACCAAGAAAAATCAAAGTATTTAGGAGCTCATTTTAGGAAGTGTTACTGTAAGTCAGGCTTTTATCTCCACTATAACATATACACTATCTCCATGATTTGACAAGTTCTTAATTATCCACCTTAATTACAGTAATTATATATTTTATAATAAATGCAAGTAACAAGGTTCATTTGAAAGATAAATTATGAACTATAAGCGTTTTTAAAAGATAAAGAAAATATGAAAGATGCTCAACCATTCCATTTAATTCATCATCTTCAACAGGTGATCATTTAACAGAGATACAATTTTGGAGATAGACCTTAGAAATCACTTAATCAAACACCCTTACAATGAGGTCACTTTCTAATCTCCTCATTACAAAAGGTCCAACCATCACTTGTTGCCAATTATTAACTGCATCTACCATTTAATATATATGTGTAACTTACACTACTCTAGTTTCGGAAATGCTTAACAGATGAACTAACACAAAGGCACCATGTCAAATGTACTAACAGACAAACTATAAAAGGGGCGGCTAGGTGTGGTGACACTTGCCTGCAATCCCAGCTACCCCTAAACTGAGGCAAGAAGATCACAGGTTCATGACCAGCCTGGGCCACACAGTGAGTTCTAGGCTGCCTTGACTACAGAGGAGAGCCTGTCTTAAAAAATGAATAAATAAAACGAAACAAAAATAAACCACAGGGGCAGGAGGGACCTTAGCTCAGCACTCCTTGAGTTCAAAAAAAGGAAAATGCTTCAGAAAAAGAAATTCTATATACCCTTCAAGGCTTGTTTTGGAAGGACTGTGAGAGAAAAAGTTGACTGCAATACAATTTACATTAAAGTAGAAAAAGCTTTTTACCATGGAACTGAGTGTATCTCGGTAGATATATATCAGTGTATTCATACTTTACATTTATTATCATTTCTTTTCAGGGTAGCAAAGAAGGATGTTACAATTATAAAATGAATTATATAAACCAAAATCTGAAAATCTGCTTTAAAATTATTTTAATTCAGTGTAGTCTCTAGGATATAAATTAGTCCCAGCACTGCCAACTTTATCCAATTCAAAAATATGTTCTAAATGAGAAAAAAAAAAAAAAGTAAGAAAATTACAACAGAACTGACCTGTGTAACCTTGGTCCTCAATGTCTTAAGATACAGATTAAGGGGATGATAAAGATGCTTCTGTAGCTCCTATAATTGTAATTATGTGTTATCTAAAATTCTAATTCATCTTAAAATAAGTAATGTTGAGTGGCTGGGGACTTAGCTAGTGGTGGAGTGTTTGCTTGCCTAGCAAGTGCAAGACCCTAGGTTCAGTCCCAGGAGGGGAAGGGGGGAATAATGCTGAAGGCAGTACTGATAGTCTAGTAAGTACTAAAATGGTTATTATTCTTTTTTGTTTTCTTTCTTTTTGTGGTGCTGGCATAAAATTGAAGGCCCTCCATTTACTCATTATAATAAAAATGAACACAAAATGCCCTTTGGAAAATGATGAATTGGTAATTAATGAATTACTATAAATCTTTCATCCAACTTCACCTCTACTTAGATAAGACAGTATTCTAAGAGGCCCACCCAGAAACTTGTTCTAAACTCCACTCTGCTAAATATCTTCCTCAATGATGAAATATTAAGGTATTTACATGAAAACTATATTAATGATTCAAACATCACTTACTACAGCACCATTTTTGATAAAAGAGTCTATCTTATTCTTCCTTGTACTCCAAGGCACCCAGCAGGCCACAATTGATGGCAGTTAACCTGTAAAGGTTACTCTACCTTTAGTTTTTCATCATTGAAAATGTCACGTTACTTGTTAGGCATTAAATTGTGTCTCTCCTCTTGTTCCCTAAATCTATACATTGAGGCCCTCACCCCTACTACTTCAAAATGTGACCTTATTTGAAAACAGGGTCATTGCAGACGTAATTAAGATGATGTGCGTAGAGGAAGGGAGCGGACCCCTAGTACAGTGGACTCTTGACTTACAAACTCGATGGTTCCTGAGAGCTGGCTGTAACTCAAGTTGGCTGTTAAGTCAATATAGCTGAGATCTGGATGTTTACCTGGGCACACGCTACAGATAACAAGAGGCAGATAAATCTTCCATTAACCTAATTAAACCAAGTTGCTCCTAAGTCAGGATGGTTGTAACTTGAGGGGATGCACTGTACGTTATTACTGGGGACTTTATAAAAAAGGTAAATTGGTACAAACACTTGTACAAGGAGATCATCATGTGAACAGGAAGACAGCTGAATTACAAGCCAACCACCAAATGGGGCTAGAATAGATTCTTCCTCACAGATCTCAGAGGGGATGGAACCAATCATATACACATCTAGATCTCAGACTTTTAGCCTTTTGTGTAAGCCACCCAGTTTGTATTACACAGTAACTAGAGAAAAGTCAAATCAAAATATGAGAATCTCACAGTAGGACCCCAAATTTCAATGCATGGCTGTAAGCCTAGCAAATTACACTCCCTTAAAAATGTGATGAAAGGGCCAGGGATTTAGCTCAGTGGTTTTGCTGCCTGCTGCGCAAGCGCAAGGACCTGAGTTCAATACCAAAAAACAAATGTGATGAAAGCCACTGTCACACAGACACGAACACTGCTCATATCGTACAATTAACTCATGGGCTCACTGATCCTGCCCTGTGCACAACTCGAAACACTGTCAAAGATGCAATGACTCTTGATTGAGAAACCCCAAATTAATCCACAGACCCATGTGGGGCGAGGGGAGCCAGATTACTAACCAATCTTTTCAACTAGAAAACACACTGAAAAAACTTTCCTTCATTGTGTTCGTAAGAGGTTTATAACCACAATATTATATTTTGAAAAATACTTTTAAAAGGTGCGTATAACTACATCCAAAAATAAGTAAACTTTAACACTATCATTTTAAAAATAGAGTCTAATATAATGATCCAGTTAAGCAGATGGAAACTTTTCATAGGCAGACTGCACTTTAAATTCCTCTTAAAAATAGGGTCCTGTGTTCCATAAGACTTAAAATATTTAATGTTTGTTTAATCCACTTTATCTGTAGTAATTGACAGTAATACATCATTTCAGAATTCAAAGAACAAAAGATTTAGAAACAGAAATCCAACAATTTTATGTTAGTATTATTAATCATTCATGGCATCTTGCCAAGCAAGAAAAGGGTCTCCCATAAGCAGGCTAAAATGGCATGATCTGGTCAATAAAAAGAAAATTCCAATATCCAGTTATAAAAATTCAAAACACTTCACTTTCTTTTCACAGTTAATTAATTCTAAGCAGAAAGCACAATAGGTAGATACATAGTTAATACAGAGTCCAAGAACAATTTGAAAAACATTAACTCCCATTCATATAGAAAAGAAAATGAATACTAGATTTTTTACTCTTTCAAAATGTGCTCATCTAATTAATTCAGTCTAAAAAAGTGATCCATGGGAAGAATGTTATATTCTATCTTGCAAAAGTGTATTTAAGTGAGTTAAGCACTTTTAAGGACAAAATCATTATTCCATATATACTCTACAGAAATCAGAATAACTATAAAAAGCAGTCAGTATAAAGTAGTGAAAAAGTTTCTGGACTAACAATCAAAAAAAGGCCTTCTACACTTGTGCTGAGGCAGGAAGGTCACCATGAGTTTGAGGCCAGCCTGGGTTAAACAGTGAGTTCAATGCCAGGCTTGTCTCAAAAGAAAGGAAGAAAAAAGAAACGAGATCTATTTCTCATGCTTCTGGTACAGACTACAAATGTGACTAGGCAAGATCACTTAACTGCTCGGAATCTTGGTTTCTCGTCTATGAAATAGAGAACTCTATTTCCTGTCACTTCTCAAATTGAGTCAAACAACAGCAGCAACAACAATAAAACTATAAATCTTAGAACTGCTGATAGATCTTTTATATTCTTTGTGTGATCAATATGAATTAATCAACTATTTAGTAAGAGACAAGAATATTTCTTACCTGAAAACTTATCGTTGTGTAGCAAATTTCGAAGCTTACTATAAAGCTGAATCATGCTGTCCAATTGTCTGTTTATCCTGACGTCTAGGATCCAGGCTGGGGTGGAACATACTGGACATCTGGTTCCAATGCAGTCACTTACACAATCACTTAAAAACACACACACACATACATTCAGCAGAATTTGAATTTCAAAAACTACGCAATAAATAGTCTGAACAAGAACAAATAAAGTAGAGGTTGTTCCAACATATAATGGTAAATTGTGAAACACTTAAAACAGTATGATTACAAAGTATGAAAACACATAAAATCTAAATATAAAATTGACGTGATTTGCTACGAAACTACTTTGAGGCTTGACTTAGCTTGACATTAGTTTGCATAATTTTTTCTTGCAAACAAACCCATACCATCTAAAAAGTTAGGGTACAGAGAAAGATGTAAACAGATATAGTATCTAATGCACTGTAACTATGCAATCCTAACCTCCTCTCTCCTAGTCTTAATATTCCATTTCATGGAAATACTTAAAATCATTGCAGAGAGCAAGAAAGTACCTTTTGTTTTGTTTTTGGACTAGTGTGTAAAGGTTTTAAAGTAGTTTTTGAGATAAGATCTTTGAGTCACACAGGTTTATAATCTATAGACTAAGTTACTTCAGGCTTTCTAAGTGTTATAGTCTCATAGTTAGGATAGAAGGTTTTCCTAACATTTATAGTTACAAATACTTTGCAAATTCTCTCTCTCTCTCTCTCTCTCTCTCTCTCTCTCTCTCTCTCTCTCTCTCTCTCTCTCTCGAGGAGGGAGTCCACAATCTTCCCTGAAACACGTTTGAATTCCAGAACAAAATCCTGTTAAATCTACTCCATCCTTATCCTCAAGAGATGGTTGCTAATGGGAATGAGGAACACAGCAATTGTAAAAGCTACATCTCCCCCAACTAATTCATTCCAAGTATTCATTTGTAGGCACAGAAAATTCTTATTATATGAACTATCCTAAACAAAACCTGTGGCATTTCTACTTTTTGTATCCTTGGCTCTTAGCATGATTCCTGACACAAAGTAATGCAGAAAAAAGTGCAAATGAATACTAGAGTTGGGAGACATCTTTGAGATCATTAAGTTCAATAAATGTTCAATTTCTTTAGCAAAGGAACTTCTATGAGTGTCTCTGCTTATAGTAAAGAACACTGAAACTTGTGTCAGGCATGTTGAGTATAGTTCCAGCTACTCAGAAGGCTGAGTGAGGCAGGAGGAACATGTAAGTCAAGAGATCAAGATCAGACTGGATAAGAAAGTGAGACCCTATCTCCAAACAGAACAAAACAAAACAGAACTCTAACTTGGAATTCCAACACACCAAAAAATATAAAAACTAATTACTCAGGCAATTTAAATTAATTCTTGTTCATTACTTATTTAAGGAATACCAGTGAAATACAATCTGAAATCCATTCCTTGAAAACCACCAGCTCATTTTCAGAAGAAGAAAATGAGATCCAGTTAGTTAAATCACCTATTCAACACTGCACTACTACTTAGGTCTGCTTTACATACAAGCTGAGTATCCCCTACAAGAAATGTTTCACTTTGGAGCTTTTTGGATTGGGAATATTTGCATATACTTTACCAGGTGAGCCTAATTTGAAAATCTGAAAGTTTCTAAATACTGAAACTTTTTCAGCACCAAGTCAGTACTCAAAAAACTTTGTCTCATATTTCAGAGCATTTTGGATTTCAGATTATTGGATTAGGAATGCTCAATCCATATTCTATTTTATAACTATCCTCAAATTATTATACAGTGGGTCAAGCATGATAGTGCATGACTATAATCCCAGAACTTGGGAGGCTGAGGCAGGACAATGGTCTCAAGTTCAAAGGCAGCCTGGGCCTCATAGAGAGAGACCTTGTCTCAAAACAACAAAACCTGGGCTGGGGATTTAGCTCAGTGTTGCTGCCGCCTGCCTTGCAAACGTGAGGTCCTGAGTTAGATCCCCAGTACCAAAAAAACCAAACGAACCCCTATTATATAGATATTAGTTCAGAATTCTGGAAAAATATATAATTTCTCAGCAGAGCTACATAACCCATTCAGTTAAAATTTCCAAAAGGTCAATGTATGGTATCATACAAGCATGCTCAATTCAAAGATCAATTCAAAGTAGTGTATAAACCAATGATTTTAATATAACAATATAAAATTTACTGATATACTCAGATTCCACACTGCAATTAACCTAAAAAATTAGCACTTCTCAAGTACTGGTGTAGTATTAAAGAAGCAATACCCAGCTTGTAATCATCCTTGTAATCCCAGCACTCTGGAAGGCTAAAGAAATTTCAGTTTTATATGGTAAATGCGTGTGCAAGAACTTGCATGCTTACACACACAGCACTTTATGGTCCTCAATTCCGATGAGTATAAAATGGCTTGAGAGCTGGGCATGATACTGTATGTCTATAATCCTAGCACTCTGGGAGACTGAGACAAGAGGATGACAAATTTAAGCTCAGTTTAGGCAATTTAGTGAGAATATTCTTCCAAATAAATAAAGAATGGCTATGGATGGATCTCACTGCAAAGGCCTTGGGTTCAAGCTCTATACCACCAAAATAAAAGGGGGGTCTGAGATCACAAAGTTTGATATCTCTACTACATGCCTTAAATGAACTATATCTTAAAGAGACCACAGAGATTATTTTTATCAGGGATTGATATAAAATAGTCATCCCTCAGTATCCACAAGGGATTGGTTCTAAGACTTTCCCATCTCCCTACACCCCATGGACACCATAATCTATGGCTGTTCAAGTCCCTTAAACAAAATGATACAGTATTTGAATATAACCTACATACATTCTCTCATATACTTTAACTCATCTCTAGATTACTTGTAATACCCAATACAATGTAAACATTTATACTGTGTTATTTAGGGAATAATACCAAGAAAAGTCTGTCCATGTTCCATACAGATGTAATTTTTAAATATTTTGATCCATGGTTGGTTAAGTGCAGGGCACAGAGATTGTAGATGCAGAGGGCAAATCATAACTTCAAAATACCCCAATACTGTCAATATTAAAATCTATGTCCTCCCAAAATATGTTGATGTCAGCTACTCAATACTCTGAATGTGACTTAATTTGAAAATGGGATCTTTGTAGATGATCAAGTTAAAACGAGATGAACCGTTATTTAACAGGAACTAGTGTTCTTATAAAAAATGGAAATTTGGACAGAGAAAGAAATATGCACACAGGAAGATGCCACATGAACCCAAAGGTAAAGACAGGGATAATATATCTATAAGCCAAGGAATGGCTGAGATTGCCAGCAACTCATGAGAAGCTATGTAGAGGCACAGAACAGATTCTCCCTCTCAGACTTCAGAAGGAACAAACCCTGCCAATACCCGACCTTAAACTTGTAGCCTTGGGAAGTGTAAGACAGTATCTGTTGTTCTAAACCACCCAGTCCTTGATACTCGGCTATGGTAGCATTAGGAAACTAGTAACTCTAAGAACTAGACTTTCATAATTTTAAAAATCTAGATTCAAAACTGGAAGATTCTTTTTAAAAAGATACATTTGGATTATGTAAGTCATTAATCCCCCCTCAAATTTAGGAAAGGTATTTAACTAAGCTTTGTAACTTTGGACAAGTTACCTTGAGATTTTTTTCTTATTTATAAACTAAGGCAATAATAAGGATCCAAATGAGATAATGTACAGTATGTTACAGGCTATGAAAGATACACAAACATGAAATACTATTATCAACATCCTCACATGATTGCTATCTAGTAAGAAATGCAGTTACACTTTATACATCAAGACATAATTACTTACCTACAAAAGATGTGCTCACACCCTCCTAAGCACACAGGCTCCCTCAGAATATTAGTACTGAATGATGAAAGGAAAATAGTCAAATTTAGGTCATTGTTAGATAAACATTTCACGCTCATCATTTCATAAATCCAAATATGTACACAACCATACTTCTCTCCTTCTCAAAGCTGGAAATATTAATGATATATTCATTTAAAAGGCTGTTATTCCCCTGGTAAAACACTCTCATAATGTAACTGCTGAATCCAAATAGCAACTATGAATCTCAGTACAAGTTATAACACTTTTTATAACGTATTTGCTGTGAAGTTACAAAAAGGAAAGGACAACTTTATTCAAGTATCTCTAAACTGCTTAGTGACAAAATTAACTGCTGGCTTCTTTTAACTGCTAAGGCACATCTTCACTGAGCAATTTAAAGTGAAGATCATAAATCTCAAAATGTGACCTACAATGAGAATGGTCACAATATTGTTCAAATGCGAACATTTCTTAGAGTGAAGGCAAGGGTGTCAACAAGATAAGAGGTGTAAACAAGGACTGCCTTGTTTACAAAATCATTAAGGTAGCAGTCCAAAAACTAAGGATGATTCACTGACTGAAGAAAAAAGAGAAACAAAATATTCCCAATGTTGTCCATGAAAACACTTACAATCTTACAACCGTTGATAGTCTTAGGAAGGTATCAGTACTTCCTAATAAACATACATCAAGTCATTAAACTCAGTGTACATACTGCAGTAAGAGAAGGCTTTTAAAAGATGAACATTTTCTGTGCTTGGTTTCCTGTACTAACCCTAGGACCTTTAGGTATTTACATCACTATTATCCAATTACCTCTGCACACATACCACCTATCAATAAAAACAGTTCTCCACATTTCTTGAATGATCAAAAGGATCACACTGCACACTTTAATAAATACAAACATTAAAGTCAAATTGAGCTTTCAGAAAGAGCACAGAGTACTGAGCCACAATATTCCCAACATACTGAAAATGCTGTGCACTGACATTATAAAAGCCATTACTTTTTAAAAACTCACAGTATCTGGTTTTTCTACCACATTATACAGAATATAGTGATAAAAATATGATTTGTGATTTCTGGCAATTAAAATGATTTCTTTTGTTAAAAAAAATCTCTTTTGTAATGCTCATGCTGCTCCTATCATTTTTTTCATTATTTCACCTAGCAAACCTAACCTCCTACTTCTACCCTAGCAATCAAATGCTGTCATGTAATTAGCAGTGACTTAGTATCTATGAATAACTGATCAGTAGAACTAATTACTCCAATTAGTGAACTAGGCTATATTTTTTGAGGTGGGTAACAGATGAGAGAAGACATGGGAAACGTGAATGAGAAGTACATGTATGATCTGCAACAAGCTCACATGGAGGGCAGGGAGAGGAGCGCAACACAACAGTGCCAACTTTAAAAGACATATAATACACATCTTAAACCTTAAATTCTTCTCTAAAATGTGTTATACACATGAATGTAATCATTATGAACTGTAAACATGTACTAATAAAAAATAAAATAAAATAAAATAACATACAATGGAAGAGCTCCAAGAAGAAAAAACTACGCTGAGGTGGCACTAAGCTGGGCTGAAGCTGCCCAAAGCCGTATTTTCTGAGAACAGAGACAGCGTAGCTGAGAAGATTCCCATGAATAAAAGAATTTTTCTTACAAATAAGTGATGTCAATCAAAATTTTAAATGCACCCAACTTTTTACACAACTATTCCCCCGTCAGCAATTTATGTTTCAGGTATACTAGATACTTGCAAACAATGAAACTTCAAAACTAAAGATATCTAGGTGTCTAGATCTCATTGCTGAGGGAAAATACTCAACATTCAAAGTTAAAGAAGGAAAAGTTTACTTCAGCTCACGTGTGTAGAGGTTTAAATCCACAGTTGGCTGGCTTTAAGGCAGGGTGGCATGGCAGAAGGACATCAAAGAGGAAAAACAATACAAGGTGTAGCAGGCGAAGACAGGGAACCACAAGCCCACCTTTCCTTTTTATCCCTTCCAGGCTATAAACCTTTTGGGTGGTTTGGAAAGCCATTTTGTACTACCAATTTTATATCCCGTCATCTTCTATAGAGCAAGTTAAAAGGTAATAGTTAAGAAAGCTTATCTTTAAAAGATGTGTTCTGTCTAGAATACAGGCTTTAAGGGTGATGAGGAATGAGGCAAACATATTCACTACAGTCTCTGTCCTGCTGATTTTTGTCAGTTAAGTTCATCTGTAATTTTAAATTTTAAAAATTGTTAAAAGGCACTCGACAAAGATATTCACTCCACCATTGCTTGTTACAGCAAGACAGAGAAAAAACCCTAAATTTTTGTAAGTAAGGAAAAAGCTAAATAAGCCATGATACATCTATTTGATGTACAGTACCCTCTTATCTGAGACTACAATACCTATATAAACACAGAGAATTTCTTAAAGGGCACATGAGAAATTGATAATCTTAAATTACAAAGCTCCCATGAGCCATCATCTGCTCTTTATTATCAGTAAAGACAACCACTCCAGTATTTTTATAATTTACAGAATCCTCAAGGGGTTTTTAAGTTGTGGACCAATATGTTTAACAAGAAAATGTACAGGTTCTCCAAGTCAATTAAACAATTTGTTATGTTTATCTTTAGGAAATTAAAGATACGGTACTTAATAAACAAAGTGAACAGATGACATAGAGGCATCTTGTTCTGTACAGTTATTCTGTAAGCCAGATTCAAGTAAATCACATGGGAAAATTTTTAAATTGTTTCTAATGGCCCTGAATCAGTAAATGTTGAATATCCCAATAGTAAAGCGGGCAGTAGAACTCTATTAATGACTAATAGTCCCTCCTATAGGAAAAACTATTAGATAAGCCACAGAGACTGTCATGTGTATCTGACTCAAAAAGTGTGGGTCATTCTGTCTTCTGTCCCTTTTCCTCCAATGTGAAACAGTATCTAAGTAACTGATCTTCCCATCCTTCAAAGCTTCACCTCTTCCATCTGACAATGAAATGTTCAGTACCAATATTCACATCTTGGCATTCTACTCTTCCCCTCACCTCCAGAAACATGCCTTCAATTACCATGTACACGCGGGTCGCTCTCCAGTTTCCACTGCCATCTTAAAATCTCTCCTCTGTAAGGCCATTTCCTAAATGGTAGTGGACAGTATAAAGGATGCTCTAAGCAAGGATGATAGCACCCATAATCCCAGCACTCAGGAGGCTGAGGCAGGAGGATTACTTGAGTGCAAGATCTTAAAATTAGTTTGGGAAACACACCAAGACCCTGTCTCAAAATAATAAATTAGTTAACTGGCTTAAATTAAATAAATGTAAGTGTTCCATGCACCTGGCAAGTTTCTCTCCAGCAGTCATCACCTTGTATAATACCTATGTAACCAGCCTGTACTATTAATTCCCACAAGGGGACTATGTGTATGGTGGTTTTACTCTAAATCCTATAAGACCTACATCTACATCTGCCCTGAGAACTTAAGTTACTATTCAGTACAGGTAATTAACCCCAGGATTCCTGGCAATTCTTGTGAACTAACTAGGCCATTTTGGTATCACCACTTTGCAAATGTGACCCAACCTAGCCTAAATTTTTTCATACATTAATTTAACAAACTATGTGTCTGTAAAAATGTGAACCTGTACAACTATAGTATAACTGAAAGACACATCACTCAAAATACTATATAAACAAACCCCACAAATAGGTTAATTTGGAGGATATGATGAAGGCTGAACATCAACTTTTCTGTATGTATGCTAAACTTTGATAAAAAGTTTTACATCCAGTGGGCACTAATATGAAATCTGCAAACTGGAAGAAGCTTTAAAAGCCAACTAATCTCTTCTTTTCATTTATAGATATGAACACAGAACACAAGAAAGATACATTAATTGCTCTTTTTAGGAAGTTAACTATGTGAGCCATCTGAACTTTAGGCTACTAACCACTAAGCAACCTGACCCTGTCTTAACTCCGTCCACCTGACCCATTCCTTGCTTATCCTACAATTCCTTACTGAGGCACATTAAGGTAACACCATTTGCAATAATCCCTCCACACTATTAGCAATGGTTCCATTTATAAAATCTATCTGTACTTTAAAGCCCAACTCAAAATCCCATAAAGTTTTCCTCCCTGGACCCACCCAAGTTCTCTTCTCCATACCCACCCTGGCTTTCTCCAAAATTCACCCTGAAATGATATACACATTTTGCCCTTTAAGCATACACTCTTTAAGGTGAAAAGTGCACCGCAGCACCACTAATACACAGCCTCAGCTGTTTCTTGTCCTAATGAATAACCAGTGCCATAGCAAACCAAAGGGAGCAATCACACCATGTGAGGACCACTGGCCTATAACAATGCTTTTGACATTGAAAGCTCCTGCAAGAATAGCAAAAGCTGAATGCTGGGGTCAGGAAAACCATCCCTTTTTTTTTGAGACAGGGTCTGGCTTAGCAGCTCAGGTTGGCCTTGAACTCACAGCAATCCTCCTGCTTCAGCCTCTGAGCACTGGGATTATAGGCGTGCACCACCACTCTTGGCCATCCTTTATTTTACAAACATTAACTAGCATTTACTAGGTAACAGGCAAGACTCTAAGAATCTTGTTTAAAAAACTCATTTAATTATAACAACCTAGCAATGCAGAAGCTCCGACTAGGTCACTTTGCAGATAAAGGAAGCACGCAGAGATCAGACAACATGCCCCAAATCAATGATCCAGGATGTGAAGCTGGGAGTCTGATTCCAGCATCCATTCTTAATCTCTAAACTGTGCTGCCTCAAAGAACCAGGGTGTGGTGGTGGGTGTGGTGTAGTGTGGTTCAAGTACTCTAAAAGTTCTAAGGTTTACTTTTACTAAAAGTGATTTTAAAAGCCCAAAATACAGTTGTCACAGATGCCCCCACCCCAAAAAGAATCCAAGAGGTTCCTAACTATTTTAATTCACAAACCATTATCATATGACACCCAGGGCTTTTATAGGGCTGCTCCTATTATCATTTCCTGCTTCCTTTAGAAATACATTATTACTGTGCTTTCTGCCAACCTCTCAAATAGTAAGGTCTTCCGGCCTAATTTTTCCAAATCTTTAAATAGCTTCTTTCTATCTGGTTGTAAGGCTTGGCCCTAACACAAATGTCATATCTGGCCTTTTGAACACTTTCATCAGCTTCACCTTGAAGCCATAGTCATATTAAAGGTCAAGAAAGGATGCCCTGTATTGTAGCCAACCTACCCTTGCCAGCAAGGAACGCTTGCTGCAAAACAGATCCAATGTGCTACACAAGACAGGTGACAGCTGGGAATACCAGATAGATGACAGCTGCGAGCTGAATGTGAGGGTAATCGGGGTAATCACTAGCCCACTGGGTAGAACTTTCAAACTCTGTAAAAGGACGTACTGACAAAATTTCAAGTAATATGACACTACTTTAACTGGTGGGAAGCAAGCAAGAAGCAGACCTTACTAAACTGTCTCTTTCCAGCAAAGATGTCAGGTAATTATGAGGGCAAAGCAGAGTTGAGAAAGAATGTATTTTTCTTTTGGGGTAAATAAAAGGTGCAACTGGCCATGCTTTATTCACTACAGGTAATGCCAAACTTGCAAAGACAATGAGATGAGAGCAAAAGCATTTCTACATATTAAATCCTGTCATAAAACTTCACATCAAAAGTATTATTAAACTTAAGACATTTTTCCTGTTAAAAGTAAGTTTGGCAACCTATAGCCTGTGGGCCAAATCAATCCAGCAGGCTCTTTGCATACAGCCCTTAAGCAAACAAGTTTTTATATTTTTAAGGGATATTTAAAAAAAAAAACAAAACTATTTGTGCCCTGCAAAGCATAAATGTAAAATGTACATTCTAACAAATGGTTAAAATTTAGTTCATCCATCAGTGGTTCATAAACTAAAACAAACACACTGGCACTGAATACTTTTCTCTAGATGAGATTTTTTTTTTTTTTTTTTTTTTGCTGTACCAGTGATGGAATTCAGGACCTTGCCCTTGTGAGGCAGGTGCGGTGCCACTGAGCTAAATCCCCAGCCCCTAGATGAGATAAATTTAAAGTATGGGCTACTTACCTGTCTACCCTCAAGTCTTTTGGCTCTTACTATCAAACTCACTACACTTAGAAGGTAAAAAAACATTTGGGAAGTAATTAAAAAGTGAAACTGGCTTTGTTAGATTTTAGGATAATCTATAAATTATTTATATAGATTTGCTGGTCTCTTCCAAATCATTCAGTAAGCAGAGACCACATCTTTTTGTATTTTTACGACACCTATCAGTTATCATTTATTCTATGACAATCACACCAATAATTTACATGTATACTTTCATTTAATTTTTTCCCTCCCATAGAATATAAACTCTTGGGCCAGGGATTTAGCTCAGTGGCACCTGGCCTGCCTCACAAGCACAAGGACCTGAGTTTGATCCCCGGTACAAAAAAAAAAATGTGTGTGTGTGTAAAAAAAACCTCTATAAAGGCTGGGCTTTCTGTCTGCTTTCTTCACAAACAATTCCCCTATAGCCAGAACAGGGTCTGGCACTTTGTAGGTGCTCAATAAATTTATCATTAATAAGTTCACCCAGGAGAATGAGCTAATAATTACAGAGACACAAAAAGAATGACTTGAACCATTCAACAGTATCAAAGCTGGCACCTCAACTCAGGCAGTCTGACTATAGTCAGAGTGAAACAGTTTCTGTATAGAAATATGCCACCATCTGAATGTCTAACTTTTGTTGAACCACTAAAGTGTGAACTACTATTGTGTTACTGAAACTAGAAGAGCCAATTTTAATTTTTTTATTCTCAGATGGATAATCCATGTGCTCTGGAAAAACATACACACAACTCACAATGTACTCATTCTAACAAAAATATCACTTTTCCCAAGCAGTGTAATGATGCTGGTTTGTCAAACAGGAAGTTTTTGTGAAACAAAATGTAACTGCAACTTGGTGTAATGTAACTTGGCGACAGTTAAATCCTTCCAAAGAAAAAGCTGCTGAATAACAAAGTAGGAACTGCAAGTTGAAAATTGGGTAAAAAAATCAAAACCAAGTCCAAAAGGGGAATATAATTGTGACAGTTACAAGAAAAATAAAACCCACCAGAATGATCTCCAGGCAGAAACACTGAGCTGTGCATGCAACAGGTGCTCATTAAATGCTTTCAGAACAAATGAAAACAAAGGTCTCTGTTGAATTTTATAAACCTTGGATTCTATACAAGGAAAAGCTACAGGAAAATAAGGAAAAAGTACCACTCGTGATAATAATGTCTTCTAGGCCCGGGATTTAGCTCAGTGGTTCCGCGGCCTGCCTCGCAAGCGCCAAGGTACTGAGTTCAATTCCCAGTAACAAAATAATAATAGTAATAATATCTTCTAATGGAATAAAACCCTGAGGAGGCTACAGATGTATCCCAGCGGCGGAGCACTAGAAGCTCTGGATAATCTTTTTTTAAGGGGGCGGGGGGGGGGGGGTCCTGGGGATCACCCAGGAGCGCTCCAGTGCTAAGAAACATACCCACCCCTTTTTATTGTGAGATAGTGTCTTCCAAAGTCTATTAACTGCCCGGGCTGGGGCTCGAATGTAAGACCCTCCTGTCTCAGCCTCCCAGAGTGCTGGGATTAGGCATGCGCCACCAGTCGGTTTGGGGTTTTTGTTTTGTTTTGGTGCTGGGGATCCAACCCAGGACTGTGCGCACGCTAGCGAGGCAGGCACTCCATCACAGAGTCACATTCCTATTCCCCTTGGTCAGTCTTTGAACCAAAACAAGGAAATGAAAAACAGAATAGCAGTGTCCAACACCCTGACATCTTTTATTTACCCCTAACAAGGGTCTCTAACACTTCATCCCTCCAATCCCAAAAGATGATACCAGGAAAATGTCAAGTCGGCCAGTCCAGCACAGGTCGGCCGCGACCTGCTGCCGCGCAGCGCACCCCTGGCAGCCGCGCTGAAACGCGGAAGCCTGAGCCCCACTCTCGGCGGGGGGGGCGAGCGCGGAGGCGGAGCCGGCGCGCGCCTCGGCCACGCCCCTAGGCGGCTCCGCAGCCAAAGTTCCAGAACTACCGTTTGAGTTTGGTTTAAAGCGAGAGGCGGGAAAAGCTGCGGGAAAGGTGGTGACGGGGAGGGGACAGCTAACGGTGGATCGCCGGGCAGGTACCCGCTGCCCGCAGGCCAGAAGGCAGGCGGCGGGGTGTGGAAAGAGAAGACCCCGGCCCCGAGACACTCGCCACCCCTCGCCCGGCCCGAGCTCACCAGCGCGAGCAGCGCAGCAGCTGCTCCAGGCGGACAAGCGCGGCGCGGCTGTGGGCCCAGGCTCCGCCGCCAGCTGGCTGCTCCATGGTGGGCGCGGGGCGCGGCAGGTTCCCGGAGTGCACCCTCGGCTGCCGGCTGCCTGGCATCGCCCCGCCGTCGCGACGACGGCTCCTGGGAAGGCGGGAAGCGGGCGGACTCCGGCAACGTCGGACACCGCGCGGGCACCCACCCGACCCGGCCGAGCGGTTCCGGCGTCTGGGCCAGCGGGACACCTGGGGGAGGGGTCGGCGGCTCAGAGGCGCTGAAAGTCCAGGGCGAGACCCAGGGGCGGGGCCGCGAGCGTGCGCCGAAGGGAGGGGGCGGGGCCGCGTTGGCGCCCGGAACTTGGCGGGAAAGCGGAAGGGCCTAGCTAAGGGTGAAGGGCAGAGTCCGCTGAGTCCTTGCGCTTCCGAGTTGGGTCCTTGTGCTCCTCAGATGAGTTTGACTGAAGGAAAATCGCAAACGGAGAGACTTAGTTGAGCATCATTTATAGAGTGCTGTTTTAACTACTGTTGGACTTTGAAAATCTTTGCCCATGACGTTGAAGGTACCACTCTTATTCATCCTAAAGTTGACTTTTCCCTCTGTCCCCTGCACTAGCTGTGGGGCGTCAAGAGTGGGATAAATACAAGGAAGGGTTTCTGTCTCATTTTAGCTAGTTGTAAATATCTGCAAAAACGCATTTTTTAAAAGTTCCAGTTCACTTTTAAACCCGGACCGGTAAGATTTCAAGTGTCAACCTTATAAGGACCCCGCCCCAGTCTACTACCAGGTCCTTGCATTTTCTCCTACCTTCCTAATCTCACCTGGCACCCAGCCACCTGTCCTAAGCAGGGGTGTTGCCTTAGGCCTTCTAACTGGTATCCAACAAACAAAACAAAACAATTCTGTCCTGTAATCCCAGCTACTCCGGAGGCTGAGAATTCCAAGTTCAAGGCCAGCCTGGGAAACTTAGCAAGACTCTCAAAATAAGATTTTTTAAAAGGGTTGAAGATGTAGCCCAGTTACAGAGAATTTGCCTGGCCTATGCCAGGCCTGCATTCCAGCCCTAGTACCAAACCAAACCAACAAAAACACTCATTTTGGTAGTACCTTGGCTAAAACCCAAAAGTACTTAAAGATATTTTTCTGCCCTCTGGTTAATAAGGCCTGTACCACCCCTCCGAACGTTCTCCAGCTGTCACTTTCCCACCCTGACAAGGCTATCCCTCCTGTCACGGAAAGTCCAAACACCTTAACTGTTGGAGTGTAATTCCTTTCGAAATGGCTGCCAGTTAAAAGCATTTCAGGTCCTTCTTGTTTTGAACAAAAAATTAGACAAGACAAGCGAAAAAAGATGCCAAAAGTTTATTTGAAAAATGGGTGAAGGGTCATACGAAGAACTACTCTGCAGAGTGAACTTGGGCCGAACAAAGAGAGGAAAGGATAAAAGCAAAAATGAAAGGGAGACGAAGGTTGGGTTGCCCTGTGGAGTCACAATAGCAGGCTTCTTCTCTTGGTGTCTCCTCTCTTTTATGCCATCCACATCTCATAGGAGGCCACAAGAAATTCTACCTTCAGGGTCCTGAGAATTATTTGGCGCAGTCTGGGTGATATGGAGGGAATAGATGTAACTCCCAAACCTGCTAGATATCCAAAATACGAGTTCATGTAATGAATTCTAGGAACGACAGAGGTTAGGAGTAGGAAGAATTTGTAGCGAGAAAGACAGCTTCTGAGAGAGACTGAAGGGGAACTGGAAAGTGGGTGGCCCGGCCCGCCCACCCTGCTTCTCAAAGTTGTTTTATGGGACAAAGCCATGAGGTGAGGCATGTACAAAGTGGGACAAAACTGTAGCCAACTACTAAGATTACAAGTACAGTCGCTTATTTAATATTGGCCCAGTGGGAAAGCACAAGGTGGACATGAAGTGGGACAAAACTATGATCAACCAATAAGATTACAACAAGTATAGTCGCTTAGGTATTATTGATTAAATGGAGATCAAATGGGGAACCAAGTCACCTAGCAAGCCTACACAGAACATGGATTTTCAGTAAGGGATAGGTCAGGAACCTTTCCTGAAAGAGATGGGTTAAGGTCTTGGTCCCCAACCCAGGTGATTGTTACCTATTTAGAATATCAATCACTGCTATTCATCCCTAGGGGAAGCAAGCTAC
>NW_004624765.1:1329272-1352260 GCF_000247695.1 Heterocephalus glaber | reverse complement strand
TTGCCCAGCCCTCCCTTCAACCCCTCCAGCCCTCCCTATTTACAAAGATTTTGTTCCTATTTTTCCATTTTCTCATATTAATCCCATTCCCTTCTATCCAATGCTAACCAGTGAATGTGCCTCAATTGTTTTTCTATGCTGAGGGCCCAGCTTTGTTTAACTGCCTTATAATAATTTCTGACGAACTTAACTATCTGCAATAGGGGGATCTTGTAATGAACAAGTCCCGCTTATTTCTCCAGCCAGCTTTGCCACCTATCTCATATCATTACTGCCTTAGCACTCCTGTGCAAAGATTCATTTTAGAACCTGTCTTTGGTCTTCCCCAACTCATTCTCCAGATCTCAGCTTTAACCTCAGACCTTTAAAGACTTTCCTGGACCCTAACTAGATTCTCTCAGGTGCTTCACATCAGGAATTTGTACACATGTTTTGAGAGCCATGCTATATAATTTTTTGGGAAAAATCATTTCATAATTAAATTATGGTTAGGGCTGTCTGAGGCCTAATTTCTCCTTACCCTGCTTGCTGGCTATGACCTATGGAAACATAATTCCATGTGCTTCTGGTCACAGCTGAGGCCTCAATGGTCCTGAGATGCTGTGATGCTCCAGGGCAAGATTACATCAGTTGAAGACGTCTTGGTTCCTGTAGAACCCAGTAGTAATAAAAAATTTTTTTTAAAAAAAGAAAGTTTTTGCCTGGGGGAAGGACAAACTCATTAGCCTGCTAGCCCATCCCACCTATTATTGGAAGAATGCTTTGCCCATCTCTCCATGCTCATCAACCTAAGATCCTCATCAGCATAAGATCACCATCGCCCTCTGAGTCATCTGATACTCTGTCCTATTGTATGCACCCAATAAATACTGGCTACCAAGTGTCTTCCTCTTTGCCTACTCTGGTATGGACCTCCCAGCCCTCTCATATACTTTGAAAAGGTATCTCTTTGTCTTTCTCTAATCCTGGCCATAATTTCTTTAGGCACATTGGAGGACTGATCAGCCTCTGATACACATGTATATATATGTTTGTGTTAATCTCTCCCTGACTAAATAGCTGCACAAGATTTGAATCACTGTACTACATATAAGCCAGGCCTATTGTAAATGCTTCCTGGAATTATCTGCTTTAAGCCTCAGGAAAACTTATGAGATAAGTATTAATATCTGTTGTGGACTGAATGTGCATGTTTACCCCAAATTCATATGTTGAAGCCCTAACCACCAGTGTGGTGGCATTTGGAGGTGGTGCCTTTGAAAGGTAATTAGGTTTAGATGAGGTTACAAGGCTAGAGCCATCATAATGCTGTTAGTATCTGTACAAGAGGAAGAACTCACTGTTTACCCTAGAAAACAGAACATGGGAGAAGAGGGCCCTCACCAGAACCTCACCAGGCTAACACCTCGATCTCCAACACTCTGCTTCCAGACCTGTAAGAAATTTCCGTCAGACAAACCACCAAAACTAATGTTTCATTATAGCAGCTCCAGCTAAGATACTGACCTTTGGAAGAGGAGACAGGTGTGACTCAGATCATTTTCTTGCCAAGTGGAGACACAGTTAATGACAGAGGCAGAATTTTAACCCAGATCTTTTTATTTTTCTGTGGCTCCGCTAAACTGTGAAATGCTTAAGAAGTTTTAGTGACAACCAAACTTGATTAGTGATAGGTCTCCCACCACCTCAGCAGCTATTACGTATAGTAGCTGCCCTCTTCCTACGGTGCCTTGCCCCTTCCCCTGTGTGACGTCATGCCAAGATGGTTGCTCCCACCAAAGAACAAACCCTTCTTCCCAGCATGCCCCCGTTCCCACCTAGAGAGTAACCTAATACTCGCTCACCTCCTACCACCTAGTGACATCACCGGCTCCTCCATTCCCTAGTCACTACCTCACTCAACCCCACCTCAGCCCCTACAAACCCCACCCCATTCTCTATAAAAGACTCTCCCTGCCCCAGCCATATTGCTTTTGTCTCTCCTTTGTTCAGAGACAGCCCGACAGATCTATTCCCCTAATAAAGGCTTGTTGTGGCCTGGTCTGGTCTTGGTCTTTGGCCCTTTTACCTGACAATTAGTACTACAATGAACAAAATTAAAAAGTCCTTTTTTTTTTCTAGCAGTGTAGGGATCAAATCCAAGGCCTCCCACATGCTGGGCAAATGGTATACCACTAAGCTATATCTCCAGCCCCTAAATTAGGACTTATAAGGTTTTTTAACTAGACCTATGGAAAGCACATGAACTAACCAAATTATTTTTTAAAAACTCAGAGGCACTCAAGAAATTGAGTCCTTAATTATTAACCCTGTGAAGCCATAGCTTACTCTCTAGTGAGCCTCTGGAAAATCGAGCTCTAGAATACATTAAAAAAGTAAAACTTGGAGAAACTACAGTTTTAGTGGAATAAATTGAGGATTTAGATCAGTCTCACTTCTAATCTCACATAAATATGTGATTTAAGTTAAACCTTAAGCTCTGAGTATTTATCTGCAAAATGGGGATTATAATATATATCATTTAGATTTTTAAAATTATAAAATGAAAATTAAATTACCCACATTATAAATAATAAATCATATCTAATATGAAGATGATTATACATATATGTGCTTCTGTATACAACCAGTACTGTTAATGTTTTACTAAAGAACAACATCTTTATCAGATGATTTTTAATTAGGGCATAATTTGACTGTGGCCAAAGTAAATGTAAATGTCCCATTTTGGTAGAATACTTTGGGGATCAGACATTAAGTCAATTCTGATGTAGATGTGATAAGTTCTTTTTCCTGTTTTCCTTCCCCCTGGTATTACCCCATTGCCTCTACCCATGGCTCAGGACATTGTTGGCAACTGTAATGATGCAGTAGTGAACTCAGAAATAAGCAAGGTTACTTTCCCATCTGCAACTTCCCGTCCCCTTTTTTTCCGTGCAGTCTTGCTCTGTTATACCTCAAATTGCTAGTACTTTCCTTTCTTGAGCCCTGGATCCTGAATTTGAAGAGCTAGTTAGTTCCTTCTTCATGTGTATGCACGCACGTGTGTGAGTGCACATGTGAGTGTGCACTTGTGTGTGTATAAAACATGGACAACCCTTTAAGGATGCAGTACACCAACAATGTGTAAAACTTTGAAATTCTTGGGCTAGGGATGTAGCTCTGTGGTAGAACATATGCACAAGTCCCTGGGCTCCATACCCAATATAAAAAGAAAATTAAAAAAAAAAAACTTCTGAAGGAATTGTCCCAGAGAAATGTAGTCCATCAGCAGGTCTCATTAAAACCTTAGTTTACCACATTAACTGTGTCATCCGCTCACTTTACAAAGGTCTAAATGGCATCTTTTTTCTTTTTTCTTTTTTTTTTTTCTTAATGGCATCTTGTTTCCCTTCCAGAGTTTCACTGTAAGGATCTCATTTGGACATAAAAGTTGAGGCTGTTGCACCATTTCACTCCTGTGTGTTCTTTTCCAATTAAGCAATATTCTCAAGCACCTTACACTCTTAAAAGTATTCATCTTACCCCAGAGTAATACTCTGGTCCTAACAGAATTCTGAGAAATACAGATTAGCTTCCTTTAGCCTATTTTTCCATTTTTCTCTTTCCACACCCCCACACTCCTCAGTGATTCTGTTACCAACTGTTTGTTTTTCTACTGTGCTGCAAAGGCATTTCCAGCCTGGATCTCTTTCCTAATCTTCAGGCTCAATATATTTGTTGAAAAGTGTCTCGGTGGTGATGTTCTTTCTTTTGTTATGTTGTGCATGGTTTTTAAAAGTAGTAAACTTTCTCATTCACTTGGATAAGCACATATTACAAGAAAAATGGGATGTCCATGATATGTACTCACATTTCAGTTCATAATTGGCTGGGTCCAAGCCAGGATGGTGTGGCAGAGCAGCTTAATGGAGGAGAGCTGCTCATGGGTTGGCAGATAGGAAGCAGAGGATGAAGGGAGGAGCCAGGAAGGGAGACACAGTATAACCTTCTGAGTTATGCACACAGTGACCTGGCATTTTCCCACCAGGACCTACCTCCTAACTATAACCCCCTATAATCCAGTCGCCTTCCAAAGGTCCCACAGATGATGGGATGTGGCTTTCGGGGGACCTCAGATTATGCCTGCTATTAAAGAGTGCTCTAAACCCATGTATAGCACAACCAATGAAAATCCCTTCACAATGGACTGTACTGAACTTTACTCTAGATATTAACCATAACACTTCCCATGGAGTGTGAAGATAATTTTATGAATTCTTCCTTTATACTAATTCTTCTCTTTTCATTATGGTATCATGCAGTGAATGGACCACTTTGACACTCAAGTGCGTTCTCTTTGTCAGATACAAAGTTTGTAAGGACTTTTGTGAAATCCAGAGGTTTTTTTTTTTTAAAAAAAGCAATTTGAAAGCAATTGATATGGAGCAATAAAATATGGTAATTAAGGGAATAATAATAATAGACAAACCATCACAGAATCTAGGACTATAGTGTCTGCTGTGTGCATTTGACTGAGCTGAGCCTCCTATGTGAAAATACTATTAACGTAGGTGAAAGTGATAATCTTTGTGCTGTATTTTTTGGAATCCAATGTGGCATAATGATTAGTGCACAGAGCTCAAGACAAGCAAAACTGACATTTCCATGGATTACATTTGTGGGTTCATTGTTTAACCTACCTTAGGGCTTAGTTTCAACTTTTTAAAGTCTAGAATTAATATATAGAAGGTCAGACCAAGGCACAATTCAGACTGCCGAGCCAGGCAAAGTTAAAACAATATGTGATGAGTTTATCACTGCCTGGGTGCAGATGGACCAAGGGCAAAAAGGCGGTTGGCAATGACAGGAGGGTGCACATGGTTGATATAGGGAAGTGTGGATAGGGGAGGGGACACTGGTCGAGAGGGTGGAAAATTTTAGAGTTCCCTGGGTGATGGGCCTGGGGTTGGCTGATAAACAGGGCAATGGTGAGAGCAGCAGGGCAGCTGCTGGCTTCCTGTTTTCTCTATGCTCCTGTGGATGCAGATAGTGGATCTGCTTGCACAGAGAGGTCTGACTCTGGGGCCTGTCAGTATATTCTAATCTCAGGGCTGGGAGTATAGCTCAGTAATAGCATGTGCACCTAGCAACCATGAGGCTCTGGGCTTAATCACCTGAAACTCCTGCCTCAAAAAATATATAGAGAAAGGAAGAGAGAAAATGTGTATCAATCTTATATTCCTAAGGTTGTTATGAAAAGGAATTACAGATTATGAAATTAATTATCCTAAACCAATGGTATAGTACAACCAATGGAAATTCCTTCTCAATGAACTACAGAACTTTAACACTATATATATTTAAGCTTAGCTCATAATAAGCATTTAATATATTTTCACATTTTAGGACTAGTTTTATCATTGTTGAGTTGAACTAAGCCAGTTACATGCTTTAAAATTCTCTTGAGGAGTCACACATCCTGTAACTATTAGGACAGAGATACTTGCTGTAGCAATTCCTTTGCAAAATTAGTGCAGTAACTCTGAAATAGAGCTTAAATCCTATGTAATGATCACGATCTGTTGTATTATCATCTTTGAAAAAGCATCACCGTCTACTGAATTCCTAACACCATCCTTATTAGGGCTTGATAATGAAAATCTTCATAATTTTTGTGTAATTAACTTGGAGATCTTTTATTTATATAATTTTGTTACTCCTTTTAGAGCAAAACAGGCTCAGTAATTTAAAAAAGTTAATTTGACCTATGCACTGTAGACAGATTTTATTATCCAAACATACCAGTAGGTCCCATATTAATAAATACTCACCACCTATGGATATCATAATGATTAATGTAGCTCTTTTCTTAATCAGTTCACTTGTGCCTACATGTATTGATCAAATTATTGGCTGCAGTGGACTGTACTGAACTGTTTTGATATGTCACATTCTCTTTGACTTGCACATATAGATTCAGTCTCAATGTCATAAAGACCTTGCCATTCAGTGAAAAATTACCAAAGTTTTTAGAACCATGTAGTAGATGTTTTGAGATGGTTTTTGGAAGGCTGTTAACTCCATTCTTGTGGACACCTGCCAAATTTCTGTCACAGGATCAAAAGCAGCTCATCTAAGGGCATAGTTACATTAATATGTCCCTATGGCAGTAGTTATAAAGGTTTTGGTATCTTCTGTACTTTATGATCATTTATCAGATCTGGACAGCTATTTCACTGGTCATTGTGTTTTGCTCAGTGGACTTCAGAGTTCAGCCCATTCTACTGCCTTTTATTGCTTGCTATTTTTAAGGAGATATCGCAATGGAAACCCCCTTTTTCTGTACAGTGTAATTACTGAAGCACATAAAGCGGTTATAGCAGGAATTTATCACTTTCAGGTGGAAATACTCCCAGCCAAATAAAAGATAGAGTAGGAATACCAGAAGCAATTTATAACAGGCTCACTGACATTTTGTGTTGAGAAGCTCCACCACTGAATAAGCATCAAGTCATAAATCTCTGCAAACGTGATTAAAGCAAGCAAGTGATTCTTTGAGGGGACACTATAATAAAAGAATGCTGTGATGCAAAGCAAGAAAATTCTGTTGACAAAAATCACCAAAAACAGCTGTCAGTAAAATTTACAAACAGCTTGTTTTAAATTCTGTTAGATTCCAGCAGCTGTTTGTTTGCACATAAAATGTTCATTTAGGGAATGAGCATTGGCCCTCGTTTGGGTTCCATTGTGTTTCAAAATTTTGTAATCAGTTTAATCAAAATTCATGCAATAATTTAAATTTTTTTCAAAGGACAAGTGAGAAGTAACCAATATATTTAAGGATAACTCATACATTATATATGTCCAATAAATGTGAGATAAATGATGAATGACTATATGCTATTTATAAAAGTACTCATCAATTACAAACTATTTCAGCTTCATTTTTTCCATCCATATATACACTGTTTTGGAAATTATGCCTATTTTGTATTGGACTCATTACTATTGGTAGTAACCCTTAATAGCCCTTCAGTAATACATTTTAGAGTTTAGAAGGGTGAATTAAAATTTAGTTACTATTATAAAGTCATTCTTCATGGGAGATATTTTATTAAATCTCTCCTCAATATTATTGCATATGACTTTATTTAGTTATTTTTCTCACTACCCCAAAAGATGTCATACATATTTTTTCATCTGTGAAGTGAGGATAATAAAAAATACCTCACTGTTGTTGAATGGATAAAATAAACTGATGCACATAGCAAAATGCGATATAGTTCATTTTTAGTAAATGCTAGCACTCACTACTGCATACAAAAACCTCTACTTTCAAAAATAATAAAGTGGTAATCCCAGGATTCAGGAGGCTGAGGTGAGAGGATTGCTGCAAGTTCGAGGCCAACCTGGGCTACATAGTGAGTTCTAGGGAGTTCAAGGCCAGCCTGGAATACATAGTGAGACCCCGTCTCGAAGAAAAAAAAACAATAAAAATATAATAATAAAATGAAGGCTGGGTGTGGTGGTGCACAGCTGTAGTCCCAGCTACCTGTCAGGCTCAGGCTGGAAGATCCTCGGAGCCCACAATTTCAAGACAAGCCTAGACAACATAGCAAGACCTCATCTCAAACTAACTAAATAAAAATAAAACAAGTTTCTTTTTTTTTTGTTTTAGAAATAAGAACCACTATATACTTATGGATACTTAACTAGATAGGAATATAGTATGTTTAATTTTTTAAAATATCTGTGCCTCTCACAAACATATTTGTGTTCATGTTTGCTTTATGCCATGTTTAGGTACCAATTTGAAAATTAATTTGGAAGATTGGAAAGTTGATTCAAATCAAAAACCATTATCTTAAAAAGAATTATAACGGTATAACTTTTCTCTTCATTCTTTTTTTTTTTTTTGGTACGGGGATCGGACTCGAGACCTTGCACTTGCAAGGCAGTCAGTGGAACCACTGAGCTAATTCCCCGGCCCCACTCTCTTCATTCTTAAGACAAACATGCACAAAAATTTTCCTTTCCCTGGCTTACTCAATTAAGAAAATATATTCCATTGGTTTTAATTTCTGTTACAGTCTATATAGTCCTAACAATTGCTCGTTAGGATCGATACTATTATTATCACACTTGACAGATGGAGAAAAAGTTCTCCAGGTTTTTAAGTGACTTCTCAGGGATACACCTTAATGTAGCAGAGCAAGGAAATAGATCCAGGTCTGCCTGAACTCAAAGCCCAAGTTTTCAGTACCTACATAACCTAATTTTAATTAGTTCAACTTCAAAGGACATTGTGTAAATCAGTTGAAATACCAGAGTGCATACTAATTTTCAGCACAATTATGCATTGTAAATTACAGAAGTTTTAATCTCTTAGAGAATTTACTCCCTAGTGACAAGACTAATACAAGAAACAATACAAATAATATGAAACAAATTATAATTAAGTGTTCAATTGTGTGGTACATGTATAAGTATCACAAAAGGTTAAGGGAGAGAATGCTTAAAATTGCTTACTGAAAATTAGAATAATTATGGGAAGCTTTATGTGAGAGGTGAAAGTGGAAATTAAGTCTTGAAAGATAGAATTGAAGTAATGGGAGAAGGAAGATTATTTCAGATGGGCAAAATTAAAGGAACACATACACAGATAGGGAAACAACAACAGTTTGACTACAGCAGAGATATTACATTGAAATATGAAATTGCTGATTTTGTAGGTTAACAATAGCAATTTCATTTGGCTCAACCTAATACATATTATATAGCAGTGATTATGATTAGTATACAGCTGAATACAATAGAGAACTACAATTTGGGGAGCAATCAGTGAAACATCACCATCAGAAAAGCTACCAAGAATCAACAAATAATGACTGGAATTATTGTCTGTTCTTATGTCGCCCTGAGAGATTTGGAAATATAGTACTCAGATATTCAGAGAAAATTCTTAATCCAATCTAAGTAAATAGAATAAAATTAAAGAACTGAAACAAAACAAACAAAAAAAAACTTGCCCTTTCAGGGCAACTTGAGCTAGGAAATAACTATTATCAGATTATTAGTAATAATCCACGTTTACATTGCTTTGGCATCTACAAGTGATATGTGATAGCTAGCATGCCTCATAAAGAATCCACTTGTCAAAACAGGCTTTTGAAAGGAAAGTTTATTCCAGTTAACAGGGACTAAAATCAGGAGATTCTACCAGCTAGCTGGGAAATGCTGAGTTTATCACAACCGTGTGTGGATGGGCTGACATTGGGATAGAGAGAGAGTAGCAGCTAACTGGGAGAGATTTCATCCTTGAAGGATGGGTTAACACTAGGAGAGAGATATTAGCAACTAACTGGGAAAGGAATTAGGCTTATATAGGTATTGAAGGGGAAAAGGATTCTGGGGTGAAGTATTTATGGCTTAGATGCTCAAGGACAGTCTGCTCAGATGTGTAGACAATTACTGGACTTCTCGGTACCGGCTGTGCACCACCACACCCAGCCTTCATTTTATTATTATTATTACTGAGAAGGTGCTGTTGTTTGCTTAAAGCAGCCTGTTTGCTTTGTCCTGTTGATATAGACCAGGCCTGACAGCATGTATGGGCTCACAGGAGCCATTTATCACATTTTTAGGAAGTTTACCATGCATTTGTTAAAAATCACCATTTTTTTTTTTTTTTTTTTTTTGTTTTTTTTGTTTTTGGTACCGGGGATCTAACTCGGGTCCTTGTGCTTGCAAGGCAGGCGGCGAAACCACTGAGCTAAATCCCCGGCCCTAAAATCACCATTATTTAAAATAATATTATATGAATTTAGAATTTTTAAATTATTATTTTTTGTTTTGTGTTGTTCTGCTTTTTGAGGCAGGCTCACCATGTAGTTCAGGCTGTCTGTGAGCTCACTATGTAGCCCTGCTGGTCTTGGACTCTCAGCCATCCTACTGCCTCAACTTCCTCCCCCACCCACAGTGCTGGGATTGCAGGTATGTGCCACCATGCCCGCCTTTAAATTATTTTTAAGGTAAAGATAATCAATACTCAAAACTTATCACTTCCTAAGTATTATACTGTATTTTAAAGTTATATTCTTAATGTTACTATTTTAAATGACAGAAATACTGTAGAACAGATTCTTTATTTAATGACTTACCTGTTTAACAACTGTTCAGACTTACAAACCATCTTTTTTTTTTTGGTACAATACACCTTGTTTATATAGTACTGTAATTTTTGCTTGTTGTACTGTATTGTACAGTACTGTCATTTTTACATTCTGTTGTACATTACAGTATCACATGTAAAAGTTATGCAAATAAAAGCAAAGTCATCAAGTTGGAGTCTCTTTTGACCATTTCTTTGTTGTGAATATTGTAATGTACATACTATATACAATTTCTTATTTAGCAACCAATTCATTTAACAACCCAGTCACAGGACTGGACCTTGGTCCTTAAACAAAGAGTGTCTATATTTGGGGGTTTTTTGGTACTGAGGATCGAACTCAGGACCTTATGCTTGCAAGGCAAGCAACAGAAGCACTGACCTATATCCCCGGCTAAGAGTGTCTATATTTGAAGGAATGTTCTTGGACATCTCTTGCTAATCTGATGTTCAGTGACATTACTATGGTAACTAAAATCAGCCATGAGGAAAGTATTAATACCATGGATATCAGTCAGGGCTAACAGTTATGATGTGATGTTTTGTTTGTTTATTTTTTGCTATACTGGCACTGAGCTACATTCCCAGCCCTTTTTTTTTTTTTTGGTACCAGGGATCAAATTTGGGTCCTTGCGCTTGCACAGCAGGCAGCAAAACCACTGAGCTAAATCCCCGGCCCTCAGCCCTTTTTATTTTTTACACTGAGACAGGGTCTCACTAAGTCACCAAATTTCCCAGGCTTGGCTCAAATTTGTACTCTTCCTGCCTCAGCCCTCCCAAAGTGCAGTGATTATAGACATGCACCAGCATGATCAGCATGATGTATGGTTTTTTATTATTATTATTTTAGATTTAGATGAAGAATGTAGCTCAGTGGTAGACCATTTTCCTAGCATGTGCAAAGCTCTGGGTTCAATCCTCAGTACCAGCCAAAAAAATAAATATATCATGTCTATGCTATTGTATTGTGAATAGGCACAAAAATACAAATCATATCCTGACAAACAGCTTTTATTTCCATTGTAGTTATTAATTTAACATGAATATTAACCAACATATGTAGGCTGGACCTCCATTCAGAAAACCTGTTGTTCAGCATTTTCCAGAACATCCACCCATTATGTCAGGTCTCAGGTCTCAGACTGTGTTTGACTTCTGCTCACAAATCTGTGCTCTTGCCACAACATGACATCCAAATGGCCCCTCCTCTTAGACTGTCTCTGAGCCCCACAGAGGTTCAGAACCTAGACATGCCCCGAGGTCCTGAGCTCCTGGATCCTTTGGGCTTTACCACCTCTCCAGTCCAAAACTGTCAGTAGCTGCTAACTTTGCTAACATATATACCATGTCAATGCCACTCTGTTAAAATAGGGAGAATGCCTTTTATGTCTACTCTTAACTAATTTAGTGTAGCCTTGTGCTTTTTCTTTCAGAAGTGTTATAGGAAATTGGCTCTTTTTATGAGTCCATGATCGGCTGGTTTGGAGAAATCTTTCCTGTCACTTTCCCTTCTTTATTTGTTTCCAGCACATATACTACTTCACACATATTTAACTTGCTTAACTAATTTTTATCTGAAGTTCTTCATAGAATGCATGCTCCGAGAGAACAGAGACTTTTGCACATCTATTACGACATCCCCAGGACCCAGCATAGCACCGGGAACCCAATAAAAATCCACTAAGAGAGGTATTTGCAAAACCCAAATAGTATAGGCATGGAAAAAGAAATTATGTGTTGGGCCTGATAAGAAAGAGAAGAAAGAAGAAGGTGCAGAGAAGGGAGTCAAGATATCATGAGTTTGGACTTGCCAATGAAAGTACTAGAATTTGGGTGGCTGAGAACTTGATTATGGAATACTTTGAAGAGCAAATAAGACTGCTATGGAAACAAATCTGAAGTCTATGGATTTGTGGGCCCTAGCCCCCTGGAAAATGCCATATAAGCCACGGAATGGAATATAAAGGTAAAGAAAGTCCCTGTTCTAACAGGACCTTTTTGTACCAGCAGAAAAGTAGCTACATACATTACTTATAAACCATTATGATGTGACCAAAGTGGGTAGGGAGAGAAGAAGACAAGGGAGGAGCAAAGAAGAGACAGAGGAAGATAAGAGAAGGAAGGAGTTAGGACAGGACAGGAGAAAAGTATGGTTGGAAATCCAATCTTTTATCTCAGTAGGGCTAAGAAAGGCTTCTGCACCTTTTCTTAATATAAAGAAATAATACTTCCTGACCCCAGTGGGAAATGTTTTGCTAACAGAACAAGATGGAGAAAGCTCTGGGGCAGGTTGTTTCAGGTTCCTGCCATCTTGCTCTCCAAACAGTCCATGACACGTAAGCTTATCCTGCCAGACAGTCCTTGTGGGAGAAGTATATTACTTGAATTTTTTCTGATCGTGATATCGTTTCAATAGAGTTCTACTTTCACACGCAGTGAAATCATGTCAAAGATTTTCACATCTTTCTGCCTTATTGCTTTAGGTGAATGTGGATACTGTTATAGCAGTAATTATCAAAACCAAGAAAGAGCAGGAAAAAGAAAAATACCCTTTGTTTTCCAACTATTTTTAATGGTAAAACGTATTTAAAACTAAAAGGAAAAATACATTTTAAATGTATAATATAAGAATCCATGGGTTTACTGGTGGGGTGGAGAAGCAAAGGGAAAGGAGGAAAGGTGAGATGACTACTAATGAACGGAAAAAGAAGAGACAAGGCAGTTTTCCTAGAATTACACTCCTGTAATCTCAGCATTCTGAGGAAGGATCATGAGTTCAATCATAGCCTGTGCAATTAGTGACTTAGTGAGACCCTGTCTCAAAAAGTAAACAAGACTGGGAATGTAGTTCAGTGTGAAGGCCCAGTAAAACACACACACTCACACACACACACACACACGTGTGCACGCGTCTTGGGGTGTAGCTCGGTGGTAGGGCTCTTCTTACTAGCATTCACGAGGCCCTGGGTTCAATCCCTAGCAGGATGAACAAAAAGCCTGGTTCATACTGAGCCTGAAGCCAGGACACTCTGAGGTAGGGAACTAGGGCAGTGCAAAGCTGATTGGGGAAGTACGTGTGACCTGTTAATTATAAAATACCAGGACACAGGCCCTACATGTGGACTTATCCTGAGAACTTGAGCATATGTCTGATAGGACAGCCTACACCTTACACCACCCTGAGGCGTGGAAAATACAAAAAGGAAAGTCCCATTGAATTCTCTGCTA
The DNA here is from genome assembly GCF_000247695.1 of Heterocephalus glaber. Next base: position 1,338,879 of record NW_004624765.1, on the reverse strand, counting down.
CTGTTCTCTCTCACAGTAGTCTGGTCTCATCCTGTCAAATGTACTTATTTTCCTGCTTTTATTTGGCCCAAACTACCTCTGCAGAGCCTGTTTCTTTTCCTACCTTTAATAAGTGTAAATCCTTGCTACCACTTCTGTTTGTCTTGACCAATTCTGTACTCAGGGCAGAAAGAACCTAGAAACCACATCTAGAGAGAGACTCTGGCACCCCCAAAGCTGGTAACAACCCCTGACTTCGACCATGTTTTAAAAATGTGTGCAGAAATGGGCAAGTACAAAGCCACCAAAAGGGACACTAAACAAAACAAAACAACAAAAAAAGATGCATGTTCGTGCCCTATTCTTCCTTTGCTATTTTTTAACATTTGTTAAGCTATTTAATGGTTGATTAGTTAATTTAATTTAATGTAATTCCAATTAATCTCATATATCATAGTTTTGTAGAGTTTACTATAGGCCAGTCACTATGTTAGATGCTAGAAACATAGGGTCAAATGAGTGCCTCGCTCGGCCTTCATTGAGTTTAAAACCTGTGAATCCCTTTTTTTAGCTCTAACATAAGAAAAGTAATAATTGCCTTCTGATAGTGTTGCTGTAAAGATCAAATGAGAATACCTTATATAAAAGGAGTTTGTAAACCATACGTGTGAGACATTATTATTATACTTCTCTTTGTTCAAATTCAAAATAAGAAATACTCAGCCAACCCCACATTTGTTAAAGTTAAAACAAAATTACTAACTTCAATTGTCAGTGTACAATTGCCTTTAGAAAAAAACCTCCTTTTAAAAACCTACAAAGATTTTCTGCAACTCCCATTATGATCAATACATAATGTGGCTTGCTTTGAAATTTCTCTTCTACATTTCATTTCCAAGTAGGAATTAAATTTCTTTTCTTGAATTATAGGGTGCCAGAACAAACAGTTAAAGCATTGAGCAAGAATCACAAAATCTAACTCATTCTGTAGGTGAACCGCAGACCAAAAAAACCCTCTAATTTAGAGATATCCTTAGACTGAGGTAATTTTTTATTTTACAACATCAGAATAAGATAGTGAAAAATCTATACCTAAAGATAATTTTTTAAAATACTGAATTAAAATAACCATTTTATTTCCCCAGAGGATGAATTTAATTTTTTATACAAAACATAGTCAAATATCCTCTTTTATTTATATACTATGTCTCTTTAAATGAAACAACAGTATTAACATGCTCAGAGATCAAGCAATCTTGATAAGCTCATCTTTGCTAAGTGTTGTATAATTATTCAAAAATTCTTAAGTATTACTTGAAATGAATATATCTAGCATTTCAAGTGTTACTTGTTGACAAGCATACCAGTTTTGAAATAGTGGTTTGATATTAAGATATATATTTTTTGATTTTTGCCCTGGTCTTGGTTTATAGCTGCCATAACCAAATAACTAGAGCAATAAGTATCTTTTGTTAAAATATTGGCCTTTTATTCCTGAAGTAGCCCCAGAACAGCTCCAAAAGTGAAAGATCAGTCTTTTGTTATTTATAAGGAGCCCCTTCAACCACACCTCAGTTTACGTTAATGAGGTGATTTTTGAAAAATCCCTAGATAATCCTAGGATTGGGGATTGGTTTCCAGGGATCCTACCAAGTACTCACAGGGTTTGAACTCAATACCCCACTCATCTACTCTTTGGAGAATTAAAAGAATAGCTAAGCTTAAATTCATCACTAATAGATGATAATTTAATCAATTATATTTACATAATAAATCAATAAAAACATTAAGTGACAAGGCTCAGATAGCTTCCAGATAAGGGAATACATGAAGGTTCCTTAGAAGATGATGCATCCAGAAAGGGCATGGAAGCTCTGCACCCCTTCTCTTATACGTTTCTATGTGTATCTCTTCTGCCATGTTATTATAGACAGCTAAGTTAGACAGAAATATAATAGGCAATCAGATAGGGCTGGGCCCTCAAGAGAGTCAAAACAAAAGGTAAAAACACTACAAATGCGGCCAGAGATACATCAGTTGGGGGCCAAGCCTCAAGATGACAACAAAAAAACCAAGCCTACAAACTTCCTCGAGGAATGACATAAGTGACAACACCTGGCTTGGTAAAGTCTAGATAGGTATCAGTCATCTCAGTGGGTGACCAAGACCCTCAGATCCATCACCTACCTGAGAATTTCTTTGTTCTTTCCATATACTCTTGCTATGTGACTTGCTTCTCCATTGGATCACTATTATGTAAGTGACCATGCATGTAACTTTATTGGTCAATCATAGCTGTAACCCACATTATACTCATGTGGGTTTTGTGCCATAAACCCTCCTTGTAAAGTGGGGTCCCTGGCTATCCATTCCAGACCCCTTCTGTCCCTCTTAGACAGAAGCTATCTTTCTTTCAATAAATCCTTCCTACTCTTAATCTCTGTTGTTCCTACAATTCATTCTTTGATTTTAAGAAAATATGAGCTCAGTATATCAGACTTCTAACAGGTTGGGAGAAATAATATTTTCACATTTCATCTCTGGTATCATTTTCCTGTATCAATGTGAGAGCCCAGTGCTCTGGGTGGTATAAAGAATTTACTAATAGTCACAGAATATAGAAAATAAAAATTTATTAACATACTACAAGAGAGCAGCAGGCAAATTCAGAAGAGGACTGTGCCATTACAATGAAGGCTGAGACTTTTATATTTTATTTGAACATAAGGGGAGAGTCTGGAAATGTCATCCCAGGAGTGCTTTTGTTACTGTGGGCAATGCAGTCCCAGACAAATTTCTAGGTTCTCCTGTGCAGTGAATAAAGAATTAGGTGGTGGCACCCAATGATGAGGAAAAAGCAGCAAAATTCAATGACGTTTAATTAGACAATTGGTACATTCAGAGTGTGTGGACTTATGTAGCAGAAAGGAAAATGGCAGGAACACTTGAGGGCATGAGGTTTAAGAATTTAAAATGTTCCACAGGCCTAGGATTCCTCCCATTATGTCTTTGAGAGTACGATTGACAGGGCCCTGTGTCATGTCGCTGATTCTATCACACATGTCCTTTCCCATAATTCACTCTGTTATAATTGGATTATGAGATGTAGTCCATATGCATGAAACTTCACTGAGCTCCAGGTGAAGAAAGGTTACTATGATGTTCAAGGTAGAAAATCTGGCCAAATTGGTCCTGTATGAGACTTCAGAATTTTTCAAGGCAGGTCCAGAGGTCTTGTTTCTCATCTCTGACTCAGGGTAGTAGGCCTTAGGACAAAGGTGGGAGGGTTGGCCCTGAGGCATTGCCCAGCTTCAGCGGAGTGGTCTCATAGCCCCAGTTGTACTATCTATATTATTCTCATCAGGTCAAGTTTGTTCAATTGTCCATCCATCTAAATTCTAAGGATAATGGGTATTGTTTAAAATGACAATCTTTTTGTTTGACAGGGTCCTGTGCCATTGGCATGGCTAGAAACAGTCCTTATGGGTAAAATTAATTGACAAATGTGTTAAGATCGACTAATATTAGTGGTCAAGGTGACCAGAATAAACTATATGTTTGTACTTGAAAGAGACTTTTGACATCATATGGGGGTAGTGGAAAAAACAGTATTCTTTACAACATGACAAGTGACTAGGTTATCTAGTGATGTATACATAATTCTTGTGCATAGTTCATAAGGTGTAAAGTTAATATTCTACAGACTCATTACTCAGTGGCAATGTGGCCTTTAATAAAACAACACCGGTGCCATGATTGCCCACATCTTCCTCTGCCTCCATTGTAATAAATTGTTAAATGTATTTCCCTAAGTTCTGTGAGCCAATATATTAAATTACTCAAACCCAAGGGGAAGAACTTCCAGTCAACATCCAAAATGGGGACCATCTTGGGAGGCTGAGTTATCAACCTGTAAGTTGATGCTACCTCCAGGTAGTGTCGGAGCTGAAATGAATTAGAGGACACCTGGTTGGTGTCCACTGCAGAACTGATGGATTGGTTCCTGGTAAGTGGAAATCCCCACATGCTTCTTTGTAACCAGAGTGACTGATTGCTAAATAAGAATAGAAAAAGCATTTTGATGTTTGTTTTTGCAGTACTGGGGATTGAACCCAGGAGATTGCCCATCCTAAGCAAGCACTCTTTCACTGAGTGAAACCTGTACTTTGTTTTTATTACTACATTTTCAGAAGAGGTAATGTTAGGCAGGTATTTAGACATTACCAGGCCTGAGGGACAAAATGGGAATCCAAAATAGCATGTGTTACCAGTTAAGTAAAGAAAGACTTAGATGCATAATACATTTACAATCACTTGTTAGGTCTCAGACCCCAAATAATCCCACAGAGCACAATGACATCTTATGGTTATACATTGTACAGATTCCATTTAATATCTGGCCACCTGGCCATTTAAATCCAGAACAAGGCATACAGCACGCCTGGCTGCCACAGGTTACAGTCCAATCATATTGTAACAGAGACGAGCCCAAGATAGTGCCTGCCAGGTGAAACTAGCCCACTGGGTTAAGAGCCAATTCAAGCAACTAATTAATCATATAAAACATGAGAACAAAGGACAAAAGTTAAAATAAGAGGGGAGACAAGAACTTTTCCTCCCTAGGAAAAGAAATGCTAAGTTAATTGACAGCTCTTCCCTAACCACCAGGCTGGACTTACACAAACTTAGAAATGCAGAGTAAACAGCTTCCTTTGAACTAGCTAAATAACTGATTTTCTTTAGACCCTGAACCCACAAAGCCACTCTAAAAATAAGTCACTGCTGCTTTATTTACTGATAAAAGGCAAAAACAAAAGAAAACAAAAAAAACACATTGGCTTTTCCATTTCTGGAATCCCCTCATGGTGCACCATGAGCTTTTTTCTTCTTATTTGCAATAAACATTTCCCTAACTCCTTCCTTTTGTCTGAGATGTCATTCTTTAGTTTTGGTGAGACAAGAAGTTGGGTTTATATCAAATTAACTGTTCCAATATCAGGAACGGAAATGTTCTTTAAGTCCCTCCTGCCTTGGGCTTGGACCTGGTTTAAATCAAGAACTTAGCTTTCTCAAATCCTTTCATAAATTCCTTAAATGATTAAAGCTCCCAAGGAACCACTGTTCTAAAAATGATTGGAAGATGTTTTGCAATTCCAAAGTAACTTCTAAATAAAATGTATATAAGCATCATAATTATTGTAGTTCTCCGAAGCACAGGAGTAATTTTTGCACGTATAAAAATATATCCAGACTTTTCTGCCTTCTTGTTTGAAGGTGTAACTCTCTTTTTATCTACTTTACAATAAATTCTACCTAGAGTTCTTCATGGCCTATGTGTCTTGGCTGAATTCTTTCCTCAAGGGCACAAAGGACTGAGGACCAAGGAAGGAAGGGGCTGGTTTCTTGCTTTATTGGGACTCAGCTTCCTGATACCAGTAATGCGAATTTTAAAGGTATTTGATCCATTGATCTTCTAAGAATAAATTACCGTTAACTTTTTTTCTTGATAATGGGAAGTGAACTCAGACCTTTCTCATTGAGCTACATCTCCACTCCTTTTTAATTTTTATTCATTTTGAGAAAGAATCTCACTAAATTGCCTAGGCTGGACTTAAACTTGCCATCTTCCTGCCTGAGCGCCCCAGAGTGCTGGGATTACAGGCACGTGCCACCAAATCCAGCTTGCTGTTAACTTTTGAAAATAAAAGATATAAATATACTCTTTATAAAAATAAAATAAGATAAAATAAAATCATTGTCTTTTCCACAAGCTGAAGCATGTTTGTACTTTCTGATGGTAAATCAGAATTAATATGCATTATCTCTTGTGATGTATTTAAATTTACAACTAAATAAGCATAGAACAGAACCACTATCACAATTAAGGTCAAGCATATATAGAGATATGATAGCACATACCTACAAATATATTATTATAGAATGTAAGATTAAACTGACTCATTCTTAAATTTGTAAGGTTAAAATATTAAAGATTTTAGATATATAGAAAAGTTTTTGGGTTTTTTTTTTGGTACTGGGGATCGAACTCAGGACCTTGCACTTTTGAGGCAGGCGGTGGAACCACTGAGCTAAATCCCAGGCCCCTATAGAAAAGTTTTTTCCTGCAGTAAATTATCATAGACAATTGGACATTCTAAAGTATAAACAATGTGGCCCATTTAAGTGTGGAAAAAAAGCAGATCACTAAGTATGAAGTATTTAAGCACGGGTAACGCAGTCTTTATAAGGCAAGCATATTTTAAACTCAATTTGTAATGTGACACAAAGCCAGTAAAATAGTTTCAGTAGTGGTATGATATACTATGATAGCTTCTATGCAAACATGAATCAAGACCTCCATATCCTGTCAAAGAACCCAAACTTGCAATATGAATTGTATGCAATGCACTTCTTTAAGGAAAAACTTACAGTGAAAAAAGACACCACAAGTCAGGCATAACAACACGTGTATAATCACAGCACTTAAGGAGGCTGAGTCAGAAGGGTAAGGAGGTCAAGGCCACCTGGTTATACAGTGAGTTCAACACAAGTTTGGACAACAAAGTGAAACCCTATCGCAAACAAAGGGCACCACATTTTTTGATAAGCAACGAATTTTAAGTAGTACTTATATTTTTCTGTATGTTGTTCGTCATGTACTACTTAGTATAAGTGGTTTATTAAAATACTCATGATAGTGATAATGGTAACACCACCCAGTGTGTCTTTTTGTTAAAGTACATTAGTTCTACTCTGCCAACTACCTCTTATAAAGTTGTTCTTTGTTTTTTTCCTCTGACCTGCATTATAATTATAAACTCTTAAACACATACAGACACACACAGACACACACACAAGCACATAACTTAATTGACTGATGACTGCTGGTGTCCATTTGTAGGAGAAGAAATTAGATAAACACTGGTCCCAGGACTACCTAATCTGTAATCTTCAGTAGTTATTCAGAGCCTGGACCATCTGATGTACTTCAGATAACATTAAGGTTGTTGATTGTGTTCTTTAATTAAAAGTGGAGTGATATTTAAAAATTGCAAAAAAATAATGTTTGTCCAAAGAATAACAGAACCTAGCTGAGGAGCTTTGTTGCTATCTCAAGGATACTCTGGCAGAAGAAAAAGGAAAACATCCTGAATGATAGAGATGGTGATTGAGCCTGGATAAGTGACTCACCATGCACCCTTCTTGTCTGGTATCCTAGTAACCTCTTGTCCTTTCCTTAACAGCCCTTTCAAGCACTGAAGTTCTCTAAGATGGTCTGTTTTGGTGATGATGGTCCTCCCACCACCCCATCTTCTCAAGGTACTGATATCGGGGAAAAATATAATTATCAGCCTACGAAATATCAGATATGCCAAATTTGTGTTCCCCACAACTGAAGAATGAATTGAATTCTAAGGAACAACAGAGGTTAAGAATAGGAAAATTTGGGGGTTTGGGGTTTTTTTTTGTTTTTTTTTAGTGTCTAGTTACAGTATTTTTAACATTTTCCTTTTATTTTTATTTTTTGTTAAATTCTTTTATTGGAACATTGTAGGTATACACCACAATTACATTTCTCATTGGGAATTGTACCTTCACATAATTCATCTTGGTTCTCATTTTTTTCCCCATTCCTAGCCCTCCCTTCACCTCCTCCACCCTTCCCTATTTACAAAGACTTTATTTCCATTTTTGCCATTTCTCAGCATTTTTCCTTTCCCTTCTTTCCTTTCCCCTGTGCCTCCCACTACCCCTACCCCTTTGGACCTTTTCTTCCTATTTTGCATTATCAATTATTCATTCTAATCATTGGTACATTTTAGGTATATAATATAATGACAAAGAATAGGAAAATTTTATTGAGAGAGATAGCTCCTGAGAGACAGGAGGGGACCTGAAAATGGGTCTACTTCACAGAGGAAGTTTTATAGAGCAAAATCACAAGGTTGGTACAACATGGGTCAAAACTATGAGCAAGCAATATGATTACCATATAGCCCCTTAGGTAATATTGATCTAATGGGGAAACAGGTCACATAGCCAGTATACATGGAAAGAACAAAGACCTTCTTAGAAAGGGATGGATCGGAGGTTCTGCTCACACACACTTGGTGACTGGTCTATCTAGACTTTATTGAATTTATTGAACCGGGTGATACCAATTATAGTATAATCTTCAATTTATTGCTTATCCCTTGGGGAGGAATGTAGGGCGTCATTCTATCTTTATATTGAGGCTTGGCCTTTAACCAATGTGCCTCCATCCACAGCCTTCAGCTGTAATGTGTTCTCATCTGCACTGACTCCCTCTCCCTCGAGGGCCTAGCCCTGTCTGACTGCCTATAGTATTTCTACCTAATTTAGCTATCTATAATGGTTTATTATAATATCTATAATAAACTTGATTTCCTTTCTACCAACTCTCATCTCCCAAGTATTGACTTTCAAGTGGGGAGCAGACAGACTTGAGTCAGGTAACATGCCTATAAGAAATTTTGGATAAAAATAGCATACTTATTATTTTACAAGGTTTGGTGTGTTTTAATATACCAAAAATAAAATTTGGTTTTGGAAATAAATATTTTAACTCACAAAAATGAAATATGGGAAAAATAACTTTAAAATTGTTCATTGCTATAAAACAATAAACCTTTCTTATTACTTTCCAATAAGACTTTACAGGGGATAACAGCTTCTTTCTACAAATATATTACTCATTCTGTATAAGTGGAATTAAGGATATCATGAAATATTTTATAAATATTTACAGTTATAATCAATGAGCCATGTTTAACTTTGAAACTAAGTAAAATATAACAAAATCACTAATAAAGCATGTTTATGTAAAGAATAATCATTTCATAGTTTGTATTTGAAGCCATATTACTCGCTAGATTTTCTTTGAAACACTTTATTGTGATCAGTTGTAAGGTATCCGAAGAATATAAATTGCAAATATAGATAGCCCCTTAAAATTTGAACTCAACTTAAAAATTATGCTCAGTATTTCTATTACACATCTGTGCTAGGACAAGGAGTAACCAAAATTTCAAATGCTAAGTACCTATGGTTTATTAGAGTGTGCTGGTAGGGAATGTACTGATATTACTTGTTCCTCACTTGTATAGATGGCCTTGGCTGAAACATAATGAGCAAGGCTATTCAGTCATATCCCCTTTTCAATTACCCATTCCAGGAAGAGACTGAAATTTATTCAAGTATTAGAATTCTTTGATGTTTAGAATTTAAAAAGAATACATTGGATAGAAAAGATATTAAGTATCAAATCCAGAATGAAAGAGATTTCTTTCTGCATACTACAAAATAGTAATATGTAACAGTTTCCTAATGTTGTACATGTTTGATTTATAAAAACTTGATTTTCTGTGCAAAATAAATTTTCTTTGTTTTTTTTGGTATTAAATTCTTTTATTGGTACATTGTAGGTATACAACACAATTACATTTCTCATTGAGAATTGTACCTTTACATGATGCATCTTGGATCTCATTCTTTCCCCATTCCTAGCCCTCCCTTCACGCCCTCCACCCTTCCCTATTTACAAAGACTTTATTTCCATTTTTGCCATTTCTCATCATTTTTCCTTTCCCTTCTTTCCTTTCCCCTG
>NW_004624765.1:1308848-1326515 GCF_000247695.1 Heterocephalus glaber | reverse complement strand
GTATAGGTTCTGGAAGTAGGTATTGATGATCCTCTGGATTTCTGCTGGGTCTATTGTCATTTCACCCTTTTCATTCCTCATTGCATGGATTTAGCCTTTTCTTTCCTTTCTCTGAGAAGGTTGGCTAAAGATTTGTCAGTTTTATTTATTCTTTCAAAGAATCAACTCTTGGCTTCATTGATTTTTTGTATTGTTTTCTTAGTCTCCATTGCATTGATTTCTGCCCTGATCTTTATAATTTCCTCCTTTCTGTGGGCTTTGGATTTGTCTTGCTCTTCTTTTCCTAGAAGCTTGAGGTTCAGCATCAGGTTGTTTAATTGGGCCCGCTCTGTTTTCCTAATATGTGTATTCGCTGCTATGAATTTCCCTCATAAGACTGCTTTCATTGTGTCCCATAGATTCTGATATGGTGTATTGTCATTGTCCTTTAATTGAAAGAACTGTCTGATTTCTTTAATTTCCTCTGTGACCCATTGGTTATTCAGAAGTATGTTGTTCAATTTACATGTGTTTATGAAATTTTTGTGGTTTCTTTTGCCATTGATCTCCAATTTCATCTCACTATGGTCTGATAATATACAGGGGATAACTTCAATTCCTTTGCACTTTCCTAAATATGTTCTATGAGTGAGTATGTGGTCTATTTTGGAGAAAGACCCATGTGCAGTTGAGAAGAATGTGTATTCTGATTTTGTGGGGTGGAACACTCTTTAAACATCTGTTAAGTTCTTTTGTTCAAGAGTTTGATTGAGTTCTAGTATTTTGTTGCTTGTTTTTTGTCTAGTTGATCTATCTATTTGTGATAATGGGGTATTGAGATTTCCCCACTACTATTGTTCTAGTGCTTATTTGATTTTTCATGTCTGTTAGTATTTGTGTTTTATAGTTTGGTGCACTAGTGTTTGGTACATAGATATTTATGATTGTCATCTCTTCCCCTTGGATTGTTTCCTTCACAAGGATGTAATGTCTTTCTTTGTCTCTCTTAATCAGTGTGAGTTTGAATTGCACTTGGTCTGCAAAGAGGATAGCTACTCCTGCTTTTCTTTGGGTTCCCATTGCATGGAGTATTGTTTTCCACCCTTTAACTTTCAATCTATGAGTTTCATTTTGAATTAAGTGTGTTTCTTGTATATTGTTGGATCTTGCTTCTTGACCCATTCTGCCAGTCCATTTCTTTTAATTGGTGAGTTGAGACCATTAACATTAATGGTTATATCTGATACATATTGAGTTATCATTGTCCTGACCTTTTCTTTTTGTTTGATCCTCCCCGTTAGCTTTTAATTTCTTGTCATGCCATGTGGATTCATTCTGCTCATCTTCCTGGGGTTGTGATCCTTGTTGTCTTTTCCTAGGATTTTGTCTAAATATTTTTTGAGTGCTGGTTTGGTATTCATGAAGTTCCTAAGGTGCTCTTTGGCATGAAAGTATCTTATTTCACCATCAATTTTGAAAGATAGTTTTGCAGGTACATCAATCTGAGTTGGAGGTTGTTTTCCTTTAGTGCTTGAAATACATCACTCCAAGCTCTTCTTGCCTTGAGGGTTTGCATTCAGAAGTCTGCTGTGATTCTGATGGACTTTCCTTTGTATGTTATTTGTTTCTTTGCTCTAGCTGCTTGTAGAATTTTGTTCTTCTGTTGAGTTTCTGGAATCTTAATAATTATATGCCTTTGTGTAGATTTTTTTTGATCCAGGCTAGTTGGAGTCCTATATGCCTCACTTATCTGTATGTCAAGTTCTTTTCTCCTGCTTGGGAAGTTTTCTGCGGTCACTTCTGTGAACAGTTTTTTTTTATGTCATCTGCACCCTCTTCACTTTCTTCATTGACTCCAATCAGTCTTATGTTATTCTTCTTTACATAGTCTAGCAGCTGCTGGATTGATTTCTCATGGTCCCTTACAATTTTAAAGCAATTTTTCTTTTCCTGGTCACTAATTGCAATCTTATCTTCTATATCTGAAATTCTGTCTTCATATTGGCTCATTCTGCTGCATGGACTTTCAATGGAGTTTTTAATCTCCTGGAAATCTGTTTGCCTCTAGTTTTTTATCTGTGTCCTCTCTGGATTTATTAATCATATCTTGCACTATGGGCACAATCTCTGCTGTTATCTGAGAAATTATTTCGGATTTCATTTTTTCCAGATCCTCTTTTGTTGCCAGTTCAGGGAGTCCAGGTGATTGAGTATCAGATTATTCCTTCTCATTTCCTTTTGGGGTTGCTTTATAAGTCTTCTTATACTTATGAAAGTCAACATCCGATTCTCAAAACTTTATTTTTCTCCTTTCAAAGCTATTTTAAAGCTTCTTGAATGAAAATCATTCAGAGGCTATGAGGCTTAGCTGGACAATGAGTTTTTGTTCCTCTATACTTTCCCATGTTCCCTTTTTTTCCAACGAGTTAGTGTTCTGTCACTGCAACAATGTCAACTTTAAAGGAGGAAAGGTTGTGTCTCAGAGGTTATTACCCACAATCGCTTGGGTGTGTTGCTTTGGGCCTGTGGTATACAGTACATCATTGAGGGAGTGCATGGCAGAGAAGCCCTGTTTTCCCCATGGCAGTCAGCACAAGAAGAGAGACAAGAAGGGGCTGGACTCCCAATATCCCCAAGGCATACCCAGTAACCTGACTTCCTTCTACTAAGCTCCATCTCTTAAAGATTCTACCACCTCCTAATAGTGCCACAGAGTAGTGACCAAACTAACATACAGGCTTTCGGGAACATCAAGATCCAAACTACAGTACACTATAAACTCCCAGTAGTAGAATATGTCTTGAAGCCTGTGAAATTTCACAGTGCCTATACACAATTACACCTCATTGTTAAAGGTATTCCCACATGTCTTTTTCTAGGATGTAATTTGATAAATCACAACCTTTCAATTGTGTGAGTTAAGAATTGGTGGGTTGGACATGGTGTGGAAGATGCCTGCATTCCCAGCACTGGTGGCTGAGGTGTGTTTGAGGCCATTTTGGCCTACATCATGAGTTGAAAGTAGCCAGAAGTACATAGAAAGATCTTGTCTCAAAAAACAAAAGCAAGCAAACAAACAAACAAACCAAAAAATGGTTAGAATTCTGGTTCTTACTTGATAGTTAATGCAATATAAATTTAAGAAATAAGAAACAATGTACTATTCTTAGACGGTATAGATAGGTGTTGGAAATGTACACTTCAATGGTTGAGGATTAACCTCATTAGAGTACATTTTTAGCATGTATGAAGTACTGGGTTCAGTCCTCAACACCACACATAAACACATACACATGTAAATATGATATATCTAATTCTGAAAACACAACTATTTTATAACTTTCACCAAGAAGGCTTTCTGTATCCCAAATCCCTCTAGTGGGCATGATTCTTTCTTTAAAGCCCATGTTACCTGGGACTCTGCACAATAGTCTCTACTAGAGCTTAGATAACATGTTTGTCTTTGAAGCCAAACAAGTGGCCACTGGTTTATCCCATGCTCACTACTCCCAATATGGTTGAGCATCCCAATCTGAAGGGTAGCAGATAAGGTTTGATTTTTCCTTTAATCTCTATGTCTCTACTGTCTAAAAGACAGGGACTCTTTTCTCCTCCATACTAGTTGGCCTTATATATAGTGGCAGTGTTTGCTGAAATGAGTTTAGTTCCTGAAAGTGCTGCTTTCTGGGAGGAGATGTACTTTTAATAAGAGACACTTTCTCAAGGGCTACTCAGCAAATGTCAAGCCTTTTAAACTGCTGCCTACAAAAATCTGACACTGGCAACATTAACCTTTAGAGGCCATATTAGCATGTACCTGAAGGCTGTGTTTTGCAGGCTACCTCTAAAGTCTAATTACTTAGATTCTAATAACACAGGTTTAATAAAAGTGTAAAATGGATTGATAAATTACCAGAAACTATAAACTCCCAGTTTAATACTCTGTAGCAAAGAACATATTCTCTAGTTAATTTTCTGCTTCCCAATGATCTGTGTTCACTTAATCATCCCTACAGTCCAGTCAAATCCATTACAGCATGAGCTCTTACAGCTTCTGGATAGGGATATCTTTCATTTGCCCAAATCCTCAGCTCCTCTTGTGGATTCAGGTTTTGTTGCATTAGCACATGAAAGCTTATTTAAAAAATGACATGTTCATTGAGAGATTTGTCCTATTTGATAAAATGAAAAAAATAGGAATGTTTGAATCAAAAGCATTTTAGTCAAACTTAATCTGTGTCTTCTAAGCCATTATCCATCCTCACCACTTAGTTAAGTGCTGTGGAGCTTATAAAAGAGAGACAAGATACCAGATTTTATGCAGCCCCATGGCACAATCATGTTGTGAAACATTTAATAACATTGTAAAACAGAATATGGTTAAGTGTCAAAATGAGACATATGGTCAGCAAGTGTTTCTGAAGATCTGCTGAAAGAGACAGACATCAGCAGAGGTCTAAGGGAAGTCAGCCCAAGGCAAGGTTGTGCTATACTCTTGTCATGAGACTACTGACGGGTAGGGGACAGCTGTGGAGCTCTCTGAGCAACCATGGTGGCATAGACACAATCAGGAGAGGAAGAGGAATATTCACACAGAGAGAAGGAAAGAAAGGGAGGTGAGAAGACACTAGAGGCAAAAGCTCATAGTTACTCTTATTTTTTTTAACTTGGTACAAAATTATAAGATAAATTACTATTATTTGTGTTGTAATTCACTATCATTTTTATTTATTTGCTGCTTAAGAAACTTTAGATAGACTGTAAAAATTGCAGGCAATAAAATAGAAAAACTATAATTAAAAAATAGAGTCTATAATTTCATGTGATAGAAGGAATAAAAGGAATTGTAGAAAGGTAAAAACGAGAAAATTCAAACTAAACAATAGACGTGTATAAGAAAGATAACTTTGTAAGAACCATGTATATTTCTGCTGGATTGTAATTCAACAGTAGTTGATATATTTCATTCCTCTCCTTCCCAATACTGATTTATCCTAGTGTGTTGTTTCTCTCACCTGGAATTCATACTCTTCATGGAACTCTTGATTTTTCCATTACAAATTTATCCTGCCCTATGGCACCCCATCAACACACTTCCTTCATTCAAAACTTCAGGGGGCATCTTTGATTTCTTTCTCTCATTTCCTCATCAATATCTAACATAATACCTTGATAACTGCTAGCTTTATTTTCAAATATATCAGAAATCCATTAATTTGGCTCCATCTACCTTACACTTATTCTGGTCCAAGCTTCCATGATCTCTCCTAGACCCCTACAGTAACTTCCCCATTAGTTGTCAAATGTCTAGTCTTCCAATTTTGCAATTCATTCTCCACAGAGCAGCCAGAGTTATTTTTTTTAGATGCAGACACTGTTACTCCATTGTATAAAACCTTCCCATGGTTGCTTCTCCCATTTGAAGTAAAACTCAAACACTTTATTTGATTTTCATGAGCTTTATAGTATAGCCCTACTTCTGCCTCTTATTTCATTTTCTCTACTCTCCCTTCTCCTCACTAAATAGCAGCTACACTGGCTTCTTGCAGAAACAGCAAGAAAGCAGAGTCTCTTCCTTCTGCAGGGCCTCTGGGTATCAGTTCCCTGAGCCAGCAACAATTTTTCCTTAATTCTTTATTTCCTGTTATTTTCAGATCTTTAAACAAATTTCATGTCCTTAGAGAGGCACTTCCTGATCATCTAATCTAAATTAATTGCCCCCATCTTATTTTATGTATTGTTTACTGTCTCTCTATTTTATCATAATCTCCACTAAGGCAGGGGAGTCTGTCTCTTATTCACCTAAACACCTAGTTTAAACACTTGTTCACCTAAATGGGTACCTGGAACATAGGTGCCAAAAATATTGATGAATGAGTAAATGAAAGAATGAATGAGTGAAAATAATGTTTAACACTCTTGGAACTTAAATACAATGACTCATGATATGCAGTTTGCTCTTTTGACACTCAGAACTATGGAATGAACACATACACCGTCATATGAAGTAGGTTGGTTGAATTTGAGAAATGTTTTATTGTGCTTAAGTGCATCATTGTGAAAAACATTCAGTGACTCCTCTCATTTTTATTCAGAGGGTTTTGACTATGACTTATCCACACAAAAAGCCGTATTCTTAAATAGAGCACATCATTTTAACAGAAAACAAGGGATGGAGGTGTAGCTCCATGGTAGAGCACTTGCCCAGCATACAAGAGGTCCTGGGTTTGATCTCCAGTGCCACAAGAGAAAAAAAAGAATACATTTGACAAAAAGGAAATTAACAGATTCTTTTATTCTTTTTTTTCTAACATAGTTGACTGCCTACTTTTAAAAATATTTTCTGGCTTCAAGGAAAAAGCTTCGGAAGGATTACTAATAGGAAAACAAACTGCTTGGAAATCTTTAAATAAACTTTCAATATAAGTAGGCAATGATAATTTTTAGCCATGAAAATTCATAATATTTGATCAAAAGAACAATATAATGCCTTAGTGATATTTTGGAAATCTGAAATGCATGCTAATACTTGAACTGCATATGTTTGGTATGGCAGAAAAATGTATTTTTTTAAAGATAAGGCTCTAGAGATCTGTGTGATTTAACTATGAGAAATAATAAATAAAATATTTCCCTTTGGAGGAGATAGTCAATTTTTATTGAAAATGGAGAAATAACTCATTTTAACAAATATCAAAGTTAAGTTCATGAGTCAGGCAGAACAAAATATATCAAGTCATATAAGAAAATGAAATGTTCCCCGCTGCAAAAGTAGGGAAGGCTCAGAAGAGTCCCACAGAGACAAATAAGAAAATCCAAAAAGATTACAAAAAAAATCATTGTAAGACACATGCATTGTTTTGTCCTTAAAGAAAAATACTTTCTTGCTCCATAAAACTTGTCTGAGCCTGTCTCTAAATCTACATGGAGTTACAACTTCTACCGAATGCAGAACAGAATAAAGCAACTTTGTCTGAGAGATCTGGGAGTTATGAATAAGAAATCTCTAGATTTGTCTTGAATGCCAATGAATGTTAAATTCATAAAACTTACTAATAATAGCACTAGCATTTGTATAATACTTTTTACTTATGGACATTTTCAAGTACATTATCATATTTGGTTTTCAAAATAACCCTTGGGAAAATCAGAATATATTCGGCATTATTTTACTGATAGAGGTTAGGGCAGGCTCAAAGTCACAGTACTGAGCTAAAAGAAGTAAAATCTTTCTCCCTGCAGCTTAATACCACTTTTGAAACAAAGTCCCTCATTCTAACACAGTACCTTGTTTTGCCTTCAAATGGCCTGAAAGACTTAAACACATTGAGTTACATTTCCACTAAGATCCAAATGAGAGATTAAAGATTCTTTTCTGGGGAAAATTTCGAGAAAGAGTAAGGGGCTCTTTACCCCAAACTCCTGAAAGGGTGGATACGCTTCCTAGGAGATTGCTGAAAGGAAGTGCAGCCCTCAAAGAGCAACTTGACATTATTAATATGGTAGGTCAACCATGGCCATCTGACCCCAATATGCTATTGAATGTAATGTGAGAGAAAGTGTATATTCTGTTCTTGAAATTTCTAATCTGTGTTGATTTTTTGAAATAAAGAACTAAGCCATAGCTTAAATCTGCTAAGGGATGTATAATATATGAAAAGTGAGTAGGAGTTAGTAAGCAAAGGGGTAGGGGTAGGAGTTATATATTCCTGACAGAAGAAGTGCCATATTGCTAGGGTCAAAGGCATGAGGTGCCATGCCCTATAGCAGTATTATGTGGCAGAATAACCTATGGAGATATAAGTTTCTGTTTTGTTTCCACAAGCATAAAGAAATAAGAAGCACAAGAGATTTATTTTTTCCCTCCTTCAGACTCCTTTCTGTCCAAGCAAGGCATTAGAATGAATGGAGGACTGGTGCTTGTCTTGCACGGTTAAGAAAATTTTCTTTTGTAAGAGAAGATAGACCAAAAGGGGGGATGGACAAGATCAGAAACTGAACATAACAAAAGCTAAAAGATCTGGAAGGGGTGGTGATAAGAGATTCTGAAAATAACAAATCTGCACTTCACCTCCACATGGCATATCAGAGAGGTGTAGAAGCTCAAAGAAAAGAGCCCAAGACCTCAACTTTTATAAGGTTCTCAGTGCAAAAGTGTGTTACTAGGAGAGTGGAGGCAAAATTTTGCCTATTTTAGATTTTCAGCTGGTACTCTTGTTAAATAAAAATTATAGGAAGCTATTGTTTCGGATCAAACTTCTGTATTAGGCCCCAGTAAATCAAAAACCAAAATGGAAACACTCTTGCTACAGTTCAGCATCACCAAACCAAAACTAAGTTATCTGACCCGAGATATCAAGAGAGATAATAGCCAAATTTCTCAAATAGACCAGTATCAATTGATATGATAATAAAGTTTTCTCTGTGTTACAGAAATAGTAATCTGGTATCACCTAATCAGTTTTTTTTCTATTGTTATATTTCTTATTTCTTGCCATACAAGGAACATAATTTTGAAATCTTGCTCTTTGTTTCTACTTCAATCCTTTTCTGTCTGTAAATTTAAAAATTTAAAATTTTTCTGTCTGTTTATTTAAAAACTTCTGTTTTATGGTATAAAGTATTTCTTTATTAATCATTTCTCTGCCACAGGGACAAAATACTTGACACTTGCAATTTAAAAGAATGAGAGGTATATTTTGGCTCACAGTTTCAGAGGCTCAGTCCGTAGTTAGCTGACTATAGGACAGAAATAACATGGCGGAAGAAAGTGCTCAAACCATAGCAGGCAGGAAGTAGGAAGAGGAGGAAAGAACCAGAGTGACAGATGTACCCTCCAAAGCCATGTTCTCAATTGATTAAACCACTCATGAGTATAGCATTCCATGATCTAATCATCTTCTAAAAACTCCGTCTTTGAACACAAGAGACTTTCAGGAAATATTTTAAAACTAAACAGTAACAGTTATTGATTCTAGAATTGCAAATAAAACCAATTAAGATATCTAAACTGTTGTGATTCTTTTGTCTTTTGATATTCCTTAACAAAAGGACAAGTTAACAAGAGAAAAATAAACAGTTTATTAGTCCATGCAAAACACACCACATAGGAGAAACTTTGACAAGTAAGGTATCCCTGTGGCTTAGAACTCTGGATTATAGAGCATCTTCAACAAAGAACAACAGATTTGTACAGAAATGACAGAACAAAGGAAAGTGGTGTTAGGCTTTCAAGAGTAGGAAGATTGGGAAGGTAAAAGTATGGGAGGAAATGAATGGAATAAGGTTTGTGTGGGAATTACTCTGTGCCATCTGTGGGCTGAAAAGTCTAGGATTGCCTCTAGTAAAGGATAATTTGTATCCTGCTGTTAGGCAGGAAAAGGGAGGGTGGAAAGAGCTTTTCTGCATTGATTTTTTCTTAGTTATCTTTAGATCAAAATAATTTCTATGTAAAAGAGGCATACTTGAGGGTGACATTCTGTTTCTTTCACTAGCAAAGCCTCCTTTCAATGAATATTCAAACTTGGACAATAAGCTATGATCCGCACTGATGAATCTGATGGGGTCAGCAGGTGATATATGCCTTGATTTTGTTATAGGTGTGAATTTCTGTGAACAATCAGGAAATATCAGTTGCTTAGCTTATACTAAGAGATTTTAAGAGTCTGTGATCTGTTTCAGGTCTTTAGTATTTGATTGGCTCATACTTATATTTATCTATAGATTTTGTGAGGCTTCTGAAGGCTTTAGGATCATCATTTCCTGTACATCTTATATTTAGAATTAGAGATATTCATTCTCATAATGATGTGATGAGTATTACATTTTATAATTGCCATACTGACAAGTAACAGAGACTTCCCACAAAGGTAGGCCATACAAAGGTAAAACCCAATGGGGTCAGGATATGGCATCTCGGTATTTATGAAAACAGCAGAAGCAGGAAAATTGCCTTCCTCTTGCCCTGCTCCACTAAAGCAGGTCATAAAACCCTCATTTAAGATATGCCCAATGCCTGCAGGATAGAAACATTTTCATCTCTGAAGACACAGGAACCCAAAGAAGAATCTGAAGAGACAAGCCTCCTAGTTTATTTTCATCAGCTACATTCTTCATCAAACCTAAGCATAAAAATATACAAGTTGCTTGTCTCTTTGGATCTTCATTTCCTTTTGAGGTTTCCTGTGCCCCATAAAACTTATATTAGATAAATTTGTATGTTCTCCTCTTATTAATCTGTGTTTTGTTAAAGGAGCCTCAGACATAGAAGTGATTAAGGAAAATAAATTTTTCCTCCCCTACAAACTTGTAGCCCATAAAGGCAAAAATAAGAGATAACATTCACACATACAACACAAACTCTTTTCTAAGTAATGTCCTAAGTAATTTATCTAGACTAAGTCACATTGTCTTCATAACTAACCCCACAGGTAGATAATATTTATTTATTTCCAGTACTGGGGATGGAACTCAGGGATACTCAATCACTGAGCTACATCCCCTGCCCTTTAAAAATTAAAAAAAAATTTTTTGAGATAGGATCTTGCTAAATTGCTAAATTGCCTATGGTGGGCTCAAATTTATAATCCTCCTGCCTCACTCTTCCAGAGTGATGGGATTATAGGCATGTGCCACCACGCATAGCAGATATATCTATATCTATCTATCTATATATTTTTTATACCAAATATGTCTATTGTCAAAAAAGAATGGTGAATGAAAACATGCAAAAATCAAGTAGGCCATATTTTCTATCATGAGAGAAGATGACATTGAGCACTGATGGAATAAACTAAAGGTAATTCCTAGACTCAAATAAAATGCTGTCATAGGAAGAAATTAAAGCTATTATTTTTTCCTAAGTTAAAAGTAGACCCAGCACAACTTTTTATCAGATAGAGAATGGATGAAATGATTACATGAATTTATTTTGCTCCCTATTTGGGGGAATGAGTTACTTATTGTATATAAGGCTTTTCTTAGCATTATTCATTTGGGGTTCCCATTGAACAATCAGTATTTATAGCCAGATGACTGACTTCCAGCATTATTTTTGGTAGCAGTATCACCCTCAATCCAGTCATGATTTCCCGTGCATCTATAGGCCTCCCATTGACTGCAATAACCCCAAACAGACTGCAAATTGGAAATTTTAGGTATTATTGTTCAATGAACTTTACTACCTGATTTATTTTACAGCATAATCCATCACAAAAGCATTCAGTAAATTAATCTGACTTGACTTCCGGGAGAGTCTAGCATTATTATATTTTCTTCCCAAGGGCACCAATAGGAGTTTGTTCATCTCCCATTCATATTATTCTGAATATGTATTGTCAGAGAGTGGTTAACCTTACGAAAAATTGCAAAGTAGCCAGAGTTCATTGTCACACATACCCTACCATCTTTTCTGGAAAGGATGTATTGTATTCAGTGCCACAAATACACAGATATTCATTGAACTTCAATGTACTGGGAAATGATACTTTATAATAACCTTGAACACCAATATTTGTTTATCAGGATTGAGCTGATCTTGCCCAGTGACATCCAAGTATACATTGTGTAGGCTTTCTCTTGTGTGGGATTTTCTTTTGAGCTCCGGATTCATGTATTCAACTGCCAATCTGAAAGCTTCTTTTGAATATTTACCAGGTATCTCAAATTTAAGCTGGCTGAAATTGAACTCTAAGTCTTCTCCAAAAAATTTGCTTGTCCTTAAATCTTTTCGATCTCACTTGACAGAAATTTGATATATCCAGTTATTCCAGGAAAAGTTTTTGGAGACACTTTGTGAACTCCTTTCATCACACATTCAACTTCACACATCTAACTTCAAAATACATCTAGAATTCACCCATTCTTGACCATATCTAATTACTTCTTAGAGTTTAAAGAATTTATTTGGGCACAACACAAATTCATGAATTGAGCAGTTCCAGATTGCAACCAGTTCAGGGCAAGAAGGGAAGGCTTTTAAAGGATAAATGAGGAAATAAGACAAAAGAAATACCTGATTGGCTAATGTGGCCTAGTTGGAGATTAGATTGTAGTTTTTGATTGGTTAAACTTATGGAATGAGCAGTCCTAGTTAGAGGGTAGGTGGCCCTTTCTGATCACTACGATCATTTACAGTGCATTAGGGTTCAGTTTCCTTATATAAGACCCTAGGATTCTTGCTACCTCAACCTAGTGGGCTCCAAGTTAATTACTTTAACAAGTGCTACCACCTTGATTGTGCTATCATTATCTCCTATTTAGATAATTCTAATATGTACATAACTACTTTTCTTGTTTCTACCCCTATCTATTGTTTTGGCTTATGGTCCTCTAATAGCAGATCCTGAGCAAGTATTTGAGAATAATTTATTGAAAAGGTTACCCAGGATGCATTGCAGGGAGTGGTGTAGAAAAGAGGGTAGGAGAAAAGCTAATTACAGATATAGTGTTAATGAGTTGGTTACTATTGTGAAAAGGTGGGACTTGGCCTTGGAGGAGACCTTTTGAGACTGAATAGAATGTATCTCTGAATTGTGTTACCTAAAGAACAAGACATTTAATATAGTGAACCCAAATGATAAGATATTTCCCAAATCCAAAGAGGAATAAAGCACTCTGTCCCTTTATGGTGAAGATTGCATAGTGTAATAATTTGTCCCTTACATTGAAGAGATGTCCTGGCATGCCTCAAAATATTGGACCATAAAATGTACTGTTATACCCTGAGTTTTTCTAGTGTTTATCTATTTATGGCTCTCATGAGACTGACCAGGGTATCTGATAATTGGCTACCTTTCGAGCTCTTTATTTGTCAAGGTATATTGTTTACCACTTCAGCCTATTGAATTTAATTGCTTTGGCCTCTTTCATTGTGCTGTAAGGATAGAATTTCTACTGGTTAGAACAGCATCAATAGATCTGACTGTACATCATTCATACCTATTACAACTTGTTTTTAGACTTTTACCCTTTAATCAGTGCCACTTACAGTCTGTACTATACTGTTACTGGCAGTTAGTGTACAATATAAAGAGAGTAGAGAAGGAGAGAGAAAGGGGAAAATAAGGAGACAATTCAGGAGGAGGGGAAGAAGATAATATTAATAGGTAAAAAAATAGGGGGTCATATCCTGTTGGAGATATTTTATAAAGAGTTAGTGTTGAGGGGGTTTAAGAAAATAATTATAGGGTTGTAGGAAGGAATGATCTATCTTTCTTTTCTTGTTTTTTTAAACAATTTTTTATTTTTGTTACTACTTGTTTGCAGTACATACTGATTACATTTATCATGGGGAATTGGTACATGTATATAGCACTTCTTAATGTTTTCAATTCTTCTTCACTTTCCCTGCCCTCCATTTTTTGGTCCCCTTCCCATTTTCAAAAGTACAAATTTGATTTATTTTATTTTATTTGTTTTTGTTTTGTTTTGTTTTTTGAAACAGAGTATCACTATGTAGTTCAGACTGGCCTTGAACTCACTGTGTAGCCCAGGCTGGCCTCGAACTTGCAGCAATCTTCCTGCCTCCGAGTGCTGGGATTACAGGCATGCACCACTATGCCTGGCAAAAGTACAAATTTTTAAAAAACATTTATTTTGCAGCTCAACAGCAACTGAGTTGATTTGTTTTAGTGCAGTGTACATATGATAAACAACTGTATTAAGGCTATGATGTGATCAATTTATAGAATCCTTCCATATTTGCTGTCATCAACCAAATTTTCATAGGGGCCATGTGGTGGATTAACTAATGGTCAACTTGAAATGCCCAGCTGAACTGAATCAGCGTGGTTTGGGTGTGGAAGACCCACCTGAGGATTGTTGCCAACAGCGTAAAAAGAGAACTGAAAGGGAAGATCATGGCTGTTGATTTTCTTGGAGAAGCTTGCTGAAGGTGGTTTTCCTGATGCAAACTTGGCTGTTCATTTATCATCAGAGGAGCTCCAGTCCTTGCTTTCACTAGGAATGGCTGCTGTTCTCATCAGGGGAGCTCTGATCTTTGTCATGAGCATCACTTCCTGGCTCCAGTGTAGATCCCTCAGCCTGGTGGTACAAATCCTTCATCCCACCAGTGCAAGTTGTCTAGCTTCCACCACTGGCCTTTGGACCTTCCCAGTGCAGATCCTTGATACGGACAAGCATGAGACATTGCTGTGGGCCCTAGGCCACTGGCTGAACTTAGGGAGGGCATTGCCTTGGACTTTAGGCCTTCAACTGGACTTGTGTGGGACTTTTGCTAGATTCTTTTGGGTCTTTAGTGTGTAGCCAGGTTTCTTGCACTTCTCTGCATTTGACTTTTTTGGGTGAATATTATAAAATAATCCTATAAATTATGTGTCCTGTATTAAATCAACTCCCTTGAAAACCCTGACTACAAGAGGCCATAACAGAAAAATGAATGATAATAAGATAGGGTCCTTTTGTTCTGTCTTTTTTACTTAAAGATGGCACAAATCTCTCTCATTCCATCCGAGATCTACATTGCATTCGATTTACTATTTTTGCCAGGTTGTGGGGGTGATTTCAGGGACTTCCATTTGGCATTTTCTACCCTGTGGCTCTTATGTAACAAGTAAAGGAACCAAAGTAAAGTTTCTGTTAGCCACTGAGTATCTAATTTTGCATTTATATTAGGAAAATGATTACCTTGAGGGCCTTAGTCTCATTGGATTCACTGTGAGATGGACTTGGGATAGGATCCCTATTTGTCAAATGACCTCTAAAAACTCTAATGGGAGCTAGCTATAAAGCCCTGGCATCAGTGCTGTCTTTGACTCTGTTGAAAGATCTAGGTATTACCCTTCCCTAGTATACAATGAATATGATAGAAGACCCAAGGTTCTTTAGATGAAAATTTAGTGAAATATTTATTTTATCTACCTCAGACCCTCAAATTATGACTGGCCTGACATGAGAATAACTTGGATTAATTAGGTTAATGGACGATTCATCTGCCTCTTGTTTTTTTTTTTCTCCCTGTAGCGGGTATTGAGCTCAGGACCTTGTGCTTGCAAGGCAGGTACTGTACCACTGAGCTAAATCTCTGACTATCTGCCTCTTGTTATCTATAGTATATACCCAGGTAAACATCCAGATCTCAGCTGTATTAACTTAGTTACAACCAGCCCTCAGAAGGGATTGATTTTGTAAGTCAAGGGTCCACTGTATTTGCTTTGACAGTGCCTGGACCTTTTTGAAGGGAACCTAGCCTCCTCCTTTGAAATATGATCCTAGGTCTGAGAACTGGTTCATATTTAGACAACATGTAAGTGATCATGATTATTCATTGCAATGGCTGCCATCAACTGCTTCCCAGCTTTTGATTTTTTTTGCTTATAGAAACCAAGCAATAATCTTTATTATTATAAGGAATACTCTGGTCTATTATCCACCTATTCCTGTCTGTCAAGTTTCCTTGATTATCATTATGGCCTGTATCTGGTATAGTAATTATGACCTTACCTCTAATAGTAAAGTGATGACACCTGGTTTCTCTTATCCTAGATCTTATCGTCTTCATTACTTTGAGGAAGCTCAGTTTCATAACTGTCTCCTTTGTTGTCTTCTGGCCAATAGATGACATCTGTTATTGTTAGTTTTTCAATGGTGCTAGCATCCCCGCACTAATGTGTTCTTTATGGTTTTAGTGTAGAGGCCTGACTAGACCTTTCTAGGGAGCAGGAACAACTGATGAATTCCCTGGTCTTATGTAATGAACCTGTAACTTTGAGCCTTAAAACCCCTTGCCTAGTGCTCTGCCCAGGCAGTGCTGACACCTCCGCTACAGCCATCGTCTCCAAACTTCAAGGAGCCATTCTAGCACATATTAGAGCTGAATCTTGGCACCTTTGTCAGGATGTTATTTTCAAAATCTAAGAGCAGAGTTCCATATTAGTACATTCTTCTCTATCGTTTCTATTAAATTTATATTTTGTCCCACTGTAACACCCCCTGACACACAAACTTTCAAAATTTACAGCATGCATGCTCTCCTGGTTCTGGCTGACACATACTAGGTTCTGAAGCTCTTGGGTTAAGTTGTCTATTTCCTTAAATAATTTCTCACTTGAACCATGGTGAGAACTAACCCCAGTCATTTGTCTAGAAGCAGTGAGAGGAGCTGAAGGGAGATCCTGAGAAGAGCAAACAATTTTGTGAAGCATTTGCCTAAAGAGAGATATTTGTGTAGTCCCCAGACTCTGAAAAACAATGAGGAGAGAGTTGCTTATGTTACCCACAGATGCTGGAGTGTTTGTTCCAGAGGTAGCAATCCATTCCTAAACAAAAAGGGGAAGGGGCTACTTGATACTTAACCCTCTATGACGTAGTTCTGAGATTCAATCAATGTATTTTCTCAGGCCAAAGAAAGATTGGCCCATAGGGCTAGGGATTTAGCTCAGTGGTTTTGCTGCCTGCTTCGCAAGTGCAAGGACCTGAGTTCGATCCCCGGGACCAAAAAAAAAAAAGATTGGCCCTTGCATGGTGACAATATCTTGTCACCATTAGACAATATCTTTCATTTAATATCACTATAGGTGGTAAGCCTATGTGATAATATTTTAAAAATTAATTCAAAAATATTCATTGATGATCTGCTATTTATCCCAAAGTATGCTGGATATAAGATATTAATTCTCATAATCGCTGTCAATAAGTTTCCAAGGTAATTAATACTATTTCTGGTTTTTCTTTATAGCATCTCTGTAATAAAGAGATTATCCATTCTCAAGAGTTTCCAATAGGATCTTTGTAAAGAATTGTTCTTATGGCTGTGATAGAAGTTTCAGAACTTGTGAAGGAAAAATGGGAATTTTAGGTTTTCTTGCTGAATGTTTCTGAATTGCATTTCACCAGATAATTGTCCCTCGTGGCACATCACCGAGTTATACAGGAGATACTGGATGTTTTCTATTTCTATTCCATTAATATCAGAAACTTGCCCCATAAGGAAAAAAATACTACTGTACATGACTCTACACAATGCTTTCTTTTCTAACTTGGACTCTGAAGTTCATACTTGAGCAAGATAAACTTGCCAGAGACATGGTTGAATGAGTATGTCCAAGCAAATCAGAAAAAGTATAAAATTATTCATCAAATGCTTTTTTTAATATCCTTTTATTGGTACATTTTAGATGTACAATATAATGACATACATCATTGGAAATTTGCACCTTTACATACTCTCTTGGTTCTTATTCTTTCCCCCTTCCCCTGACCTCCCTTCAACCCCTCCATCCCTTCCTATTTACAAAGACCTTGTTTCCATTTTTTCATCAAATGCTTTTTTAAAAAGTCTTAGCTATAATCTGTTTCTCTATCTTGGTTGCCCCTGAGATTGGGTATTACTCTTTACTATAAAACACCCAGGGCTATCTTGGAGCCAGTTTTTATCTACTCTTATGGATTACAGATATATTTTCTCAGCACTTCATTCAATGACATCATCATCTTTGGTAGCTTGAAACTTACCATAGACAACAAATATACCATGAAAATCTAGGAAATTTTACAAATCCTGGCTTCGCATCCTAGTTGTTAAAGTTTTATCAGCACACAACTGAGACCCCTTATTTAAGACTATTTTTTTTGCATTAGATTCTTTTATTGGTACATTGTAGGTATACAACACAATTACATTTCTCATTGGGAATTGTACCTTTACATAATGCATCTTGGTTCTTATTT
>NW_004624765.1:1285973-1303678 GCF_000247695.1 Heterocephalus glaber | reverse complement strand
CAGCAGTAGGGATGGTGACCCAAAAGCCCTTTCCTGTGGGCTGGGAGCAGCGGGAGGGATGGTGGCCAGGAAGCCCCTTCCTCTGGGCCAGGAGCAGGGGGACAGAAGGTGGCCCAAAAGCCCTTTCCTCTGGGCTGGGAGCAGCAGGAGGGATGGTGACCGAGAAGCCCCTTCCTCTGGACCAGGAGCAGTGGGACACCGGCTCAGAAGCCCCTACCTCTGGGCCGGGAACAGCAGGACTCAGTACCTTGGTCTGGTCGTCTGGTGTCCTCTGCATCTTTGTAGTGTGGAACCAGGTGGCTGCCTGTCTGCAACGGGGTGATTTGGCGTCTTCTGCGCAACTCAGGACCTAGGTAAGGCATGCACAGACCTTCCTGTGTGCAGCAGGATGATTCGGTGTATTCCAGGTGACTGGGGACTTCGGTAGGGCCTGGGCAAACCTGCCTGTCTGCAGGGGGCTGATTTGGCTGGTGTGTTCTGTGAGACTCAGGACCTCTGTAGGGCGTGCCATTTAAGACTATTTAAATATGAATGATTCTGATTCTTTGAAACCTAAAACTCACTGACAATGATCAAAGTTTTAGTTACTGATCCCTTGGCCAAATTTCTTATTCTCTGTGAACCCCAATTCCTCATCCACAAATGGGAAAGGATGAACTAACTCCAGCCCCCCAAGTTTGAACTGAAACTTTTTTTTTGTTTTGTAATCTAATAGCACCCAAATCTCTTCCTTTCCTTTGCCATCCAAATTATCTTCATTACTAGTAATATTTTTGTAAATTTCTTTCCTACACTGTTTCTGTCTTATAAGAAATTTGAGTTTGTTTTAAAAATCTTGAGTGTAAATTGCTTTTGTAAGCCACCATAGTTGGGTTTATTTTTCTGACTTTATCTCATAGCATCTTGTTTGAATCCATATTAGCATAATATCTCTAGAACATGGGCTGAGGCTTTGTCTCCTTGTGTGTATATAGTCAGATTTAAAACATCAGCTCTTGGAAATCTCGTATTTCTTGACATCCAGATGCCAGATAGCTCTTTGAGATTAGTCATAGGAAGCATTTGAGGCCTGAGACCTTGATTAATTCTGAGTGCCATGTCACTTGACATTTTAAGTTTAATCAAAATATCCTCCCCTTAAGTTCCTGGCACTAGTTTCCTTGAAAATGCTTATATTTTCTAGTGACACATAGATATGACTCAATGGACACTTGCTGCATTTTCCTCTTTCAGTTGCTAAAGGATAGGAAAAGCCTTGAATGAGCTCATCTCTCTTCCTCTGGTTGCTAGTTTTCCTCCAGGAATACCTCCATGAAAACATCCATGAAAAACATCAGTGAAGACTAGGGTTAACCATCAGTTTCTAGCCTACTTTAAGAGGCTGTTTCTTAGACTTACTCAAACTTGATCTGGTCACTTGATGCTGCATTTGTCTGATTCCTAGTTGGTTTGATGTAATCTTGCCCTTTATCATTCATCCAAAGACTAGGTTGTCAATCTCATTACAATTTCCATAACCTCTTGTGGAATTTGAAGGATGTCCTGAAAGTTGACAATCACTATGCACTACTCATTGTAGAGCTGAGTTAGCTGGTGAAGGTTTACTTCTGACTCATTTCTGTGAAAATATCAGGAGTCATGAAGTAGAGAAAAAAATTCTATCCCTGAGACAAGAACATTGAGTTCCAGCCTTGGCCTTATTACTAATTAAATGCTTTAACTAAAAATATGCCCCTTAACTTTTTGGTGCTTCATTTTCCTTATATATCAAAAGGGACATAGTAATAACCAGATTTGTTGTGAGACAAAATTTAATAAAGGGAAAGTGCTTTGAAAATATAAAATGAACAGTACCTGCATCAGGAAGTGTTGTTATATAGCCTAAGTTCCTTTGGTCTTGCAATTTCAGTTGAAATTAAAAACTTGAAGATGAAACATCAGTTTCATAGGGGGAATGTGGCAGAATGGACAGTAGTAAAAAGACAAATTTAATTTAGACTTCATATTTTTATTATGTAAAATCACTTTAAAGGAAATGGCATTTTTACCCATAATTTTAGTTTAAGAAAGGAAATATATTGGAACAATTGCAAAGAACTGGGCCATTAATTTTATTAGATTTTTGATGTTATGTAAATTCGCTTCGGAAAAAGTTCAATGTTTGTTTCATCCTATAGAAGTGATAAACTAAAAAAAATGATAGCACCAGATAAACAAAATTTAAGGAGATCTTCTCTTGAAAAATATTACTTCTGTTAAAAGACCTTGATAGTTTTCCCTATGATCCAGTACAAGTCACAAGTAACAATTATGATTAAAATTTAAAAATTTCATTTTGTATTTTTATAATTAATACTTTTAAGCAAGTTTTAAAAATTTTCACCCTCCTGATTGTTGCTGCAAGTTTGTAAACCTACAGTCAAGGTGATTCAGCAGCTCCTCTGCTTACTTAAAATGATTTGAATTCTGTACACAATCACCAAAGTGAACAATCACAATATAAAGAAATCCCCAAAGAATCTTATTTTCAGGCAGCCTTTCCATCTTAATGCCTTGTATCACTGGGATCAGAACACCACCTCCTCAGAGCAAACTGGGCACATTGTGCTGTGGCAGGGTAATTCCATCAGGCAGGTTACGGAAATGATTTGGTTTTCCAAGTGAAATGTACAGTTGTTTCCAAATCTGATGCCTAGAGTAAGGCAAATGGTCTTTAGAGTGAGGTGAATAAGAAAATAATAGGATATGTGTAGTTATTTTTTATCATAAAGATGAAATTAAACTTTGATACTGGTGTCCTCACATAATAACCAGTGTAGTAGTTCATACATATAATTTCCAAATTGGAAACAAGTTTGTAAGTAAATGCTTACAAAATGTAAGTAAATGCTGTATGTGCATATGTTTTAATAGATAAGTTCATATTGCACACATAGTTGGAGTTTACTAGGGAATTATTTTAATTTGGGAAATTACATGATCAGATTGTTTGTAGGAAGAATACTCTGTCATTTATATGAAGAATGGGTTGGAGAAGGACAAAACAGAAAAGTAGATACAATTATCTAGACAAGACCTAGGATGATGAGATAAATGAAATGAACTATCCAGTTCTTTTTACTGGGTAAAATTTATCTTTTTTGCTTCTGGGAGTGCTACTGACAGGCAGTTCTCAGTTCTTAGGCCCCTACAGAATTGCTTTGGCTGAATAGATATGTCTTTCCCAAGGTTGTCCTCCATCCTCATGACAGCTTACATATGATAAACAATTGATGCAGGAGAATAAAGGCCCTTTTTCCTTGTTCCTATAATAGGCACAATCCTAAGATACCCTTCAAGATTTGTGGTCCCTATTGTATATATACACCCTTTTCCAGTTGTTCAACCAACCACTAATTTAGGTATTGCTGTGGAAGAATTCCATAGAGGTAATAAGCTGTTGACCTTACAATAGGGAAAACTTTCTGTGTGAGTCTGACCTATTCGAATGAACCTTTATAAAGAGAATTTTCTCCAACTGGTTGGAAAAGAATACGTCTGCAACTTGAAGCAGGAGAAGGATTAGATAAAGAAGGACTGCTAAATGATGGAAGGGTCCACATGTCAGGGAATGCATTAGGCTTCTAGTTGCTGAGAGGCTCCTACTTGGAAGCTAGTAAGAAAGTGGGGAGCTCAGTTCTACAACTTTAAGAAATAAATTTTGCCAATGGTAGTAATGATTTTGGAACCAAAATTTTTCCAGGAGTCACCAGATAAGATCCTAACCTGGCCAACACCTGGATTTCAGATTTAGGGTTCTCTGGCAGAGAGCCCAGCCATGTAGTACTGGACTTCTGACCCATAGAGCTGTGAGCTTAGAAGTGAGTAGTGTTGTAAACCATTAATTTGGTAGCAATTTGTTTTGTGGCAAATAGAAAACTAACATAGGCCTCAAATTTCTGTAGGATTTAGACAAAATATTCTGACGGGAGTTGGGGCAGATGGGAATGAATTATGAGAGTGCTGAATTAAAAGGGGCAAAACATAAAGCTGTTTATTGATTTCAGAGGTCCCTCTAGTATATAGAATTTAAGATTTGGAAAAGACCCCAAGATATGGTGGTTTTTCCTACAAGCATAGAAAAGTGATGGCCCACAATTAATGAGGTATTAAATACTTGAATTGCTATAGCAGATTAGTGGAAAAAGAATTTAAAAGACTCAGAGATTGGGGCATATTCTGAAACTGTCCCGCTTCTAAGCAATATAGTAAATCAAAGGTAGTATTGCATACCAAAGAAATGGCAGAGATTAGTGTGATCCTTTAGAATCCAAAGAATGCAAGGGTGATGTTCCTCTTCATATCTTCAGTTAATGCACCAGTCTAGCCCCTGCAGGAACTAGACAAATTCTGGAGGATGACCATTGTTTGTCACAAACTCAACCAAATAATATCGTCAAGTGCAGCAGCAGTGACAATGGAGAATCTTGCTGAAAGCATTAACATGGTCCCAGGTAAATGACATGTAGCCAATGAGCAGAGAATTGTATTTTTTCTTTTCAATAAAGGAATAAAAAAAAATTTCCATTCACTGGGAAGAGACAACAGTATATATTTATGATCATGCTCCAGGGCCATGTTACTTCTTCTACCCTCTGATAAAATGTAGTCAGAACAGATCTGGACCAGCTGGATATTCCACAGAACATCACAGTGTCTCCCTCGCGATGTGACATCACAAGGCCCTTGTAAAACATCTGTAAAATTATACAGCCCAGACCTCTGGGAGGTGCATAGGACAAATTATTGCATTTTGAACTTCCTTCTGTGAAGTTATCAGAATCAAAATGCAGTTGCCTGTGTCAACCCTAATAAAAAATAAATTAAAAAATGGAGGAGGTTATAAAGGAAGGGTTCTCATGTATGATAGTCTGCTAGTAACTGAAAGAAAAGGTCCAAAGGACATCCTCCCATGAGTTCCGACCCTTTCCCACTTTCTCTTAGCCTTGTAACAATATCAGTACCCCTGATTAATTGGCCTGTCCTAAGTCCTGCTCATTCAACAGACCATTCCAGACCAACAGGGCCCCAGCTCCAGAAGAATAATAAACCTTGTGCAAACACAAGGCTAGTGACCACGGACTAAGTTAGATGACCTATCCTAGAATAGTTCACAGCTTCCTCATTCTCTACTACCTCAGCTGCCCCATATAAAACCCTTACTCTGTAAGAGAGCTGCTCTGGCACTTCGGAGCCAGTGGCCCCTTTATTTATCTCAAATAAAGCCTGTCCTTGATGCAAGTCTTTCTCTCCTTTTTATTTCTTACAGTAACTAACACAAAAGACTCTCTGAGAACCACAATCTTAACACAAAAAAGTAATAGTAAGGACATCTACCCAGCAGCTCTTTATCCTTGTTATTAATCCTTATGGCCAAGGATTATTGTTTCAAAACATGTTATATAATTTTCTTCATTTTTTTACTTTAAAAAATTCCCCTTGCCTCAGACTTTCTGAATAAACTCATAATTTACAATGGCATGTGTATTCCCACTGCAGTGCTCTGCCATTCCCAAATACATATTACTATTCTTTAGAGAATCTTTTATTTAGGTTTGTTTAAGTTGGCACTAACACGAAGAGGTAACACAATACATATTAGGCCTTTTCTTTTTGCCAGAAGATTTCCTCAGCTGGAAATATTGGTGTTTCATCCATATATCAAGTGATAAGAAAGCCCACCAGTTCAGGAAAGGATATGTATGGCTTTGTGGCAGATTCAGGCTCTGGTGGTAGTAACCTACCTCTTTGAACATACAACCTTGAGGTCACTATTGTATTAGAGGCATCAGTGGTGGAAGAGATATTTAGTAGTCTTATGTCAGGCAATAATGAGTGAATTATAATCTATATCCCTAAGATACTGAAACAAAACTATTGTATCTATAGTGGAGAATTATTACTTTTTATGAACCTTTATGACTGGCTGATGGAGGAGAAAAACAATCCAGTTTTACTTCATTGATGAATTAGGTTAGTACATAGATACAACCCAATGTGGATAGTAGCTGCACTAGAGACTCACTTATAAGTAGCCTTTTCTTGTTTTGTTTTCCTGCTAGAAGCATTGTCCTTGTAAGACAATGGTAAGAACAAATATTCCTACTGAGTAGAAACTTTGGATGGTGCAACTAGTTGTGTACTTTGTGTGAAAGAAGAACATAAACAAATTCATGGGTCATAGCAAATGAATTGGCCAACTGGGAAAGAACCTGGAAGGAGGGGTCTGTGATAGAGACATATGCAAGTAGGCACACAATGTGAAAATATTTGTGTCACATATAAAGTACTAAGCAAGATCTTACTGTGAAAAAGACATTAAACAATCTGGTGGACCAAAAACTCATCCAGTTGATATCAGCGATAGTCTCTTCTTCATATAAGCTAATGCTATTATAATGAGTACACAAATGAGGACTCAATGGCAAGGTTGGAGGCAATGGATAGGCCAAACAGCATGAACTCTAATGCAGCTACTGTTGCATTCAAATGTCCAGTGTTCAAGAAATAGAAACTGAGTTCCTGAATATGCAAGCAGACTAATTAATCACTTTCTTGGTAGCAAGATGATCCCCTTAGACCTCTTTCATCTTTCAAGGAACAGCTGTTTATTTTACACAAAAGATAGATTTTTCAGATATTGATTTATCTTTCTTGTCCATGAAGTCTCATCCAGGTTCACTTTCTGAGGGATTATATGTTTGCTCGATTCCTGTGGCATCCTACCTACATGTAATAGACTAAAGAACCATTTTGACGGCAAAGGAAATGTGAGAGTGATGATATAATAATTGGACCTACTGAGTATGTGTTATACTGGATGATACAGAATGTTGACAACATTACAGGGTAATGATATGGCCTATCTAAAGCACAAATGAGGTCTAGCTATCAACAACAGTACCTTGCACTAATGAGATGTCTTCTAGTGTCTATCTCGTGTTTACACTTTAAAACTGGGAGCAGTTTTGTACCCTGGGGAACATTTGACAATTCTGAGAACATTTTTGTCATACTTTGGGGTGGTTATTGACATCTGGTGAAGATAGGACAGGGAATTTTAGAATAGCCCCATACAATTAAGATTTATTCAACCTAAAACAGTAGTTGAGAATTCCTGCTTAAATCAATGAACTTTATATGACACTGTTTCCCTGTGGCTGGAAATACATTGGTCTGTGTATCATAATCTAGAAGCTAAAGAAGCACACTTATCACTTACCATTGACCTAAATAGAGGGGGGGTTTCTATTTCCTAACTCTGAGTTTTATGAATTTAGATGCCTGGCTCTCTAAGGGAGAACTCTACTGCAAAGATATACAAGAGTCCATTGGACTAGTAGCTGTAGTTCTTTCTTGGGTACTTCAGGCTCCTCAAACTAAGGCACCAGAGGACAAGAAAAAGAGTCACTCTCTTTGTAGGGGTAATTGATCCTAATAATTAGGAGTATTTAGAGCTGTTTGTACCTAGTGATTCAGGGAGAAACATATTTGACATCCAGAGATCCACTTGAACATATCTTGGTAAACTCTTTCCCAATTTTTTAGGGTATAAGCAAATTTATTTGAAAGATATAAAGACAAGGAAGTAAAAGATGTAATTGCAAGAAAGTAAAGCTCCCATTAGCCAGGATGGGGTTCTGAGTAGAATACACCACTCCCCAATTTTGATGTTAAAAATACAAGTTCAAAATAAATGAGGAAGTAGGGAGACAGATCTTTCTCAAAGGGAAAGGGAACCAAGAGATATAAAGAGTGGTGAGGGGAAGGGGATGAAAAAAAGAAATTAAGATGTGTTATGTACACATACCAACTCCCAACAAGGAATGTAGAGATTATGTACTACAAACATGTACTAATAAAAAAATACAAATACAGCATCTAGGCCTGAGAAGCACATAGTTACCATAGGATCAGAGCTTTTTGAATGAAGATCTGGCTTACACCATCAGGAGAGAAATGGCAGCCAGCAGAGAGACTAACGGAGGCTGAGAAAAATCTAGAATGCATAGGAGAGAAGAAAAATATTGAGTGTCAGATGTGGGCTGGAGACCAGCTGCAGAGGTGAAGGTGATGTTTTTATTCCACTGACCTTCCTCCTATGAGTTCCTTCAGGAAAAGATTCCCATGGGAATCCTAGAGAAAGTGCTTCTGGGACTTTAAAGAAGTGTATCTACCATCGATTTTACTAGATGCAACATCCAAGTCCCCTTCTAGAATTGAAAGTTTTATTTTCCCATCTGGAAATGCTGCTAGAAGACAGCAGGTAGCTACCAACATCGTAGAAATTGCCAAGGCTAAAGAGAGGGGCCTCTCCTAAGGCTGCCCTCCTTAGAGTACAGGTACGTAGAGATATAAAGTCCTCATTAACTTCCCAAGTTGGTATAATTCAGAATGACCATTTCAGCTTCAGGACACTTTAAGGGGTTTGCTGGACTTTCTCTTGAGGGCACCACAGCCCAGCTTTTCCTTCTGCTCAGCTCTACTTCCTTCTCTTCCTTCCATTGTGTTGCCATTTAAAGGATACCACTCCCTGATGAATCCCTGTCTTAGTCCATTTCCCTGGGAACTTCATCTACGCCAAATTTCAGGCTGAACCATGGCAGTAGCAGTGGAGCCAGCGTAGAAATTTTAGGGTATTTTAAGGGGAAATAATATTCACTATCAACTTTATATAAAAGGAAAGCAAAGTCAGGCATGGTGGTGCACACTTGTAATCCCAGCACTCAGGAGGATGAGGCAGGGGGATCACCATGAATTTGAAGCCAGCCTGAACTACACATAGAGACACTGTCTCAAAAGAAGAAAAAAAAAGAAAAGAAGATGAGAGACTAATTATGATTTCCAGGTTTACTTGGACAATTGGGTAGTCAATGACACATCATCAAGAGGAGGAATACAGAAGTAGCAGAATTTGGAGGGGAAATGACCAATTTCCTTTTATACATTTGCATTGTATATATAAAGGAAAATGTAACAACAAAATATACATAAAATTGTTAGGTTAAACCATATGAAATGGCCATTTTATAGGTCAAATTGTTAAATATTGGCAATTTCAAATGGATTAACCTAATAATTACATATTAGCTTCTGCATGGGAAAACTTATCTATTTTTATTAAAAATTATATAGGCCACATAGGATTTTTTAGAAAGGCAATATCTGTCAGATTCAAAAGATAATCTTCTGGATAATGATATATCATTTATATTTAAGCTTCTAAAGCAAGAGTACAAGTCACCTATTATTGCTTTAAAGCATATTAGAGGATCTTGATGAGATTGGGAACTTTGATTTATATCAATTTTCTTGTAGAGCTTGAGACATAATTGCCATAAGTAGAGTCAGAAAAGGTCATAGATAGCTTAATTTCTATGCCAAATCTTTTTAAGTATGATATTTATCTGTCATAAAAAAAGAATCTAGGACAAATTTGGTATTCTAAGGGCACTTTTGTCCATCAACTCATTTGCAAAATCCAAAATGTCTAAAGTCTGTGGGTGAGATCAACACTGTGAACAAACAGTATGGCCACTTAACCTGGGAGTGGGGGCGGTCGAGCTCACCTCACCTTGATAGGCTGCAAAGTACACCCAGTATGCAAAGTTTGCTGAATATACCAAGGTTATAGCATATGGTATTGGTTAAATATGGTCACCCAAATACTACTGATGTAACTGATTCAAAGAAGTATTCGAGAGGATAGAGGTTAAAATAGGCTTTGTGGTGCTATTTCTACTCTTCCATGCCTGAGAATTTTGTTTCCATTCTTTTCCTTTAATTGGATAAGCATATATATATATATATAAAACATATATTATGCACCTAATATATAATATATTATCTGCATTATATATCATATTATAATATATAATATATTATATATATTACAGTATCTGGACAACTTAGACAAATAAACATGACTAATATTAAATTACTAAACTACTAACCCAGATAGAAAATAAGAATAGATGCATGCAAACCAGGCATGGTGATTCACACCTGTAATCCTAACATACTGGGAAGCTGAGGCAAGAAAACTGTAAATTCAAGGGAAGCCTGAATAACTTGGCAAGGCCCTGTCTAGAAAAAAAAAGGTTGGAGGGGCTATGGATATAGCTCAGTGCAAAGGCCCTGAGTTTGATCCCCAGTTACCAGAAAAAAAGGAGGGGGATATATTTAGAATGATAAACAACCACCTTATTTTAAAAGGTAAGTCATAGGTTTCCAGGACAGAGGCAGTGACACCATTCCTGGGTAGGTTAAAGAATATACATTAAAGATGTGGAAAAAATTATTAATGTACCTGTGAATTAGAATAGACTAAGTTATTTTGGCTTACCAGCAGCAAAAAAACTCTGAAAATCTTACATGGTTTAAGACTACTAAGTTTATTTCTTTCTTATATTATATGCCCATTGCAAATTGGATATGAGCTTTACACTCTATTGTTCTAAATCCAAGATCCAAGTTCAATAATTTCCACAGTCTGGAACATGTCAAGTCACCCAAAGGAAATAGAATGTGATGGATTGCACACTGGCATTTAATGCTTATGTCCACAGTAAAACATCCATTTTCTCACCTTCCAGCAATACTTTATTGCCTAATGCAAGTTCAAGGTCACAAATACCTTCAAGGGGGAAGAAAAAGCACAAATACACAATGACCTAGGGCAGGGGAGTAGGGAATGAAAATATCTGGTGAGCAGTACTAATGATAAATTAATACTGTCACTTTCCTTGTCTATAGTTGAGATAAAAGAATGGCAATATTGCAAAGGATAGTTGCAGAAGTGATAAATATTTTGTATGTTCCAGAGGAAGAAGACAGAACAATGACAGTGGCATGAGGCAAGGGTAGGAGTAAGGCTTTGAAGTTTTAGATGCATAACAGCTTTTGCTGGAGATGTGACAGGAACTATTTCTCCCATACAAGTGCCTAACTGGCTAGATTTTATTATTAACCTTTCCTTCTAAAAAGTTGATTATCTCAGGAATTTTGTTACAGTAACATGAAGCTGAGCAACACATCATTAAAAAGGAGAAGAAAAGCTAGCTTAGGGGAGTTAGAGGTTTAAAAGGAAGTTAGTATCCTGAAAAAATGTGACTTGTATAATCATTTATTCTCTTGGTGACAATGAGTAACAGTATTTTCATTCATTTCCAAAAACCATGAATTTGACTTCAAATCATTGCCTGGGGCTATTGTATTGGACAGCTTTCCTGTTTCTAGGACAAAATACCTGACACCTGCAACTTAAAGGAGGAGAGGTTTACTTTGGCTCATAGTCTCAGTGGTTTCAGTCCATGATCAGCTGGCTCCAAGGCAGGACTGTGGCAGAAAAATGTGGTAGAGCAAATATGCTTATTTCATACAGGCCAGGAAGCAGTGTATAGAGAAAGTACTAGAGAGAAAAGGGCCAGAGATCAAATGTAATACTCAAGGTCTTATCCCTATAACCAGTTTCTCCCACCATGTTACATTCAGCCATGAACTCATCAATGGGTTAACTCATTGATGAGGTTAGTGCTGTTACAATCCAATCACCTCTCCTGGAGTTTCTTAAGACATCAAGTTGCCAATCTAGACTAACTGGCACAACTACCTTACTGACCAAGACAGAATTTTTTAACTTACATGTGTTTAGTTATTACTAAAAATGATATTTCTGGGTTAATTTTATATTTTTATTGTCTTTTCTAGAATGTATACACTTGATCAGGATTTATTGATAATAATAATTATCAATTAATAATAAAATAATTATTCAGCCAATTATCAGCCACTGTAGTAAATTTTATGCTTTTTATAGGGAGGGCAACTGCAACAAAGAAATATGCGTGGAAGTATTCAGGTGAATTTATACAGGTTTTGTGTGCAGTAAATATGAGGAAATGCTATCATTCTGCAGATTATTTACTACTTTTCAAAAATCTTTATAAAAGAGAGGAGGAACATTTTCTGTTTTCTTTAGTTTTGTGTCTGGTTTTATGTGTGGAATTTATCCAAAAGCATATTGATGTGGTTATTAAATCTTACAGTGTTAGGTTTAAGAATATTTGTAAAACAGACTTTTTAAATTGTGGATACTGGGTTTGTTGATCAAGACTCTTTCCAAAAACTCTACTAAGAAACTGAGTCAGGAGGTTTTTTAATTTTTAAATTTTATGGCTGCTTATAATGCTTTCTTCAAAACTCAAGCAGAATAATAATGCTTCATTTTATTTTGCAATTAAAAAGTCAAGTAGTGCCCACGAAGCAGGTAGCCGTAAAGCTCTGCCTTTAAGTGGATAACTGAGTGGTTGTTTTCATCGTCACAGTTAGTGTGGGGAATTTTGTTAATAATGACAGAAAGGGTACCAGAGATAAAGGAAGGAGGGAGACAGAGAGGGAGACAGAGAGAGGGAGTGAGAGAGAAAGATGAAAGATTTTATAGACAATTATTTCAGTGTCTAACACAATGCCTTGTACATGTTAAATCCAGTATTATTTGTCAACATTAACTGAGGTTATAAGTTAAATTATATATTCAAAGTTCTTTAATTCCTCTTTAATTTTCAATTAAAGAGGAATTAGGAGACTTAGTCTGTTAATTAGGTTTCCATCATTGTGACAAAATACCTGAGAAAATCAGCTTGAAAAGAGAAAAAGCAGGGCATTGTGGTACACACCTGTAATCCCAGCACTTGGGAGGCTGAGGCAGGAGGATCGCCATGAGTTCAAGGCAAGCCTGGGCTACATAGGGAGTTCAAGGTCAGTCTGAACAACATAGGTGAGATCTTGCCTAAAAGGAAAAAAAAAAAAAAAAAAAAAAGGAAAGATTTGTTTTGGCTTATGTTTTCACAGGTTTTAGTCCATGGTAACTTGTTTCTATTGTTTCTGGGCCTGTGGTGAGACAGACCATCATTATGGGGAGCAGATGGTGGAGGAAAGCTGCTTGCCTGATGACTTGGTGGAGCCAGGAAATAAAAAGAAAGACAAGAGTGGGGGAAAGGTCCCAATATACCCTTCCAGGGATTCCTACACTGACTTCATTTTTTCAAGTAGGTCCCATCTCCTAAATTTCTACCATGCTCCAACAGCACCACCAACTGTGGAGGAAACCCTCAATGCATCAGCCTTTGGGGGACATTTAAGAGCCAAACCATGACACTTATTTTATTTGTTTCTGGTAATCAACATGATACTGGGTATATAAAACGAGTTGTATAGAGTCACATATGTGCCCAATCTTGTAGAATTAGTATTCCTACTTCCTTTCTTTTCTATGAAATTGGTATTATTTCTTCTTTAAATGGGTGTTGAAATTTGTTAGGAACCCATCAGGACAGTTTTCTTTTTGGAAAAAATTCTAGTTAAGAGTTAATTCCTTTAGTTTGTATAAGGGTATTAAGGTTTTCTATTTCTTCTTGAGTCAATTTTGGTATACGAGTCTTTCCGGAAATGTGTCCATTTTATTTAAATTATGAAGTTATTGACATTAAATTGTTCATAATATTTTTAATGTATTAAGTCATTCAGTTATAAAGTGATGTCCCTTTCATTCTTGAGATTGTTAATTTTTGTCTTGTTTTCTTTATAATAAAATTTATATGTAAAACATAAAAATGTATACATTAATGGAGTAACATGATGTTTCAATCCATACATACATTGAGTAATGCTTGTTTCAGGTAAAATACACCTGTCTTCTCAGACATATATCATTGCTCTGTGGTGAAAACCTTCAAAACCCTTTCTTCTAGCTTTTATGAAATGTACAGTGTATTATTGTTATTATAATCATGGTCCTGTGTGAAAGCACATCGGACCTTTTATAGCTTAGTTATCCTCACAGGGAGGCCAATTCATTCCCAAGGGAACATTTGGAAAGGTCTGAACCCATTTTGATTGTCATAACTGGGAGTATTATTTATATCCAGTGATTAGAAGGCTGCATAGGAATCATGCTATAATGCACAAAACAGTCACTCGAAACAGAATTCCAGGGCCGGGGATTTAGCTCAGTGGTTCCGCATCCTGCCTCGCAAGCACAAGGTCCTGAGTTCAATCCCCAGAACCGCCCCCCCCCCCAAAACAACAACAAAAAATCAAAGAATTCTATTGACCAAAATATCAGGAGTGTTGAAGTTGAGAAATTCTATTCTTGCTGGAGGTTTACCAGTATTATTGATTTTTTTTTCAAAGAATCAGTTACTGTTGCATATCTTGTATATATTTACTTATAACCAATTTTCATTTTAACTTTATTATTTCTGTATTAATTTAGGTTTAATTTGCACTTCTTTTTCTAGCTTCTTAAGCTTAGATTATTGATATTAGAAGTCTACTCTTACATATTAAAGTATTTAAGGTTACAAATTTATTTGCAAGCACTGCTTCAACTGTATCTACATATTTTGAAATGTTGTATTCTCAATTTCATTGAGTTCAAAGTTTTTTTGTAGTTTTTCTTGTAGTTTCTTCTATCACTTACAAGATATGTGAAAGAGTTATTTAATTTCGAGATATATGAGGATTTTCTAGATGTATTTCTGCTCTTGGTTTCTAATTTAATTCTGTTGTGCCCAGAGGAAATACTTCATACAATATTAATCCTCAATTTCATAAAATTGTTTCATGGATCAGTCTGTGGGTTGTCTTGGCAAATGTTCCACTTGTGACTGAAAATAATTTGTATTATTGTTAAGTGAATTATTACATAAATGTCAATCCCATGGAGCTGGCTGATAGTAGTTCATGGATTTTTGATGCCCTTATTGGTTTTATGTCTTCTGCATCCCAAGGGGAATATTAGAAGATTTAAAAGATGCAGGGATCATGGGGCAATAATATCTCCATTTAATTCTCTATTTTAGTTCCTTTAAAACCCAGATGAATCTGAGAAGATGAAAGTAGACTACTGCAAACTCAACCAAGTAGTAGCACTGGCTGCAGTTGCTAACCCAGAAAAGATATCTTTGTTACAATAGATTAACATACCTCCATGTTCTTGGTATGCAGTCATTGATCTAGAAAATTTATCCCTTAAAGAAATCTCTGTCAGAAAGGAGAATCAGAGCTGGGGATTTAGCTCAGTGGTGCTGCACTTGTCTTGCAAGTACAAGGTCCTGAGTTCAGTCCCTGGTATCAAAAAAAAAAAAAAAAAGGAGAATCAGAAACAATTTATATTCATATAGGATAAACACTTAGAATCTTGTTACAGTACAAGGATAACTTTTACATTGCTTTTATGGTATTTTCTGGAGAGAACTGGACAGTTCAAATAGGTATGGAACATCACCTTTGGTCAATTATATTAAAACCATGAAAAAGTGTCAAAGTACATTGTTAGCCTAGGTAAGACACATGCTCCTTGTTGTTGGGGTTGTACTTCAGTGGTAGAACTCATGCATAGGTTCAATCCCCAAGATACACATGCAAAGATATACTCTCCAGGGCTAAGAGAGAAACACTGTGAAGGTTCAAGGACTTGCCATGTCAGTTAAATTGTTCAGAGTTCATTGGCACGAGGCATCCTAAGACATTGCCTTCAAAATAAAGGATAAAGTA
Organism: Heterocephalus glaber; assembly: GCF_000247695.1. The sequence goes on along the minus strand of NW_004624765.1, from coordinate 1,288,081 downwards.
TTACATACAGTACTGTCACCAGCTAGGGTGGGTCCTTGCTTCAGTAATATTAGAAATCAAATCTAAACCAGCACTGTGAATTTACAGCCAAAACTTTAATTGGAAAGTAAGAGCAAATAAAGGGGAGTACAGCTCTGATAAAGATCAAGCCAGTCCTCTAGCAAAGAAAAGTGAGAGAAGATAGGGAAAAGACTTCATTTGGAGAAAGTGAAGGGGATACATGTCTGAATAGGTGGATCACACTGGCCTGGTCACAAAAGAACAGAGACAGGTTTTATGGGATACTGCAGAGCACTGGAGTGTGCTACATTATTATCTCAGTCCTGGCTTTGTACCACTAGAGGAATCCTCATGGCTTGAGGGATGATTTGCTTTCCATAAAATGATTGCCTTTCTGACTGTCTCAGTCATGTGAGTCTCTGCTTTTTCTGGGACCTGGGTAACTACAGGTTTAGGACAATCACTGGTGATTTCTAGGCATTGCTCCAGAGAGGGGATCTGGAACCCTGGCTTTGTAAAAGCTCACAATTTGATTCTCCTGTAAATCTTGAAATTTCCTTTAGTTGGTATTTTATCAGTGTCCTCAGTCTTGAGGAGGAATGAGAGAGGCTAGGCAAATTTAGGGCTAGTAGAGGCAACCAACTTTCTGTTCCCCCTTCTGTCTCTCTTAGGCAGAAGCTTTCTTTCTCCCAATAAATTTTTCCTATGCTTAACCTCTGTTGTTCCTAGAATTCATTCTTTGATTTTAGAGAGCAAAAACTTGCATTTTGGATATCTAGCAAGTTTGGGAGTTATATCTCTTCCCCCTATATCATTTTGGAGGTTCCACTGAGATTACTGGTCAGAGGTAAGAATTTTCTTTCATAGGTTGTAACTTTGGTCTTTTTGCTTCATAGATTATAACTATTTGTTTCATAGATTCTGGTTTCTGTTTCATAAATTCTGGTCTTTGTTTTGGCCTTTGTTTCAAAAGTGTCTTAATTTTAGTTGTGTGACAAATGTTTGCAAATTTCTTGTTTTTCTTATGCATTGTCTTTTGTTAAAATTATGTTTTATTCTTGTTTTGTATGTGTTCCATTTAGACTTAGTAGCTTAAAAATGTTATAAAATGGATCTCTTATGAAATCGTCTCAGATAAAGATAGTTCAGGCTTTTATCTGTCCCTTATAGAATGCCAAACAGTGGTTACTCTGCCAGCTAGTAATTGCCTTTAGGGCAGCTGCCACTCTCAAAGCAGAGGACAGGTTTCTCCAGTTGCCCTCTGGTGAATTCTCACTCCCATTGACACTAGTGGAGGGTGCAATGTTTACCAGATAGGCAATTGGGTTCCTTTCAGAGACAGATCTCTGATTGCATGGAACTAGCAGAAACTGAGGTGACAACTGAGGGCTCATGGCCAGGGCTACTCTCTGGCAGATACCCAAAGGTCCCTCAGAAGAAACTAGCTCCTGACAGCCTATCTGGGTAATCAGCAGAAAATCTCCACATCTTGTCCCTATCTGGACTCTTCAGTGAGGTGAAAGGAAAACTCTGTCAGTGATCACCAGATATCCTCTGTCTCAGAGTAATCTGAAATGATGCTGTCAGAGCCCTTTCTTAAGCCTCCATTAAGAATTGAGCTACAGCCTCCAGCCACACCAGCCCAGGCTACAGGTGCCTGGCCCCACACCCCGCAGAGTTCTGGGCTCCTTGCTGGCTGCACCACCCTGAAGTGCCCGGCCACCTCACGAAGTCCTCCTCCCGCAGCTCAGCCTGGGCGCCTGGAACCAGAGGACAGGGAAGGTGAGCCAGTCCCAGCACCTGGAATGAGGCTCCCCTGCTGCCATTCCACGCTCCTGGGGAAGAGAAGGTGAGCCAGTCCCAGCACCCAGAAGGAGGCTCCCTGCCACCATTCCATGCTCCTGGAGCAGAGAAGGTGAGCCGTGAGGGCACCAGAAGCACACACCCCTCCTGGAAATGAGAAGACATGTAAACAAGCCTCAAAACAGACTTCCAGATCACCTACAGCAACCCCAAAGGGAAACGAGATGGAACAATCTGATACTCAACCACCTGGACTCTCTGAACTGGCAACAAAAGAGGATCTGGGAAAAATGAAATCAGAAATA
>NW_004624765.1:1255963-1278521 GCF_000247695.1 Heterocephalus glaber | reverse complement strand
AAACCTAAAAATTATAAAAGTTATTATAATTCAACTTGGCCAAATACATCTGAGTGCACTCTTGTTTATAAACAAGTTGTCTTGTGTGTGTGTGTATGTGTGTGTGTGTGTGTGTGTCTGTCTGTCTGTTCAATTTGTTATAACACAGCTGTTTCGTTTCAACTTTTTTCTTTTTGCATTTTGGATTTTTTAAGATGTTTGCTTGTAACTATAGACAAATGTAATTAAAGACATGCTTCTCCCAGGTTGCCAGATTATCCAAATAATGTCAACTGGTTTTATAAATACAGTACATATTGTTGGGGATATGACTTGGAAAACTTTCATTGGTCAAAAATAATGTGTTAATTGTTATGATCTGGCTCTCATAGGTCATCTGAAAATTTGTTAAGATAATTAAATAAAGACTCCTGGGCTTAGAAAAACTATAGGACAGTACATCCCTTGGTAAATAAAGGAACTACTGTCTGGAAAAAAATTTATAGCCTTTGTTCACAAAGGGGACCCCAATAATTTCCATAGCCTCATGGGAAATACATTGCTAAACATATCATTGTGATGTGTATACATTGGTTATAGTCTAAGTTTTCTGTGGGAAAACAAGGTTTTATTTAAAATGCTCTTGCTACAAAACAAAATTAAGGGACAAAGGGTTTCATGTAACTGATACTTATTGTTATTTCATGATATATATATTCATATCTTCCGAGTGTACAAGTCTTCTAGAATATTGTTTATGATAATGATCTTTTTTTTCTCAGGTATCTGCCTTTCTCTTGCACTCCAGCTACTTGTGATAAGAGGTATAGGTCAAGCCAGCATGAGATAACAGGTCAAATAATAGTTTTCTTAAAAACTTTTGTGATGTATGTTATATGTGTCACCACACTTGGATGTTCAGTCCCCAAACAGTTGAAACAATGTCACACACTAAAATTAGAGGCTAGACATTATGAACTCCTAAGGTACCTTTATAGGCCAGTATGTATGTTCTCTTTAGATGGCATCCTACTAAAGGATAACAAATAAGAGTTTTCTTTATGTCACTTAATGTCTTGTGATCAGATGGAGGTGTTTGACTAAAAGACTATTCTGTACTAAGATGGACATAAGTGTTACAAAGAAAATGTCATCATGATTATCATGCTAAAATACTATGTGTAGCTCTTGATCTTGTTTCTCTATAATATATAACTGTTGTCTATTAACAGTCTGAAGGAATTCGACTACTAAAACCATAGTTGGTAAGAAATAACAGCCCTCTGTGCTTTATACTTCAAAGTGCTTGAAGTCTTAACTATTATAATAATTAAGCTCACTGGTCCTACTGAAATACTTATGTCACTGATCTTCTCTTCTGGGTGTTCAACAATTAAAATTTGGAGACCAAAACTAGAAAGGTAACTGGGCCATGAGGACAGCCAATATTTTGGCCGTGGCCCCTCAAGGTCCACAAAGATCCAGGACACAAAGGAACCTTTCCTACAGGATCTTACATCTTTGGTAAGTCACTCAACCTCCTAAACAAGGAGATTGCTGGGCACCAGAGGACAAATGTACCATGTGCCAAAGGTGGGTCACAAAGAGGAAAAAAATCTCTCATGCTCTCACTGAAAACAACATGGTCAAGGAAGGCCGTGACCCATCCTGATGGCTGACACTGACAGAGGAGCTGAGAGGCTTTATGCACAGTTCCAAAGTAATGCCTGAGGAGACTTAACTTACCTTGATAGATAACAAGAGGTTCATACTGATTGACACAGGTCTCACTTTAACTTGGTCTTAAACACCCAGCAGAAAACAATAGCCCAAAGAGATATAAAATAATGCCATAGTAATAAAGCTAGATATAAAAAGGGGCTCCAGTCACTGACCCCTTCTGGCAGTTTCTAGCTACACCAGTTGCTGACCACAGTTATGGATCATTAGGAAAAAACTATGGTAGAATCTATAAGACCCAGCAGGTTACAATCACTTTTTCAATTTCTAAGTGTGACTTTCTTCCCAACCTGCCCTTCCATTCTAGTGTGCTCATACTTAGATTATACATGCTGTAATTTCTTAAAAGTTTTGTTTATTCTTGCCTAGAGACTGCCAAACTCCAAGCAGTCATACAAATGGAACCAATGACAAATGTGCTAGAATTCTTTTACTGGGGTCCACCAGATCAACCTTGTAAACAGCTCATAACTGCTAAATTACTTTTATATTGGATTCTGAAGTCCCCTGGACCTTCCCCTTAACCTCTGTGGGAGGCTATTACCAGTTCCTCCCAATAGAAACCCTTGTTGGCTATATTCATAGCAGTCCTGCTGACCTTAGTATTTGATCCATGTATTCTTAACTGTTTCTTTGGTTTTGTCCCCTCCAGACTTAAGGCTATAAGGCTACCCAAGATGACAATGCCTGGCCCCTATCAAAGACCTTTAGATAGACCCTCTGTAGAGTAACTCTGACTGCTGATCACACCTACGACCCTCTTCACCCTGAAGTAGCCAGATTGGTCTTCGCCCTTTGCCCCCTCACAGCAGTTAGGGTTACTTCTTCAGAGGGGAGAATATTGCAGATATTGGATAATTAATAATGTAACTTAATGTAACTTAATTAGATATCTTGCAGGCAGTTAGACAGGGCCAGCCCAGAAGGAGCCAACATGGAGGACAATCAAGATACATTCAATGAAGGCCAGAATTGTAAAAGGAGAGAAACTACACATCCTGGTGCTTCCCCTGGGGATAAATAGCAGTGATTGATATTCTAAATAGGTATCAATCACCTGGGTTGGGGGGTCAAGGTCTTAACCCAGCCTCTCCAGGAAATATCCCTGGCCCCCACTCTTACTGAAAATCCTTGTAAACTTGCTACATGACTTGGTCCTCCATTTAATCACTATTACCTGGGTGACTGTACTTATAATCTTATTGGTTGGTCGTGATTTTGTCCCACCTCATGCCCACCTTGGGTCTTACAGTTTCATCCCACTTTGTACCCGCCTCACCACATGTCTTTGGTGTATAAAATATCTCTGAAAAGTGGGGTGGGTGGGCAACCCACTTTCTGGTCCCCTTTGTGTCTCTCTTAGGCAGAAGCTTTCTTTCTCCCAGTAAATTTTTCCTATTCTTAAAAAAAAATTTAGGGCTAGTAAACCTTGTTTAGCCAACTTTTCCTAAATAATTGCTATACCTATATCAAAGCTTTAAGATAATAACAGATCTAATATGAAGGTCAAGCTTTGTTGTACTTTTATTTACTTTAATATAAATTCTCTATGAGCTCAAGGGAAGAGGTTCAGTTTTTAGCAAAAATTGTTCTATGCCCTTGACTGCCTCAGAACAACACACAACTCATGCTTTTAATGAGTAACAGATTAATGGCCCAGGAGTTTATTTGTCCTCTATCACTGTGATGATATCTGAGTATGTCATGACTATGTTATTATATCCTCCTATCTTTCAATACTGCCAAAAAGCACAGGGAGTTTTTTTGGGTTCTGAGATAGTTTGATGTACACTTAGAAATCCTGCACTACAAGCTTTGAGTAGCACCTAGATCTGGAAAATGCTATACAATATATATAGCAAAGCCCTCTGGTACAGAGATACTTCTAGTAGGTAGCTGTGTAGTTTATAGCAATAACATAATTACAGCTCCAGAATCACTAGGGTTCTAGAGTAAGGCCTGGTCCAGTAGAGTGGAGAATTGTAGTTTTTGTGTTATCAGCCCTATTACTTATGTAGTGCTTGACCCTAGGATACCTAAACAGGTGTGTTAATGATTTGACTGAACAATCTTTCACAAAAGACTTAAAAAGATAAAAGGATTTTTTTTTTTTTGGTGCTGGGGATCAAACTTGGGTCCTTGTGCTTGTGAGGCAGGTGGCAGAACCACTGAGCTAAATCCCCAGCCCAAAAGAATTATTTTTATTCTTTCATACAAAGAACTCTAAAGAGATTGAGGGTATGCCCAATAAATCTTAATTGAACAACAGGACCTCTAGAAAGATTAACAAGTACTATACTCTTCAGGGAATCTCAGTAGAAGCCCAAAGTAGAAAAAGGTCCACCCCCTAGAATGTATAGTGTGGCTTTTACTTAATAAGTGAAATACCAGAAATATTCTCAAAGACTCACAGTTTTTGAGAAATTATATCAGCAAAGACAATGCTAGCACGGACTAAAATAGAAAGAGACAGTACAACATGTATTCTGTCTCCCATTTTCTCCCTTTTTGAAAAGAAATGTCTAGTTGTGATATCCTATCTTCTTTCAATGTTTTCTGTTGTGCATATGGGCAGCAGACAGCTTGTCTTTCTGGTTTCACAAGTTCACAAGATAGAGGAACTGTACTTCTGCAACTGTACTTACGGACCTGGAATCAAGGATACTCATCCACATTTGGACATGATTTAGATGAGAAGATAGTGGCCTTTGATCTGATTGTGTAATTGGATGAGTTTTATGGTGACATGAGAGATGGTGAGTATATTTTTCATGTGCGAGGAATGAGAATCATTGAAGGCCACATAGACTGATCATAAGAGAGATCTCTGTAACTGCTGCCTTCCATTATTTACTCTGTTATGTAATTCCTTTTCCTAATTACTCACTTATGAAGAATAGAAATGTGACAAAAGTAATGGTATATATTACTTCTGAGTTGCGGTTAGAAGGCCTATGATTTTATCTTGCTCACATTCCTATAACAGGGACTTACAAGCTGCTTTTGGTCAAAAGCACCTACTCTTCACTTGTATCTGCAGATGTCTAATGAGTAGCTAAGAACATAAAAGCTTGGCTTCTCTGCCATCCTTTTGCATCTGTGTCCTTTGCTACCTTAAGCTATGGGTCAGATTCTTGCTGAACTCTGCATGGAGACACCTGCATGATTTAAGGAGTATTGTCTAAAATTTGTAATCCTCCCCCTTCAAGATAAATGTAACTAAGCTGTTTTCAAGATTTGAAAGGATATTGAAATCAACAGAGTGCCAACTGTCAGCTTTTACAATGTCTTTTTCCACACCACCAGAAGAGTGGCTTAGAGTTTACAGCAATTTCCTAAACCTGTAGAAGCTGTCTTTATCCTACCATTCTCATTTGTCCTCTCCCCTGAGTTATTGTCTCATTCAACCACCTTGGATTTCAGGATGAGAGTTGAAACTACCCTCAGGCAGCAGCAGCTTTCATAGGTATGTGGTGGCACATACTTGTAATCCTAGCTTTTTAGGAGGCTGAGGCAGGAAGGTTGCTGAGTTTGAGGCCAGCCTGGGCAACTTGGTGTAACCCTATTTCAAAATTTAAAAATTTGAAAAATGATGAGGATATACCTCAGGGGTAGAGTGTCGCTGAGTTCAATTTCCCAGGATTTAAAAAAAGTTCCAATAATTCAGTTGAACTTGGAAAGAAATCCTTCTCAGATAATTACAGGGATACTACTAGGGGTACTAGATGACACCTCAATAGTAGCCTGTGGGATGCCCTGAAACAGAGCATACAGCTAAGCAGGGCCCAGATTCCTAGCTCATACATAGGAACTGTGAGACAATAAGCATTATTATAAGTCACTAAATTTTGGGATTGTTGTAAAACAATAGATGACAAATACAATAGTGTATTTTTCACTTTCCTATCACTAGAATAAAATACCCAACATTGACAACTTAAAAAGAAGCAGAGGCATAATTTGGTTCATGTTTTAAGGGGATTCAGTCTATGGTCAGCTGGTTCCAAGGCAGAAATGGCATGGTAGAAAGGACATGGTAGAAGAAAGCTGCTCACCCTATGGAAGCCAGAAAGTAGAGTGAAGGGAGGAGCTAGAACAAGAAGGGTATAACCTTCTAGGTCATGTTCCTAGTAACCCACTCCTCCAACCAAGCCCCACTTCCTAACAGTACACAAACTCACCCATGGATTAAATCACTGATGCATATAGTGTCCCCATGACTCAGTCACCTTCCAAAAGCTTCACTTTGGGATACATCAACTCTGGGGGAAGCATTCTAGATCTAAATCATAACAAATAGCATATCATTATGTAGTTGGAGGTCATCTGTCCAAGACCCTCCTTCATTTTAAAGCAGAAGAAAATTAATCTCAGTGATAATTAAGCAAATAAATTATGCCAGTAATATACAAGTATAATAAATAGTTCTTTTAAGATAAAAAGTTTTCAATCATATTAAGATTTGTTTGCTTTTCTTTAAAATAATGGTAAATCTTTCAAAGTGTTTAAAATAAAGGAATTACTGAATTACAGAATCTTACAGCTATAAGGGAATTTAGAGATCAGCCAGTTGTATTCACTTATTTTATGGAGAAGGAAACTGAAAATCTACTTTCAAAAATTCACTTTTGTAATTACCTTCTAAAGTGGTTTATGAACCACATGAGAAAGCCAGGCCCTTAACTTTGTAGCTTACCTTATTTTTGAAACCCAAACAGTACGATCCAATTTAACCAACTACTATATTCACTAGTCTTGACTTTTGGCAAGCTCTAAAAAAATCAAATCCCCTGTCAAAGGATGAAGGTTTGGCACTATTGAGGATAGTCAAAGAAATTAGCTTCAGGCTTTGAAAGCAATTTCAAGAGGAGTGCTAAAACTATTTTAAGCAATTGCGGTATTGCTGTAATAAATGTGTATACTGTCAGGGAAGCTACTTTGAAAGGGGTATGGTAATTTGGATCTGTAATTCCTGCTTTGTTTCTTGAAGAATAGAAGCACAATGCACATCAAATGTGCAAAAAATGATGGCCATCCATTCAGTAATAACAACAACAAAAATTAAATAGAAAGTGCCAGACAGCACCTCAATCTTTGCTCAAAAATCTATACTTAAGATACTGAGTGTGGTCTCTGCATTTTGTAGTTATTGGCTATCTGTGTCTATGATACTCTTACCATGAGCTCTGACAGTAACTATTAATTTCTTTAATATTTCCCTTTAAAATTGTAAATGTTAGCAGGATTAGATACAGTTATGTGGATTATCATCTCTCAGTCCCAATCTTTTTATCATTCTATAGATTTCTGACTTTTTCCACATTCATAAACCTTGATTGATATTTAAAATGTAACCTTTAGAACTTTATGACATTGATTCTGAATTTTAAATAAATTTTAAATTGCCTTTTCACTTTGTCCAGTTGTTTGTGGCTTCCTGAAATACTAGTTTTGAGGAAGATTCTTTGGAATCACCTGGTCTCAGGGGGAAAGAATTTCATTTTTTTTAATAATGATCACATATATACTTGTGATCCTTCTTTGGATTACTGCTTTGATTCTTCTTGCAATAAAAATTCCTCTTGATTGGTAATGCATTAATACTACACTGTCAGTCAATGGTAACTTTGAGGGAGTGACAATTTTCCACAGTGTGATAGGAAAGGAGCTAGTTTGTGTTGGGAATGGGACATTTTCATCATGATGAAAAATGAAACGGAATTGTTGTAAAGAGGGTCTCAAGTTCCACACTTCTCGGTTTTATCCTGGTTCAGCCCTAATTGCTTTGAAGTGTTTCTGCAATCTGGTATGATTGCCTCTTCTTACCTTTCAGGAGCACTGAAAATGTCTGAAATATTCATGTTATTACTATGTTTTCAGGATATTAATTTAACCTCAGTTCCATTGTGATAAGATGCCTTGAATTCCCAAGCTATCATTTCTCTGGCAGAAAGGCAGAATTTATCACAATTATGACACATGTCAAAAACCTCTGATGGAAGTATTTTGTGGTATTCTGGGTACTGAACCAGGAAGTAACTCTACTGTCTTCTGTCCCACTCAAAACTGAGGCCAGTACGCAGTGTTGAATCCCCACTCAGCACCCTGTGTTTGGATCACACTGTCCTCTCACCTCTTTCGAAGTCCAAAGATTGTGGATTAGAAAAAACTCCTTTTCCTGCCTGCAGCAAATACTCAGTCCAAGAAAATAAGCAGTAAGAAAGGGCGAGAACAAATGACACAGATATACTAAAGACAAGAATCAGTTCATGGTAGTCTAGATTTACCCTAATATTACATGTACACCTTCTTCTTCCCTCCGTCATCTCAATGGTCCATATTTCTTTCCAAACCTCTGCTTGATACTCTTTTCTTTTTCTTATTTTTCTACCTTTCTTTGATGTAGTCATTTGGAACTAAATAGAATGCCAACCTCTGAACCAATCTGTAGTATATTGCTGTGACCTGAATCCCATTTTCTCAGTTACCAATAAATTTCAATTCATTTCTCATTGCTTCCTGACATAACCTCTGACTGGCTCGTACTAAATCTTTACTGTATCCCTGAAATCTAACCTGGTCTAGACTATAGCCACTTTCATGGTAACTCAGTCTGCCTCTCTAGGAGGAGGGCTATCCTCATTAGCATTACCTACTTTTTTCTTGAGGCCTAAGACAATATTTTGGAGAAAATGTATTATCTATGGAAAAGAACTTTGAATCTTTCTTATTTCATTCCAGCTTGAAGAAACATAATACTTCGTTGTAGAATGGCTAAACTTTTTCTCTCACTCAATTAAGAAAAATTGAAAAATGCCAAAGTATGCAAATTTTCCACAGTCAAGGCTTTGCTTCAGTGTGTTGGGAACTTTTATGAACCCCTTCAATGAGAAGTAATATTGGATGTGTGCATAACATGAATTACAATTCAAACCATTCACTGTGAGCATACAAATTGGCTTGTCTAAAAATATAACTAATTCATTTCTAGTAAGTCCTCAAAAATTACTTTGGAAAAATGAAATAGAAAAAAATAATTCCAACTTCTCGTACCACTGTTTATTCAATGTATAAACTTATTTGTATAATTGGGTATTTATCAGGGACACAAACTCAATTACGTTTCATTTAACAGATAGGTTCCACACTGTTCAACACTAGTTTTCACCATGGTCATCCTTGCCGCTGCCAGTGAGCAGCAGCACAGATCATCACTATTTTCTTGAAATCCTTTCTACATAGACAGCTCCCTCTTCAGTTTATATACAAACCTTGTTTGTAGTGCTTGACGTGGATCTCACGTAGAAGATAGGCTATGAGTTATCTGGGTGGAAATGGTTGAGAAAGATGTATTTTACACAGTTTATTCCTATAATAGTGAAGGAGAATCTGCATCTCCTAATCAGCAGAAATGATGCTGGGTTAGAGTAGCAAAGTGGTCGCCCTGTATATCTATATTCCCAGCAAGAACAGAGTCTTAATGAGTTTACCCAAGGGCTGCATAACTCCATTGGAACTCTCCCTTGTTAGCTAGATATTTATTCCTGGTGAGTCTATCAATAAGTGCACATTTAAAAATAGTTGTCTGATCCAGAAAAGTTTTCGAAAAACTTCCACAGTGACATCTCTATTTGTCTCAAAATAGAATGTTAATTACCAAAAGGATGCTTTAAAGTGAAAGAGAAAATAAACACTCTGTAAAGGTAAGGTAAAGGAGCTAGCAAGCAGGATATATTTGAGAAACTTGGTCAAGAACTAGCCGACCACATCTCTTCCCATTATATGAAGAATTAAAGATATTGGAAGGCAGAACAAAAGAAGAAAACACAGAAGGTATAGCCCAAGGGCAAATACCAATAATAAGAGGGAAAGACTACAAGGAGAATCAGAAATAGCATGGAAGACACACATTGTAGGAAAAAAATAAAAGCAGAGTTGATAGACGCTCAAGAAGTGGAATGAATGAGAATGTTGTGTGAGAAGTAAAAGAACAAAGCCTATCTAGAAGAAAAAAAAAGAACTTAATATCCTTGTGAAAATCTCCATTTGAAGTTCTGATGACCTTTTTACTGACATATAACACAAATTTTCCTCACAAACAGAACCAACTGATCAAGTATTCTCACTCAAGAAATCTCCCTTTTGAAATATATTGAATGTTGTCCCCAAGAGAGCGTAAATAACATCCACAACTCTCCTTCTAGAACCTTTAAGAAATCTTCTTGTTTACTCTATTTATCTGCATGCATCATAGATGAGGGGGAAATGTATATGTTTTTATTCCCAAATAAGGCACAAGGAAATTGTAATTGGATTTCCCCAAACGCACATATTCTGCTTTTGTGGTTTGGATGTTGAGTGTTCTCCAAAGGTCCATATATAAAGTCTTGGTCCCCAGGGTGGTGGTATTGAGAGGTACTGTGGAATTTTAACAGAGGACTGTGGGAAATTCTTAGGTCCCTGGGGTTGTGCCCTTGAAAGGGACAGCCTTGCCCATCTTTTCTTTCTGCTCTAGTTTGAGATGTGATCATTTGTTTCTACTCGTCAGGATGTGCTGCCATCACCAGAGGCTAAACCAATATGGCTGTCTGATCTTGAACTTGAAAAACAGTGTGCTAATTAAGGCTTTTGTCTTTATAAACTTAGTTGCCTCCAGTATTTCAATGTTGCAACACAAAGCTGACGAATATGTCTGCCTTGTGGAAACTAGACATTATGCTAGAGTAACCTCTCAGGTCATCTGTGTCAGAGACTGTATGCCTTCTAAATAGAGGCAGACTTATTTTGAGGATAATTATGATTGACCTGTAGAACTATCTTCCTTGCATGGTATCAAAACAGAAGTATATGATTTTGATATGATTTTATTTTTTTGGTCAAGAATTCAAATTTCTATTTGGTGTTAAAATAATCTCTATTTAAAATGTATTAATTTTATCATTTTTGTCCCTTTTGTTTCATATTCCTTTATTTTATTTGAATTGTCTCAATTCTTTAATAAATAAATATGTATGACAAAGAAGATAGAATTTACACAGCCTAAGTCGCAGTCTATCTATAATTGGTTATTCCTTTCACTGAAATATTTTCAAAGTGATCATAGAGGAACTAGAACTAGGTCATTTTTTTGTCTCTCATAACTGTTTCTAAATGTGGACTTTTTGAGGTTCTAAAATAATCAGTCAATATTGCTGGAGACTTAGCCACCATAACTCCCTGGCTCATCTTTCATAGTTTTACCTCTTGAAAAGCTTTGCGCTTACACCTTATTGTAATTAAACACAAGTAAGTAAAAACTCAAATGAATGTAATGTTCACTTTTTAAGGGCACTTTTATTCTGTAATTTCATTTTATTTTTCTTTTTTCCCCAAGTTGTGAAAGCTTTAGGAAGATAAAACTTGTTAATTTCAAACTGGTACTCTAACGTCTCATTATCCACTTGGGAAGAGTTAAGCTTAAGTATGGGGAATCAGAGCAGTTCAAAGGATTTTAAATCCTGCCTTTTGCCGGATGACTGAAAACATTTTGGTTATCATCTGGACATATATTGGTGTTGCAGCTGATAAAGAATGGAGTTATGAGTTTTGTTGGCTTTCTCTTTCCATATTGTTGTAATAAAAAGACTCAAAAAGTTATCAGCACTGGAATAAGGAGTCTCATCAAATACTGGCAGATCTTGGGACACTATGTCATCCCAATGTAAGGAATCATTGCCAGGGGGAATTGGGGGTAGGAGGAGAAGGGATGGAAGATATTCAGTGCAGATTTGTTAACTTTGTAGAACAAATATAATTTTGTATCTCTTTTGAATTCTTAATAACTCAGGTGTCATTCTCATGAGATTCTCATTAAATTATTTTCTGTTTAAAAATTCCAAGTTAAGAGCCCTAATCAGGTATTGTTTGTAGCAGAAACACCTAATATAGGGACCATTGACTACCTGGTTAAGGCAGTATTGCTTAAGAAAGGATAAAAGAGGGCAGACTTTAAGAATTAACAGTGATGAAGGTCACATCTCTAAGCCTTTAAAACTTTTGTTGAGAAAAAAATTGCCAACCACTCCACTCTCAACACTAGAGATGGCTGAAATGCAGAAATTAATCATATCTGAGAGTCACTCTTAAGGAAAAAAATGGGAGTCCATATTAAAGGTTAAGGTAATTAATTTATTATTCGGGTAGAACCTCCTTCCCAAGCTGAGCAAGGAAACTAAATGGTACTGAATATAATTATGGGGCTCAGGGAAAGACAAAGAGAGAGATGTCTTGACAATTAAGTACATTCTAGTCAGGCCTCAACTTAGAATGGTTTGTTGTAGGATTTTTCAGTTTTACAGTGGTGCTAAAGCCTTTAGTAGAAACCATATTTCCAATTCTGAATTTTGATCTTCTCCCTGACTAGAATACATGGTGCATACTCTCTTGTGATTCTGTTTAGTGGCAGAGAGCTGCAGCTTCCAGTGAGCCATGGAATTCTGAGGGTAAACTACTAGTGCTCTCCACTGTACTGTGCTGGTAAGCAATTCTGTTCAGTAGTTAGATATATTGAATATTTTCTCAACTTACCTTATTTTCAAATAATGTTAGAATTATCAAGACAAAACCCCATCAAAAGTTGGGGATTGCCACATGCTTGTAATCCCAACTATTTGGGAAGCTGAAGCAGGTGGATCTCAAGTTTGAGGTCAGCCTGGAAAAATTGCTGAGCAAGATTCTGTCTCAAAATGAAAATTAAAATAATGCTGGAAATGTAGTTCAGTGGTACCATGCAGGACGTCCTGGGTCCATACTCCAGTTCTGTGCAAAATGAGACAAAACCAAACCAAACCAAACCAAAACCAAAACCAAACCAAAAAATGGAGAGTATCTTTATTTTCTTATAATTGTATTTATCAATTGCCCCAAATGCAATGGAGTAATTTATGATTTGTTGGTCTTCTCAGTGTTTTAAAAATTAGACATTTAATGTATAAATCCAGATTTCTTGGGAGGGGGAGAGAAAGAGAGTCCAAATTACATTTCTGCAAAAGAGCATTTGTTGGGAGGTGCACAACAGCTATGCCCCCTGCAAGGGCTTGCAAGCTTCTACTTTGCCGTGGCCCCCATTTCTCCCCATTAATGACACCACTTATTACTGCTTGAGGTTTGAATGCCTTAATTTATGATTCTTATCTTGGAATGCCCTATTTCCCTCAAATTAATGACTTTTCTTGGATATGTGTTTCACTTAAATGTTCTTTAATTATAGGAAATAGCTCAACTGCAGCACAGACCAGTACAAATACTGAAAATTTTTTTTTTGAAAACCTCTAACAAGGAGGTTCCTCCTTCACCATTATGGCTCAGAGCAATTGCTCTTCACTTATTCTGTTAGACTTGGGTATTCTCCTCCTTTACTAACCATCCTATCAAACCCTGTGGACCAGTTAGCTTTGTTCTTGCTGGGACCAAGCACCCAACCCCAACCACTTAAAGGAGGAAATGGTTTCTTTGGCTGACAGATTCAGAGGATTCAATCCATGATTGGCTGGTTTCAAGGCAGAAATATCATGTGACTGAGCAAAACTGCTTAGCTCATGGCAGCAGGGGAGGAACATCTACTCTAGGGACAGCTCTGAGAAGAAAGAGTCAGGGACCAGATAGAATCCTCAAGGTCATGCATCCATGACCCACCCAGACACATCCAGACACATCTAGACATACACTTTACTAATCCCCTAGCTGGCTCCCAAGCCAATCAAGTTGACAAATAAGCTTAACTATCATATCCTATATCTGCTACTCAATTTCAAGCATAAGATATGGGTGTGTGTTTTCAGGGAGAAAGGAAAATAAATTCTGGGAGAGGTGAAGTGACTTGTGGAGGTAAATGGGAATTTAGACAGGTGAAAGGAAGATAGAGGATGTGGGAACCAAATGAAGCACGGAGAAACCCTTGAGTGAAGAAGTTCCAGTTTCTAAATGCCTTGCCTTTTAGTACTTCAGCATGACCTGTTGCCATTTGTGTTATGCATCTCCCTTAAAATTGCCCTCACCTCTGATTAAGGAAGTTTGCATTTGGCTAAACATCTGTTGCGATTTTCTCAGGACAAAAGTGATGGGTTCACCAAAGGAAAACAGGCTTTCTTATTCCATGAATCTCTCTCTGGCACCAGTGAAGAGGAGCCATTCTAACTATGTCTTGCTGTATAACAAGACCTCCAAAACTTAAAGCCATAAAAAAACCATATTACTATGCTCATAAATCTGCAAATTGGACAGGACCTCTGCAGGAATGCCTAAATAGCTGAGGGATGGAGCAACAGATGATGTGTGTCTTTCTCATGCAGTCTCAGGGCCTTGCCCCATAGTCTTCTCAGGAAGTCTCTCCAGCAAGATAGCCTCAAGGAGGTCAGGATTGTTCTATAGCAAGAGTGAATGCAAAGGTTCTCCTGTCCTCAGTTCAGGCATCCTAAAATGTTACTTCAGCCACATCCCATTGCTTAGTGAATCTTTAAATCAAGCATGGATTGAAGAGTAGAGGAATTGTATCTCCCAATGAGAGAAAAAGCAAAGCACTTATGGACATATTTAACCACCCACTGCAGCCTTATAAGCTTACTGGGTGCCATCTGACACAGATTTGAGGCAGTCATTGGCATTTCAGAAGGGCAGCTCTATGGCAGAGCTGGAAACTGTGACTTATCATCTGCAACACTACATTAGAACTGTACAAGGAAACCACTCAACAGAGACAGCAAGGACAAACCTTCTCATTAATCCTAAAAGGTGAGAATTCTGTCATTGGAATAAAGAAGTGCTGAATCAGTTCTGTGAGACTGTTGAATGGAAAGCAAGGAATAAACTGAAATAATGTCAATGCCACACTTATTTTGACAACACTTAATTGGCTATCTCAAACATATGCTACAACTCTGAAGCAACCTGAAAAGTTTTCAGAGTAGTCGAAATAGTAGTATAAGGTCTAGATGTTAAAGTGCATTTACTTATTCAAAAAAGGGCTGTTCCAGTTGGACTGAGAATTCATTCACTCTTACCTGACACACAATTGAAATCAATGCAATTTGTAGGAATTTAGTAGATAATAAATTTCATAATAAATTTCCAGAGATGCAAAATCCTGCTAGAGGTAAGTTCACTGACAGCAATAAGAAATAACTCAGCTGTTAAGCCTACTTAAATACCCTTCCAAATCATAATACCTCTCTCCTCTTTTCCATACTCTATTGTTCCCCATCATGCAAAACCCTGGGGCCAACATGTCTTTCTCTACAGACTCAATTTCATTCCTAATTCCCCGGTCAATAGAAACTTTAGAGTTTAAGGACCACTTTTTGAGGCTCAGCATTACCTGTGGTGTAGGTCTAAACCTGAAGTTTTGTCTCTCTTCTAATAACTGGGAATCCTTTCCTTCCAAAACCCCTCCCACAATTTTCCTAATTCCTCTAAGTTTCATTTTAGGTCCCTGTCCTCAGAGGTCTTATTCTGATATCTGATGTTCCAATCCTTCCCGGATTGGGGACCTGCCCTGCCCCTGATTAGCCATTGCAGATGAGTCAGTATTTAGTCAGTAGGACTGTTTAACTTCATGAAGGACATTTCCAGTGCCCTCTTTGTGTCTGCTGAATTACTAAGTATCTCCAACAGCCAGCTTCTGTTCATGTCAGGATGGCCTTTGTGAAACCCTCTTGCTGATTGTCTGGCCACAGCTGAAGAACTGAAGGGCTGGCCAAGTGCCTCGGACAATAAACTTAACAAAGAGAAAATGTTTATTTTGGCTCATGATTTCAGGGGTTCCAGTGTTAGTTGGCCCTGCTACTTTGGGCCTGTGATGAGGTAGCGTATCACAGTGGGAGCACATGGTGGAGCAACCTACTTACCTCATGGCAGATGGGAAGTGAAAAGAGAGAGAGAACAGCTAGAGGAAGTAGCTTCTTCCAGTGCACACCCCCCAGTGATAGAACTTCTACCAGGCCCCACCTCCTAAAGGGCCCACCATCACCCAATAGCATCATGGACAGGACCAAACCTCTATCATGTGTCCCATCAGGGGTCATTCATGATCCAAACTACACCAGACCCCAAGGCATGCCATGCAAGTAACTAGTACAGGTGATAGGGACAGGTACATGGGAGGGTACATTTTAAACCTAGTAATCTTGCCCAAGAATCCTCACTGTAACTGACTTTCAAGCCCTCTATAGATGTCATTGGGTCCTAAGAGGGCACCATAGCAATGGGCAGTTCGGACTGTCTTATTGCCATTCACTTTTTCATCAGGTTTATCTAATATCTGAGTCATAACACAGATCCACATCTTTACAAAGCATAAGAGCGTACATGAATATGTTTCTGAAGTATACCAGAAATAATCTAATTTATGAATTAATACATTCCAGTGATATGTAGTTTTTGTATTATATATAGATCTTTTCAAAGTTAAGGTCAAGAATAACCAAAATGTATTAGATCCATATTTAAGAAAAAAAATGCTACAAGACAAAAATAATTCATTAAATTTTTTCCTTGTACTACATCTGCATAATTTAGATTTAATTGTCAATTCCATTTTACTAAGAGTTTGGCCAGGTGACTAAATAAACTTTGTTTTCTATACTGTATTTCTTTAAAAAAATGCATTTCAATTACCTCACAGTTATGGCACAGTTAATTTGTTGCAGGTCATGATTTAATTACATCAAGCTGGAGTTTATTGCCAAATTATCTTGTTAGCATTCAGAGCCTTCAGGCCACTGAAAAGTCTAACTAAACAAAACATGTTGTCATAAATCTTTTCTGAGAAAGGGCAGATAGGGGTATTAAAGACATAAAAATAAAAAGAAACCAGACAAGTCATCTAACTGTTTCTTCTTAACAAAATGTCAACTCTGACAATGGTGAAAAAGGCAAAGTAGTATACAGTAGGCAGTTTTGAACCCTGACATCTCTTGAGAATTATAGCTTTACCGTTTGACAAATACTGGGATTCTACTCCAGATGAGTAAGTGAGAAACACCAGGAGTAGATCTTACATATTTATACATTTAAAAATTTCCCAGTGAATTCTGATGTGCAGCACACTTCAGAATATTAACATAGGCAAAAAGGCCTGGTTAACTGAGCCCAGCTGAGGCCACCAAACTGGCTATGTTTGGAACATAGCCAAACTATGGTAGATCCTTACATTTACCAAAAATTGCTGGTCTCTTTTGGGGCCAAACATACATCAGATAGTCCACAGATGCCAAAGACTTGAGATACCCTGACTGAAGAATAGAATTATTAGGGAGCTTAAGAACTTTGGATCTCAATATAGGACAGATAACAAAAGGCATGTCAGCAAGTTTTGGCAATTCTATTTCTTAATATTTCAAAATTTTAGTCCTTTATACTGCATCCCTATTATCATTATTCTAATTGTGTTCCTTGTCTCCAAAATCCATGCATCACCCCCGGTCCCAGAGCAAGCATTCTAAAGCACAAATCCGGTCATGTTAATTTCCTTCCTAATATCTTTCCATGATTCCCCATACTCCCATTGCCTTTCAGGATCAAACTCATACAGGGCTACCTACTTTGTGGGACTCATTACACAAAAGCAAATGTGAGATTCTCTGTTCAAATAGCAGAGAAGATAATGTCATTTTAGACAATGAAACATAAACTTTTTTTTCCTTCTGTGATGTGTCTTTCAACTTGGCAAGACATTTTTGTTTGCTATTTAATGATGTTTTAAATGCTAGAGAAAAATTAAAAATTTAAATTATTAAAACAAATTTTATCACAACTTTGTATTGTATAGTACCAGTTTTAAATGTAAATATAAGAATATCTTAAATTGCAGAATCACCATAGGTACATAGTTTGTGTTTTATGGCTTATAACTTACATACATGGAAATCCAGAATAAAACCAACTCAACTCTCTGTATTTTACTTCTTGGCATGGGCACAATCCTCTAGCGCTGTACCTTTCTGCTCTGCTTTCAGGTTCTCTACCATCATTTTTGACACAAAACAGTACAGGGAAGTCATATGAGCAAGAAAAACAAGCTTGGACTCTATAATCCTACCTGTTTATTAGAACATCAGTGCCTCCTTTTTTTCTTTTATTTGAAATAATTCTGGTTTGGGCAGAAAGCTTGGCCTACCATGAGCCAGTCAGTGTCCTGCTTATTTAGTTGTTGATATCACACACTTACCTTTTAGATGCTTTGAGTCAGGTTGAACTCTGATACACTGTGTGTTCACCCAGATTCTGTGCTCCTGGGGAATAACATATGCTGTATGTGAATGGTACTACAAGAAGCAGCAATATACACAGTCTAGTCCTTTGTGGTGGCTTCCTTTCACTTATAATGGTTTTGAGATTCATACATAGTACACACATCAATAATTCCTTCCTTTATTTTTTATCTTTTGGTTTTTTGAGACAGGGTCTCACAAAGTAGTTCCTGCTGGTCCTGAACTTACTATGTAGCCCAGGCTGTCCTCAAGCTTGTGGCGATCCTTCTGCCCCAGCCTCCTGATTTCTGTGATTACAGGTGTGCACCACCACACCGGGGTCATTCCTTTTTATTGTTGAGTAGAATTCCATTGTGTGCAGATGCCACAGTTTGTTTAATCTATTCACCTGTCAATGAAGAGTTGATTTGGGTTGATTTCAGATAGGGGCTATCACAAATATCTTCTCTGGACATTCACATACAAATTCTTATGTTAACATGTTTGGGGTTTTTTTTCCCCCTTGGGTAATTAAGTAGTAGAATGGTTGGGGTCTTGTGGTAGGAAACTATTTCCAAGCCATTTTCCTAAGTGTTTCTAAGGGCTGGGAATGGAACTCAACAATGGAGCCCTTGCCTAATGTGCATGAGCCCTGGGTTTAGTTCCCAGTACCATGAACAACAACAACAACAAAAAGTAAAAGTGTTTTCACATTTCTACCTAAGGTGATTCAGAGTAATTATTGCAAGGCCTCACCTACTCTGTATTTCCAGTTTCTAATTTTAGCCATTGTCGTAGGCAGTTATATTAATCATGATTTTAATTTGTATTTTTCCAATAACTGATGATATCAAGTTGGTTTTTTGCTTAATACCTTTAAGTTTTTGCAGAATGTCTGTCTTCCTACCTCAGGAGATTTTAAACCTCCTGTCAGTAGACTATATACTTCTTTCTTTTACTTTTTAAATTTCTGAACCTTGACAATCTTTGGCATTTCCTTTAAAAGTGTGTTTATGAAATATATTAAAGATAAATAAAAATAGTAACAAATCCTCATGAACTCACTTTTTATGTGTAAGAATCATGAAACCAATCCAATCCTCATCTTTCATCTATCAATACCTCTCAAATCTACCTTCTCCCACCCTATCAACACACAGTTTTATTGTAAAGCACCTCTGAGACTATATCTTTTTCTCAAGTATATTTTTAGTGTTTAGAAATGTGAGGAGCACTTGCTATTTGTCAAATGACTAAAATACTCTCTTTTATACTTAAATTTTATCTCATGGTCTTACCTCAAAGATAAACTGTTAGTTTGAGCCATCTAATTAATGGAGTTGAATTCTTGTTGTAAATATAAGAGGTATATCATAAACCCCTTTCAGAAATTACCAAATTAGCATCTGTTGTTTGACTGTTGTCAGAGGTATGGTAGAAGCTGGAAAATATTTTTAAAATTTTTTTAAGCTGAACAATATCTCTTGATTAGTTGTTGAGATTCTTTTGGTTGTGAAGCAGTGCCTTTGGGTAAATCAACTATGAAAATGACCTTCAGCTATGGTAGATTTCTAGCCCTTAGAAGCTGTTTACAGAAGTCTGTATTAGATTGAATACTGAGTAGTTTATCACACCAATAATGGAACTAAAACAGAATTGCTTGACTCAGGTTCGATGATACTTTAATACATGAGTCATAAAACTGGCTGACAGGATGGAATAAACAATCAGAGTAGCCTGTAGCAGAAAAACATTCACGGGTTGATGATTGGGTAAAAGTAAAGCAGATGTAAGTCAAATTTCTGGAGCCTACTTCTTTCTAAGGCATAATTCACAGTGTAAAAATCCTCCAAGAAACTTGTTTTTCTACTGGTTAAGAGATAAATAAGACTGCCTGAGAAGCCAGACAGGTAAATACATCTCCCATATTGCTCTAGTTGGCTCTTAACAATTAATCCTGGAACTAAAATGCTTTTGAATCTTCTAGAGTGTTTTGGCAAAAATAAATGCCTAGAAGAAGGACATGTTTTCAAAAACATAGCTGTGTTCACTAGCCATGGCTTTGTTTTTTTCAGAGAATGGCAATTGGATGACTCAAAAAGCTTAATTAAGAGGCTATATTGCTTTGTGACTTTCAGTTTGTTTCTGTTTTCCCCCTCTAAGGTGACTCAGCCAAGACAAGGCGTGTGCATTAGTTGAAACAATTCTTTTGCACAGTTGGCTTTTCATGCCATGGGCTCTGGGATATATAACACAAATATCACATTTTTTAAAGCAGCAGTTTAACAATTTCAGTTAATCCTTATGTTGTGGTTAGATGCCAATAGCTCCATGAAGGCTACAGTTTAAAATAGCAATTATTTCAAAGTATATCTCTTTTGTACACCACTAGTAAATTGGATTATGTTTTCTGAGCCTCCCAGGAGCATTAGCCAAAGCATATCTAAAGCTTTTCCAGTATTATAAATCATCTTTATAGGCTCACAGATATTTCATAATAAAGGTTGGGATTTCCCTAATCTTTTTAATGTGAAATTCATGTTTCTTTCTCTCCATTAATCCTTATCCCATTTCTGTGACTCTACTCACACATTAAATTTATCTAGGCTATCAGCCAAAGTGGAATGCTTGTTTACTTTCTTCCTAAAGTGAGTCTCTTCATCCATATTACCCATGGTAAACTAGAACTCTATTCTGACCTTGCTGAAAGAAAAAAAAAGTAACTCACTTATTGTGGGTTTTGAATAGGTGATAGGCTTATAAATTACTCATGTATTTTGTTGGTATGAACTTAAAAGAGGAGGCTGTTTTTTTCAGAAACGTGTTAAAAGTTATGAGAAAAATAAGGTAAGACTTCTTTTCACGTACCTGAAGTGAATCAAACTGTAATGTAAGGACACATTTGAAAAATTGCTTATCACTGCCAATCTGTAGTTTGCATTGTCGAATGTATGCCTACAAATTATACAATATCTTAATTAAAAATAATTTCCAGATGTCAGTGTATTTTAATTCTTAACTCCATTTGACATTGTGGAAGCTATTCCCATTTCATCTAAAAGAGAAAACAAGAAAAATAAGTAAATAAATGAAAATGACTACAAAATTTTCAGCCAAATTATCAATGACATATTTAAAGGGAAAAATGTTGTTAGTATCTGGATCTTTTTAAAGGTCATTTTGGAATAAAATAAAAAAGATAAATGTTATTTCAGAATTTCACTTTAAAAGTGTTGTAGACATCAAATAAATATAAGTTAGAATTTTAGATAAGTATTATTTAATATACAAATAGCTCTGCTTTACATAAAAATAATCAAATTCCTTATCAGTTAATGTGATCATTTTTTATTGCATTCTCTTGGCTACAAATAATAAAATGTCCTACTTAAATGGCTTAACAAATGTCATATAATAATTTCATCAAAAAAGAAGCCCAGAGATAGGATGCTATCAGGACTGGCTCAACCAATTAGTAATATTATTAAGGATTCAGATTTTTACATATTTCAGATCTCCATTCTCAGATTATTTCCTTGTACCTTAGATTTATTTAAACCCTTGGATGTGTGAACATAGCTGTAGTTTAGAGAGATGGTAGAGATAATATCATCTACCCTAAAAGATGAAGCTGAAGATATTCATATGTTACTTAGGCAGGTCTCAAACACATAAGTGCAAGTGATCCTTTAATCTCAGTCTTTCAGTAGCTGGAACTACAGACATGTGCCACCATGCTCAGCTATGTAGCTTTTAATAGGAAAGAAAACTTCTCAGAAGTTTTCTTGCCAACTTTCCTTTGAGTGTTTTCTGCTGGGATGGGGTCATATGCCCATGAGCTAGCTGCAAGGAAACTTAAGAAAATGATGTGTGATACAGTATTTTGAGATTCTTTGCTGGACTAAAAAGGAAGAATTGGAGAGAAGAAGGAATATGACAATTGGGGACTAAACAGCTGTCTACCAATAGTGTATATCACATTTTATCAGTTTTAGTGTGTGTCACTATAGCAAATAGCTGACAGTTGTAGCTTCCAGTTTTATAGGTTTCAGTCCTTGATCAGTTGGTGTAGTTGTTTTGGGCATGCATGAAGCTGTGCATCATGGAAGGAAGCATATGGTGGAGAAAAGAGAGAGAGAGAGAGTGTTCAGGGTTCCACTATTCCCTTCAAGGGTATGCCCCCAGTGATGTGAAGACCTCCTACTAGGTCCCACTTCCTAGTGGTTCCAGTGCCTCATAATAGCATCACCAACTGGGGTTCAAGCCCAGTTGCAGTTCAAGCCTCCAGATGCAAATTATAGCATGGTAAGAAGAAGTTGTTAAGAATTAAGCTGCCAGCCCAGAGGTAGGGGCTTCTGGGCCACCATACTACCACTCCCAGACCAGAGGAAGGGGCTTCCAGGCTGCCATTTCACCACTCCCAGCGCAGAGGAGTTGAACCGTGTGGGTGCCAACAGGACCCACCCCCCATCAAAATTAGAAGACACTTAAACAAGTCTCAAAACCAGACTTCCAGATCACCTACATCAACCCCAAAGGGAAAGGAGATGGAACACTCTGATACTCAACCACCCAGACTCCCTGAACTGGCAACAAAAGAGGATCTGAAAAAAATG
>NW_004624765.1:1236606-1251479 GCF_000247695.1 Heterocephalus glaber | reverse complement strand
ATCATACCACAGTGATATATGTGCACCCATGTTCATAGCAGCACAATTTGCAACAGCTAAAACTTGGAAGCAGCCCAAATGCCCATCAACTGGAGACTGGATAAACAAAATGTGGGTTTTGTTTTGTTTTTAAATAAAATGGAGTACTACTCAGACATAAAAAATGTGAAATTAGAGAAATTTATAGGTAAATGGATGCACATTAATGTGCTACTCTTAAGTGAAATAAACAGGACACACATGCATAAATACCAAATAGTTTCTCTAGTGTGAGAAACTGAAAGTGTAAATAAGGAATAAAAAGTATAACAGATAATGTGAAATAGGAAGAAAAGGGGAAAAGGGGAAGGGGAAGTTGGAGGGGTAGGGGAAAGGAAAGAAGGGAATGGAATTAATATGAGAAAATGAAATAGTGGAAAGAAAGTCTTTGTAAATAGGGAGGGATGGAGGGGATGAAGGGACTGCAGGGGAAGGGGGAAAAATAAGAACCAAGAGAGATGTAAAGGTGCAAATTTCCAATGATGACTGTCATTATATTTTATACCTAAATTGTACCATAAAATAAAATTTAAAAAAAAGAATTAAGCTTAATTTTATTTAGAGTAAATTTTTCTTTTTACTAAGGAATTTTTATCATTAAATAACAGATATGCCTCATGGGAGATTGATAGATTAATTCTAACTAAACCTCTTGAATTTCTCTCCAATTTTAGAAGATCCCCCCTAAACATTCTTAGAAGAAAAGAAACCTTATTGTGACATTATAGTTCCAAGTAATAAAAACAATAGGATATGATGAATTGAGAAACTAAATCACGGTCTTTCAATGGAATGTGGCAAAGACCAACCGACTAATAAAATGATTAGGAAACAATACCCTGAGCATAGACAAAGGCACCATGGGAACCAATTGGATTGAGCAGACATCAATGCTGTAATTATATTCCACAGCAGATGTAGGACTGAAAACACCAGAGCACCTGTTTTGTTCAAACTGAAGCTAGATTTTATAGACACAGTCTGTGCAAGGCAAAGGGCAGCAGTTAATCATCTTTCTTCATTTGGCTTGATTCACTCAGGAGGCAACTAGATTTTTTTAGTATTGGGACAGTTCCATTCAGGAAAATGTGACAACAAAAAAAGATCAAACAGCAAAATAAAAAATTCACCTTTTTCTGAGTGTTCTTATTCTGAAATATTCTGAAAGCATATCTGTACTTTCAAAGTTTTCTAGTTTTATCTAAAAAAAAAATCTCTGACAGTTAAGATGGACTGTCAACTCTATTACCTTTGCGCTCCACTATGGGCTATTGGTGAAGTGTATTTTCACTGTGTCTGGGTGGGTCGTAGAGGGGTGACCTTGGCTGTCTTGTCCCTCACTCCTTACCTCTCTGGCACTGTTGCCTGGATCTTCTTCCTTGCTGCTATGAATTAAGCATCTTTGTTCTGCCATGCCCTCCTGCCACGATGTTCCTATCCTGGTGCTAGAAAACTATGAGCTAAATCCCCCAAAACCATGAACCAAATTAAACCTCCTCTCCTGTAAGTTATGGCTGTTGGATATTGTGGCTCGATGATAAGAAAGCTGATGGGTCCTCTTCCCCAGACAAACTTTAATGCAAAATATTACTAAAAAACACTTGTGTCAACAGGTATTCATGAATCCTCATAATGACTTATTTTATTGTTTACCTCTTTTGACAGATAAAGAAAACAACTCTGAGAGTTGCAAAAGGGACTTAAGATGGCTTGTTCAGTAATTCTCTATGTAAAGGAATAGAGTTTAAAGCCTCCTATATTATCATCAAAGACAAAGGAGTCCTTAAAAGTTTCTTCTAAACACCAAAATAAAAGCAATTCTGGCTGCATTTAATTGAGGATTAATAGAGAATACAGAAATTATAGCACATGATTAAGAAGCTATTCCACCCCCTGAAAGATAAGGTGCTTTTTTTTACTAGAATAAGCATAGTACATCAAAGCTGGTTTTTTAAAAAATAAAACAACTCTTCCTAATGAATATAGAGAAATGCCATTTTATTAATCTATTAATTTTTCAAGAATAAAGGCTTTTCATATTCTTCATTATCCTAAAAGTCAAAATCTCCATTTCAATAGAGTGTTTTTAGGGGGAGGTGGAAGAAGGTTCTAATGAATATATCTTAATGTACCCAGATCTGCTTGGTGACAGCACACAGAGTATTTTCTGTGCTTTAAAAATGTGTATGGAGCCCAACGTGAATACCAAGACTGGTATCACATTTAAATTACTGCAGCTGGCTTTACCCTAATAGACCATTTCAAAGGCCTTAAAACAATCCTTATTTTTCACAGGAACAAATGACTTCCCCTCCAAGACACAATAGAGCAAAACCAGTAGTCATTTTATTACAGCCTAATTGAGCTGAAGATATTCAGTTTAACCCTGTGAAGTATTTAAGTTAGCAGCAGCTATTAAGAACCCAGCAGTTGATTATTCCATCTGTCATTCAGTAAGTTAGCAAATATTTATTAACACCTAGTCTACACTGTGATGAATATTGGAGCCCCAACTGAGAGCAAAGGTTCTACCCACAAATTCTAGTCTTCTTTCTTTTCCTTTAGAGTCCTGTGGAGAACTCTGAAGTTTTGGGGGTTTTTTTGAGAGATTCCCCCCATTAGTGATACTAATGGACCCTTCAAAACAGATGAGAACTCATGTAAAAGATATATTTGCCCTTCAGGTTTCAACTTGAGCATAACTATACAGAGGAACTTTCTTGACTTCCACAACACTCCCCTTAATCACAGTAAGTCAAACTGATGCTGGGCATGATGGTACATGCCTGTAATCCCAGCACTTGGGAGGCTGAGGCAGGAGGATTACCATGAGTTTGATGCCAGCCTGTACTACATAGCAAGACCCTGTCTCACAAAACAACAACAGAAACAAACAAACATTAAGTCAAACTGTTGTGGATTCCAATACTATGTTAAAAAATATTTCCTTGTGAATAGGGAGGGATGGAGGGGTTGAAGGGAGAGCAGGGGAAGGGGGAAAAAAGAAGAACCAAGAGAGATTATGTAAAGGTACAAATTTCCAATGATGAATGTCATTATATTGTACACCTAAAATGTACCAATAAAAGGATATACATTTAAAAAAGTATTTCCTTTCTTTTTAAGTCTTTGATGCATTTTGAGTTCATTTTTGTGGGCGTATGAAATGAGGATCCAATTTAATTCTTCTTCAAGTGGATGTCTTGTTTTTCCAACACCATTTATTAAAGAGATTGACCTTCCACAAAATGCGTCCTTGACACTTTTGTCAAAAATCGATTGACTATATCTCTATGGGTTCAGTTTTGGGTTCCATATTGTGTCCCATTGATTGATGTGTCTATTTTTATGCCAGTACAATAGTGTATGCATTAGTATAGCTTTGAAATATATTTTGAAATCTGATAATGTGATGCTTCTAGTTTTGTTCCTTTTAAGATTGTCTTGAATAAATGGGAGTATTTGTGGTTCCATATGAAATTTTGAAAATATGTTTTCTATTTTGTCAAAAATGACATTGAAATTTTTATAACAATCATATTGAATTTGTAGATAGATTTGGGTAGTATGGACATTTTGATAATATTGATTCTTCCAGTCCTTGAACATGGAATTTCTTTTTATTTATTTGTGTATTATTCAATATCTTTAACCAATTTCTTATAGTTTTCAACCACCTCCTTGGTTGAATTTATTCATAAATATTTTAATTTTTTAACGATCCCAAACTATAAATTATCAGAAGAAAACTTGGGAGAAGGCTCCATGACATTTGTCTTGGGTCATAATTTTTATATATAACCCCCAAAACACAGGCAAAAGAAACAAAAATAGACAGGTGAAATTGTATCAAACTATAAAGTACCTGCACAACAAAGCAAATAAGAGTGAGAGAAAAATCTACAGATTATAAGAAAATACTTGCAAATTATACATTGTATTAAGGCTTAATATCCAAATGATTCAATAGCAAGAAAACAAGCAATTTGATTTTAAAAAGGGTAAAAGATCTGAATAGTTATTTTTCATAAGAAAGACACACAGAAGGCCAATAAGTATTTGAAAAATGCTCAGTATCACTAAACATTAGAGAAACTCAAGTTAAAACTACAATGAGATATCACCTCATACCTGCTACAATTTCTACAATCAAAAAGAAGATAATTGTTAGCAAAGATGTGGGAAAAAGAGAACTGTTGATGGGAATGTAAATTAATACAGCCATTATGGAAAACTGTATGTGGTTCCTCAAAAATTAAAAATAGAATTACCATATGATCTAGCAATCCCACTTCTGGGTATATATTCAAAGGACTTGAAATCAGTATGTTGAAGAAGTAGATTTACTCCTATGTCCATTGTAGGATTATTTTATAGTAGTCAAAATATGGAATTAATCTAAATGTCCATCAAAAAATGAATGGAAAAAGAAAATATAGTATTCATACACAATGGAATACTGTTGAGCCTTTAAGCAGAAGGCAATCTTGCTATTTGTAACAACATAGATGAACCTGGAGAATGTTATGCTAAGTGAAATAAGGCACAGCAAGAAGTATCTTACTTATCTGTAGAATTTAAAACAGTCAGCTGGGGATTTAGCTCAGTGGTTCCGCCGCCTGCCTCATAAGCGCAAGGTCCCGAGTTTGATCCCAGGTACCAAAAAAAATTAAAAAATTAAAACAGTCAAAGTCCTAGAAGTAGACAGTAGCATGGTAATTAGCAGAGGCTGGGGGCTGTGGTGATGAAGAGATGTTGGTCAAAGGGTACAAAGTTTCATATAGACAAAAGGAACACATTTTTTTAAAGTACTTCACAGCATAATGACTATAGTTAATGTACATCCCCAAATTGGAACGAGAGCCAATTTCACCAGGAAAATGTAAATATGTGAGGGGCTGCTTATGCTAATTAGATTGGTTTAATGATCCCACATTGTAAGTAGATAGCAAACATTACTTTATACCCATAAATATATACAATTATAATTTATGAATTAATATAAAAATAAATTTAAAAATAATTTTGTTCCATTTATTAAATTGAAACCAGAGGAAAGAATAAGACAGAGAAATTAATATAGTTGGAAAGAAACCTGGAGTGGTCCATAATGAAATCTCTGAATAATTTTAACTGTCATACTAATCACCATCAATTTGATTACTGTTGTTTTTATACGTAGGCAGTGAAGTGGCCAGATATGAACAGAAGCCCTATTAAATTTTTTTTCCTAGACTATAACTCCTTACCTCATGGACTTTAGATAAGAGCTTGAGTGTATGGAGAACTATTTGTCTTCTCTGTGGAAAACAATAATTTGTATATGATAAATACATTTATGTATGTAATAAATATAAAGAGGGTCCCTGCAATGTGCCAGGCAGTGTTCTAGGGACAGGGTACCATGGCAACAGATGGTCAGTTGGGGATGTGGATGGGGTTAATTGGGGATTTTAGTGCTAGAATGTAGGTGGAGTCAAAGAATGGAAAGGAAACAGGGACACAAAAGATACTTTCAGAAAATGATAAGATTCAAGAAAACAGAAGAGGTTAAAAATGGAGTAGAAAGTCACCAGATTTAGGGAACAAGAGAGTTCTTCAGTTTGAATGATCAGAAAAGCCCTCTCAAAGGTATATGACATCGAGCTTCAGAGTTAGGAGAACTCACAATGGAGGCCACCGTGAGAAGATTGAGAGTCCATGTTACATTTGAAACAGGCAATGTCATTGAACTTTTTAATTTCTACCTGCCACTAGAGGAAGGGGCATTGGTGCCAGATCTTGCTTTTCAAGAGAAGCCTAAAGTTTAAATTTCAATAAGAAATTTTCTTTTTAAATGTTGGCAATAAAATATATAATACTTGTCAACCAATGATACATCACTGGGAGCAAAATACATGGGAGGGCTGGATAGGGATAAAAGGAGGCTCATTCTTTTAATCTTTGCTCTAGAGTTTTCTTCTGATCTAGATTATTGAAGTCTAAACTAATGAAATAATGTAGCCCAAGATGTTTATGGAAGATGAGAGCTTATTGTGCATAATTTCCCAAGGCGATATTTGCAAATGAACCAGGGCTTTCTAGGAAATCTGAATAAGCCATATAGGAAGAAGGGAAGACTGCTGAATGAGAGTGACCTGGCACAGGTTCCCTCAAGTCACACCTGTAGGCTTCGAGCCATTTTTGCCTACCAATCCTCTCCCTTGTAGTAAACAGGCAAAAATGATGAGAATGAAGCTGATAGTAGCTAACATAATCAAGATTATTCAGAGATTTTATTATGGACCACTATAGGTATATTTTTAAAGGTATGAATTTCCCAGTGATGGTCTCTTTCCTCTAATTTAAAAGGAAATAAAGAGAAGAAAAGAAAATGAATATTGAACATATAGGTTCTTTGATTTAATAAGGGAATGGTATGCAGAAATTGACATTAGTGCTTTATAAAATTAAATTAAAATGCATGCTTTGTGCCAGGAAGCAAATGATAATTAGCTGTAGTATTTTCAGTTATGCTTCTTTTTAACTTTACTTGGAATAATTTTCCATTGCTTCTTTATCAGTATAATTCCTTCCTCACATCTCAGTACAAATGTCAGTTTTGGCTGATTCTTGGAAAAAATCATGCCACATTGTGTTAATGCTTTGCTGTTCTAAGAAAGTCTTTATTTTTTCCAACCCTGAAGCATAGAAAGTATCGTAAGCAATTCTCTATTCATTTTCTAAAGGAAAGAATCAGCAGTCTCCCGTGTGTTCTTAGGTTTAAATGCAGATTTTATCAGTATGTCCTTTTTATAATCAAATGATTTCTGAGACACTTAACCAATTTTTATTTTTCTTTTAATTCTGAAGCATTTCAACCACAAAAATTGATGGAAATATTCTAAAATATATTATATGATGAAAACTTTATTTAAGGATTAAAGTAATTGAGTTAAAACTATCCAGAATAAACTCTTTTAGAAAATGGATTGTTTATATTAGGTAGATATTTAAAAATTAAAATAATTACACCATTAAGGTGTCATAGCTTGTGAAAGAAGAGGAGTGTCTAACTTTTTAAGGGAAGTCTATCTCTACTGGAGAATTACTTACCAAAGAGAGATGGTGGTGAAAGGGGACAAAGTGATTTGAACTATTCATGACTGGTGATGCTGAGCATGAAGATAAAGGTTGAAGTCTCTCATTTATAGATTTTTTTTTTTTTGGTACCAGGGATCCAACTCGGGTCCTTGCACTTGTGAGGCAGGTGGTGGAACCCCTGAGCTACATCCCAACCCTAGTTCAAGTCTCTCATGAGTTAAGAGGTGAATCAGTTCATTTTTAATTAAAGACTAGAGCCTTCTGTCACGAGACTTAAACACAGTTATGAAACCTCAACTTAGTGACCCTAACTGTTAGTAGTTTCCTTATTCTGTTTCATTATTTTCCACTTTGCTGTATTCTCACTGTCATTCTTACTGTCAGGAGACAAGCAAGCTGTTTCAGTCAGCACATTTATGCCCTAGATCCAACCACTCAGAAATTATCTTTGCTATGTTCCCTTTTTTGCTTTTGAAAGTCTTAGTGAATGTTTTGTCCTCTGAAGAGGTTAAAATGCATGATATTGATCCAGAGAGAAAAGAATAGCCTTTCCTTTCCAGAAACGGAAGGAAACTTTTTTTTCTTGAAGAACGCCATTTGACTTCTCTGTCATAGTGTCTATTCGGAAACATAAGCTATAAGCTGCTCTTTCTGCAAACTGAGCTTTTTCTGAGGTAGGTAGTGTTTCAAAGAGGGATTTGTGCAGACCATTTGAACAAGAGAGGCCACAGATTGGCCCGGGGATTTAGCCCAGTGGTTTCACCACCTGCTGCGAAAGCACAAAGATCCGAGTTCCATCCCCAGTACCAAAAAAAAAAAAAAGAAGAAGTGCAAGAGAGGCCACAGAAAATGAGCTGTGGGTATGGACTTGTATTTCCAAGGATGAAATTGCCAGGTGGGTTTGGATCTTGGCTATGGAAGGAGATATTTAAGAACCTGTCTCTTTTCAGCCTGGCTGCTGTGGATGTAGATATAGTTTTATTTTCCTTACATCACTTAAAGAAAGCAAGCAAATAGCTAGTAAATCCCTTTCTTGACTCCTAGATTTTCTCTGTATGTTTCTATAAGCTCTCAGAAAACTCCCTTAATGTTACCAAATTTGCTACTGATTTTGTTTTTGTTTTTTTTGTGGTAGCAGGGAGCGACCTCGGGTCCTTGAACTTGCACAGCAGGGGACGAAACCACTGAGCTAAATCCCGGGCCCAAATTTGCTACTGTTAATCAATAACTTATCATTATATCTCCATGGTGTGTCCTTCAGCATTAAATAAAATCTGCTCAATAATCTCAACTGATGTGGTTTATCCAATGTTTAAAATACTCCAGTTCAAATGTGAAACTGTTTTCTTCTTTAGCCATGCATTAAGCCTTCTCTCAATACCCATCAAGGGGAAGGACCAAAAATGTAATGAGCACACAGG
Source organism: Heterocephalus glaber (assembly GCF_000247695.1). Next base: position 1,242,936 of record NW_004624765.1, on the reverse strand, counting down.
TGCCCAGCAGTTGCTCCTGGGGATCATATGATTTCTGAAAGTATTTTGTTACTTTGAAATTAGGATGCAATTGATGAAGGATATTTGATGATTAATACTTTATATTATGTATTTTGTTACTCTCTAAGTGAACAGTACAATCTTATATTTAAAATATTTAACATAATTTTATTTAATATTTTAGGACATTTACTATAGTTGTTCCAATAATGGTTTACCAAATAATTTATTGTATAATTTTGAGAATCTAAAGGAGCATCATTAAGAACTAAGCCTGGGCCACAGTTGTAATTCAGAACTATCTCCTGCACAAACCAGAATGCATGTTCTCTCTACCTCTGTATTACTTTCTCAAGATGAAAAAGCATTAAGGTTCCTGAATTAAGCAAGCGACTTTCTTCAATTCATCTTGGATTTCAAGCAAGCAAATGAAAAATTCAGGTTCCCCTTCCTGTTGATCGGAAAACCTTGTGTAGTCAAAATTTTCAACATTATCATGCTCCAGTGTGCACATGACTGAGCTATCCTTACATCACTTAACCACGACAGGTGGATACTACAGTAATACATTTCTGTGTTTCTCTTTCAACCATATGCTCAAAAAGAATCACTCTCAAAATCAAGTATGCTAGATAACTCCCAGCTCATCCCACTGTCAAATCTTCCAGATCCTGAAGCTGATAGGTAAAAATGTATTGATGCAATAAATCGTGCTCAACAAATATTTGCTACACAAATGAACAAATGAAGGTTCATATGCAGTAAGTATTATTTGGTTGAAAGCTGCAAAGAAGACAGCCAGGAAGAAGCCTTGGCAGAGCAGTTTGGAAGGGCCACAATTTCAACTATGTCTTAGGGCAGGTAGAGGATGGAAGGAAGCCAGCCAGAGGGGAAGCCATCCATTTACACCTGTGAGTGGTGGGGTTGTGCCCCACAGAAACCAGCCCTGTAGGCCAGCACTAGCCAGTGCAAACATGGGGGCCTAGTGATGTCACATCTGGCCATTTTCAAGAATCAAAAATTTGAATTTCAAGCCACCTTTAGAGGATATAATATATTGGCTTTTTATTCTTTTCCTTAATATTGTGAAAATTAAGTCAAATGCATCTTTGTGTGAAATCTGGTTTGGACGGCATTTTTGTGACCTCTGATCTAATTCTAATTCTATTCATTGAAAATTTATTAGGGTAAATGAGTTCTCAGATATACATAATACTGAGAGTATTAACCTTTTCTTTCTTCTCAATGTAGAAGTAGTGGCTTTTATTACAACAATATCTATCAGCTTTAGGAACTGGGAGATTTGGTGGTGGGATGAACAGAGGCTTAACTTTGCATATTTCAGTTTGAATGTGAAATTAAAAACCCTCCCTTCTCTGTAGGACTAAATTATTTTTCATAATTATCATTAGAGGATGGGGGTTTACCTTAGAGGGAGAGAGCTTGCTTTAGTATATGTGAGGCCCTCCCTGGGTTTGACACAGAGCAACCCCCCCAAAAAATCATGAAATAAAACTAATACTAATAGCCAGAAAAACTATGAAAACAGTGAAAATTTATCTTTTATTGAATTCTATGTTTATATCAGTTATAAAATTTTAAAAAGACTACATTTAGAGAATGAAATATTATTGTCAACAAAGAAAAAAAGCAATAATGTTTAATTGCCTTAATGCATTTTTAAAGAGAGAATTAGCATCTGTATATTGGTCTGTCACTAAATGAATAACATAATAGTTTCTGTGTTCAAGGCTTCTGCAAATTTGCTAATGACTTCATCATAATAGATATTTTGGATGTTTAAGTTCATTAGCAAGTATAGGCAGATTTAATATATCTCTACTGTTATTGATGAAAGAGCATCTTGTTAATTTTGATTTTGAAACATTTTCGTGATACACAGTATTATACAAATATTTAGGAAAAGTCTTAAAGAAAAGTTTGGCAGAGATTTATAAAAATCTCATTTTTCCATAGGTTCTAGATCCCAATGCTCTCTGTCGAAAGCAGCTTTCAAATATCTCTGCAGTCACAATATTTTAAACATACATAAAAACTCCAAGTGGCTACATAGGTTGACAGAATTAGTGTAATAAGTTCTGTTTCTTCTTCCTTACAACCATGGTGCTATCATTGCCTATTTATTATATTTTTATTAGTACATGTTTATAGTTCACAATGTTTACATTGTTTATGTGGAGTTGGTACACGTACATCACACATCTTAATTCCTTTTTCATCCCCTTCCTACTATTTATATGCAAGACTATACAGACCCAAAGGCATTGGAGGTAGAAATTGTACCTAAGTCAGAAATCCTGGATTCTGGTTTATAATTTCCATAGCTGAGACCACTAGTTTAAGTGTGTAGTAGGGAGCTCTCCAAATTTTCCTTCATGTAGAATACAATATCAAATGATAAATAATTTTTTTAAAAGTTCTACGTCATTGTACAGATCCTTAAAGGGAAGTGAGGCACAAATTAAGACACCAGAGTATTTATTTGGTCTGACCGGAGTTGCAATTTAGAAGACACAAATTCCAGGTAGGCTGAAATGAGCTCCAGAGTCTTACAGATTTCAAAGGCAAAAGCCACAAGTTGGGAAGGGTATTACACAGTTGTTTATCAAGAATTTAGTTTGGTCCCCAGGCACCGTAGAATGCTATCTTGTAAGAGAGAGATTGGATCACTTAAAGAATATACCTATAGAAAGGGGTGTGGGAGTTAGAGGAAGGAGGACAAGAATAAATAAATTCTTGCAAAAGGAGAGGAGTTAGGAGCAAGATGGCCCTGGTGGCTCTCCATAGGACTGGAACTGTAATGAGAATACAGCTCTCAGCATGTAAACTATAGGACTCAAGTTGTGCAGGGCCAACCAAATTTGTTTGGAGGTGGTCATAACTGCAGCTTGGTTTCTCATGTTTGTCTGACCTTGTACTTTGGGACATCCCAATCTGTCATTATTTGATTTTAATTTTTCCATGGAAATTTACAAATATGTTATGAAAACTCAGCAGTGACTACATCAATTGTAACCTACCTGGATGAAAGCTTTTTTTTTTTCTGATAGGAGTATTTTATTATTGGCCTAGTTTAGACTTGCTGGAACATAGTAGAAATAGAAAACAATCTGTCATTTAGTGGGTTTTATTATGATTTTCACATTCTCTACAGACATTGTACCCCAATTTTATCAGTACTAAGTGGATAGATGCCACTGTCTCACCCTTAAGAGACCACAGGAAAAGAAGTAGCAAATGAAGAAAAATAAAAAAAACCAGATTAACAAAATGTAATAAATCTACTCGACTGTCCCTTAAAACTTCCTCACCTTCCAGACCACCTTTCATTAGAGATATTTACAAATTGTTTTAATTAATTTTCAGGATCTGATTTTCTACTCACTGTTTTTATTTAGAGAAGAGAACATTTGCTGAGGTTGTTTAAGTAACTGGGATATTTATTCTCATTTGGTATAAATTTAGGTCTCTGTATTCCCCAGGAGATGATCTTGACCCTTGATCCGGGGTTACAACAACCTGGAACTTATTTTCATCCTGCTCCACGGATCTGTTTGTATTGTATTGTCCAGTTAGGGTTCTATTTTATCTGGCATTTTTCTGTTTTTACAGTAAAGATGGGTCCAGGCATGCTTATATTTAGCACCAGATATTTTCTCTATTTTCTTCTGGCATGTACATGTCACTGAACATATGTACATTCATTTAAAACTTTACGAAGTTTTTCAGTGAAATACACTACAGTCATTATAGTAGTTATCTCAGGGTAGCTGAGGAGGGAGCTCTGATTGGGAGTTGTACAAAAATCATTTTAATCTTATCTGTAACATATTATATTTTAAGGGAGTCTGTAGAAATATTCAGTAATTTGAAACTAAAATATTAACACTATAAAGAATTACATGAATGAGAGAAATCATTTTATTTTACTTTTTATGAATTTTATTTTATTTTATTCCATTCCCTCTTCAAGTCTCCTCCCTTCCCCTCCCTATATATAAAAGCTTTGTTTCATTTTTTCCTTCTATTTTCACTTTTTTTCTTGTCCCTTCCTTCATTTCTCCCTCCCTCCTTGCTCTTGCCATTTGAACACTTTCTTCCCATTTCCCAACATCCATTATACGTCTCAGTCCTTATTTCCACATTCAGTTTCTCAGACCAGAGAAACAATGTGGTATTTAAACATATGTGTCCAATTTATTTCACTTAAGAGTATGGTCTCAAGGTCTATTCATTTAGCTATAAATTCTGAAGCTCATCCTTCTTTATGGCAGAGGAGCACTCCACTGTATAAAAAAACACATCAGAGTAGTATTCCATTGTATTAGAAAACCACATCTTTATCCACTCATCAGTTGATGGGCATTTGGGCTGTTTCCAAGATTTACCTATTACAAAGTGTGCTGCTATAAACATGGGTGTGCATATATCACAGTGGTATGATGCTTTTAATTCTTTGGGAAGATACCAAGAAGAGGTATAGCTGGGTCAAACAGAACCTCTAGTTTTAATTTTTTGACAAATCTCCATGCTTATTTCTACAGTGGTTACACCAGTCTACACTCCCACTAGGAGTGGAGAAGGGTTCCTTTTCCCCACAGCCCCTCCAACATTTGTTATTGGTTGATTTCATGATAGCAGCCATTCTTTCTGGTGTGAGATGGAATCGCAGCATTATTTTAATTTGCATTTCTCAAATGACCAATGATGAACATTTTTTCGTATATTTATTTGCCATTTCTAATTCTTTATCTGAGAAGTGTCTTTTTATTTCAGATAACCATTTTTGGCTTGGGTCTTTGAATTTGAAGGCCTGAGTTTTTAGAGTTTTTTTATATATTCTAAATAATAGTCCTTTATCTGAATAGTTAGTAAAAATCATTTCCCACTCTATAGGTTGTCTCTTTACTCTGTTGGTGGTTTCTCTTGATGTGCAAAAGCTTTTTAATAAGATGAGGTCCCAGTTGTTGATTTTTTATAGTATTTCCCATGCAGTCTGGGTTTTGTTCATGGAATCTTTGCCTCAAGTGTTATGCCTATTCTCTCTTCCAGCAGATTTAGTGTTTCTGTTTTAATATTTAGATCTTTGATCTATTTTGATTTTAGGTTAGTGCATGGTGAAAGATATGGGTCTAATTTCAATCTTCGGCATGTGGAAAGCCAGTTTTTCCAGGACCATTTATTGAAGAGGCTATCTTTCCTTCAGTGAAGGTGTTTGGCTTTTTTGTCAAACAAAAGGTGGTTGAGTATGTCTGTAGTTGTTTCTGCATCCTCTAATCTGTTCCATTGATCTTCAGGTCTGTTCTTTTGCCAGTACCATGCTGTTTTTTTTTAATCACCGTAGCTTTGTAGTATAATTTAAAATCAGGGATTGTGATACCCCATGTTACCTTTGCTGCCCAGAATTGTCCTTGATATTCTAGGTCTCTTCTGGTTCCAAATGAATTTTAGGATTGTTTTTTCTAATTTTGTGAGATATTTTGTTGGGATTTTGATTGGGGTTGTATTGAATCTGTATAAAAATTTTGGAAGTGTGGCCATTTTCACTATATTGGTTTTTCCTATGCAAAAACAAGGGATATCTTTCCATTTTGTGATATCCTTTTAATCTCCTTTTTCAGAGTGCTGTAGTTTTCAATGTAGGGGTCTTTTACTTCCTTCATTAGATTGATTCCTAGGTATTTCCTTTTTTTGGATGCTATTGTGAAAGGGATTGTTTCTCTAATTTCTCTCTCCATGAGTCTGTTATTTGTATGCAGGAAGGCTATTGGCTTTTGTGTTGACTTTGTATCCATCTACACCACTGAATTTGGTTATCAAATCTAAATCTTTTGTGGAGATTTTGGGGTCTTCTATGTAGAGTATCATGTCACCCACAAATAATGATAATTTAACTTCTTCCTTTCCTATATTTATTTCCTGTATTTCTTTCTCTTGTCTAGTTGCTCTGGCTAATGTTTCCAGAACTATACTGAACAAGAATGGTGGCAGTGAACATACTTGCCTTGTTCCTGATTTCAGAGTGAAAGCTTTCAGTATTTGTACATTTTTAGTTTTTCATAGATGCTTTTTATCAGATTGAGATAAAGACCATGTATACCAATTTTCTGTAGAGTTTTTATCATGAATGGGTGCTGGATTTTGTCGAATGCTATTTCTGCATCTCTTGAGAGGATCATATAGTTTTTTTTTAATTAAATTCTTTTATTGGTGCATTGTAGGTAAACAACACAATTACATTTCTCATTGGGAATTGTACCTTTACATAATGCATCTTGGTTCTTATTTTTTCCCCATTCCTAGCCCTCC
>NW_004624765.1:1218798-1230476 GCF_000247695.1 Heterocephalus glaber | reverse complement strand
TCCCTATTCCCTGCCCTCCCTTCACCCCCTCCACCCTTCCCTATTTACAAAGACTTTGTTTCCATTTTTTCCTTTTTTCATAATTTTTCCTTTCCCTTCTTTCCTTTCCCCTATCCCTCCCACTTCTCCTACCCCTTTGTACCTTTTCTTCCTATTTCACATTATCTTATTGAAGACTTTTGCATCTATGTTCATTAGGGAGATTGACCTGTAATTCTCCTTTTTCGTGGAATCTTTCTCTGGTTTTGGAATCAGGGTAATTCTTACTTCCAAGAGTGAATTTGGGAGTATTGCTTCCCTTTCAATTTCATTAAAGAGTTTGAGGAGTAGCAGCATTAGGTCTTCTCTAAATTTCTTGTAGAATTCAGCAGTGAATCCATCAGAATCAGGGCTTTTCTTTGTTTGTAGTTTTTAAATCACATATTTAATTTCATTGGCTGATATTGGTTTATTTAGAATTTCTATATCTTCTGGATTCAGTTTTAGTAATTCATATGTATCTAGGAATCTGTCCATTTCTTCTGTATTTTCCATCTTATTAGAATCCAGGTTTCTAGAAGTAGGAATTGATGATATGTATCTCTGCAGGTTTTGTTGTGATTTCACTCTATTCATTGCTAATTGCATGGATTTGAGTCTTTTCTTTCCTTTTTTTGTTGTTTGCCTAAAGGTTTGTCAATTGTATTTAATCTTTCAAAGGACTAACTCTTCGATTCATTGATTCTTTGTATTGTTTTCTTAGTCTTCATTCCATTTAATTTCTGCTCTGATTTTTTAAATTTCCTCCCTCATATGAGCTTTTGGCTTGACTTGTTCTTCTTTTTTCTAGAAGCTTGAAGTTCAGCATTAGATTGTTTATTTGAGCCCATTCTGTTTTCCTGATATGGAAATTCACTGCTATAAATTTTCCTTGTAGGACTGCTTTCATTGCATCCCATAAGTTCCAGTGTGTTGTATTGTCATTATCATTTAATTGTAGAAATTGTCTTATTTCTTCATTAATTTCATCTGTGACCCATTGGTTGTTCAGGAGGATGTTATTTAATTTCCATATGTTTAGGAAGTTCTTGTGGTTTCTTTTGCCATGGATTTCCAATTTCATTGCACTATGGTATGATAATATGCATGGTATTATTTGAATTCCTTTGCATTTACTTAAGCATGTCCTATGAGCTAGTATATGGTCTGTTCTGGAAAAGTCCTAGGTGTATCTGAGAAGAACATGTATTCTGATGTTGCAGACATCTACTAAGTCCATTTTTTCAAAAGTTTGATTGAATTCTAATATTTCATTGTTGATTTTTTGCCTAATTGATCTGTCTATATGTGACAGTTGATGTCTAGTTGATGTATCTATATGTGGGGTATTGAGGTCCCCCATTACAACTATATTAGTACTTATATGATTTTTTATTTTCATTAATATTTGTTTTATATAGTTAGGCATGCTGCTATTTGGTGCATATATTTTTAGGATTGTTATCTCTTCCTCTTGGATTGTTCCCTTTACCAGGAAGTAGTGACCTTCTTGTCTCTTAATCATTCTTGGCTTGAAATCCACTTTGTCTGCAAATAGAACAGCTATCTCTGCTTTTTTCTGGTTTCCTGTTATAGGGAATATTGTTTCCCTTGACTTTCAGTCTGTGAATTTGCTTTTCAATTAAATGTGTTTCTTGTAAGCAGTGTATTGTTTGATCTTGCTTCTTGATCTATTCTGCTAGTCTGTTTCTTTTCATTGGTGAATTGAGACAAATAACTGATACGTATTGTCTTGTCTCTGTCATGTCATTTTCTTGCTGTTGGCTTCCTTCTTTCCTTTTCTGTTTAATTTCTTGCCTTGCCTGGTGGATTCATTCTGTTGGGATTCATGGAATTGTAATCCTTATTGTCTATTTCTAGAATATCTTTCAGAACACTTTGGAGTGCTGGTTTAGTGGTCATGAATTTGTTCAGGTGTTTTTTGTCCTGGAAGGATCTTATTTCTTCATCAGTTTTGAAGGATAGTTTTACAGGGTACATCAATCTGGGTTGGAAGTTGTTTTCTTTTAGGACTTGACATACTTCACTCCAAGCTCTCCTTGACTTGAGAGTGAGAAGTCTGCTGTGATTCTGATGGGCTTTCTTTTATAGGTGATTTATTTCTTTTCTCTAACAGCTTTTAATATTCTGTCCTTGTATTGAATTCCTGGAATCTTGACTATTACATGCCTTGGGGAAGATTTTTTTTTTTTGCTTAAATTCTTTTATTGGCACATTTTAGGTATACAATACATTTATATTTATCTTTGGGTGCTTGTACCTGTACATGATGTATCTTGGTTCTTATTTTTTCCCCATTCCTTGTGCACCCTTCACCCTCTCCACCCTTCCCTATTTACATAGACTTTATTTCCATTTTTTTCTTTTTTCATAATTTTTCCTTTCCCTTTCCCCTCCCACTTTCCCTACCCCTTTGGACCTTTTCTTCCTATTTCAAATAATCAATTATTCATTTTAATCCTTATTTATACTTTCAGTTTGTCACTCTAGAGAAACTATTTGGTATTTACACGTGTGTCCTATTTATTTCACTTAAGCGTATAGCCTTAATATGCATCCATTTAGCTACAAATGTCTCTAGGTTCTCATTCTTTATGGCTGAGTAGTACTCCATTTTGTAAAAAAAAGCACATCTTCTTTATCCAGTTTCCAGTTGATGGACACTTGGGCTGTTTCCAAGCATTAGCTATTATGAACTTAGGGAAGATTTTTTTGATCATGGCTAATTAGAGTCCTTGTACTTATCTGTATGTCAAATTCTTTTTCCCTGTTTGAGAAGTTTTCTGCCATTACTTCTGAGAACATATTTTTTTATGTCATTTGTGTTATATCCTGCTTTTTCATTGACTTCATTCAATCTTATGTTATTCTTTTTTCCATCATCTAGAAGCTTCTGGATTGGTTTCTCATGGTCCCTTGCTATTTTTAAGATATCCCTATTTTCCTGATCACTAAGTGTAATCCTGTCTTCTATATCTGATATTCTGTCCTCACATTTGCTTATTCTGCTGCATATTATTTTCAATGTAGTTTTTAATCTCCTGGATATCTGTTTGAATCTGTTTCATGGATTCCATTTCTTTCCTATGCTGGGTGTTCATGGCTTCCATCATGTTCCTGAGGTCCTCTATTTTTTTATTTATATCCTTCATTCTGGTCACCATATCTGTAGTTATCTGGGAAATTAATTCTGCTTTGATTTTTTCTAGAGCCTCATTCATCTGCTATGTTACTTCTGCTGTTACCACTTCAGAGAATACAAGTGGGTGGCTTTAGGATTGTTCCATTTCATTGTCCCTAGCATTTGCCTTTGGTGAGCTGAAAGCCTGTGGGGGTTGCATCTTGTTTAAGTGTCTTCTCATTTTCTATTTTTAAAAAATTTGATTCCTGTGTTGATGCTTGGAAATTGCTTATGGTGAGTAGCTTTATTGCCAGTATTCAGAACCCTTAGGAAATGACTACATCTCAGAAGCATCTTCCAGGTGTATCTAGCTTTTGGGTTTTGAGTCTGTTGCAGGATCCTATCTCTTCAGTTTATTGGGGATAAGAAGTTTCTGCCTACTTGACCCAGATGTCAGTTCTTTGGCACCGGCCCATAGGTTTCTGAAAAAAAGACTCGTAGGCAATCTCAGGCTTAGTATACCAGGAGGAACAACTGATTAGCACAATTATGTCATGTTGGCTAAAGTAGTACAATCAACAATAACAATAACATTTAATACAGCCTAGAAAATGACAAATTGCAGCCCTTAATATGGCTTTTTTTACCTTTGGTGGAGAAGATTTAAAAGAAGTTTCAGGGTAGAAAAAAAAACAGAAATAGAAGAAGTGGAAGAGGTCAGAAGCAAGGCTGGAGGACAAACTTTAGGAAACTGGTGAAGAAGACAGGTGGGAAGAGAAAAGGAAAAAAATAAAAATAAGAACAGAACAGAACAACAACAAAAAAGTAGAAATTTTGTTCAAACAAGAAAATCTAAACACCAAAAAAAAAAAAAAAAGAAGAAACAAAACAAAACAAGAACTAGAAAGGAAGAAAAACAGAAAAAAAAAGAGAAAAAACCCTAAAACATCCAATTCAAGGTGTGTCTCTGCTGTCACTGTTATGTGATGTGAGTGAACAAAGTCCAGAGCCAAACTGATTAATCCCAGAAAGCTAGCTGCAGCTTCATGCTGGGGTAGGGGATAATCCCAGCCAGCCTGCCCCTTTAGTTCCTCTGAAGTTCAAGCTGGTTTCTGGCTATGAGGCTGAAACTGGAGTCTTTGAGCCTACAACAGTCTATGTGTCTCCTGACACCTTGAACTTCACTCCCTGACCTGCTGCTTACTTGAACTCAGCACCTGCACCAAGGCACTGGAAGCCACTAGATGGAGTCTACCCATAGCTGTTCTGAGTTCCAAGCTCAGTTGGGCCCTCTCCAAGATGGGTACCAGCCAATCACCCTCTCCTGGGTGAGATCTGAATCTGGATGGCTCACTAGCTGCTGCAGTCCAGTTCATCCTCTGCTCTGTTCCACTGGTGCATTTCTCTGTGGAGGCCTCTGGGTTTGTCAGTAGTCACTGTGCATCTGCAGTTTTGTCTCCCATTCCCTCACAGAGAGTCTGGGCTCTGGGAGAAAGCGCTGCTTGGTGCCTCCCTCCTCTTCATTACAGTCTCTTTCTTCCTTCTCCCTGTAGACTTCACTTCTCACCTCAGATTCTTCCTGGGTCCCAGGGATCCACTTCCCTCATCCTTGTCCTCCTCACACTGTCATATTCCAGTGTAAGTACACCAAATCTCTGGAGAAGTTCTTTGCTACTTACCACTCCACCATCTTCCTGGAAGTCCTGAGAGAAAGCACTTTATGAATAACTGATGCTTTATTCTTTTTGGTTTGTTTTACTTAGAAGTATGAGTTTATTGCTATTTAATCTTAAACTATTTATTTTGTTTGTTTGTTTTTGGTACCAGGGATTGAACTTGGGACCTTGAGCTTGCATGGCAGGTGCTAGAACCACTGAGCTAAATCCCTGGCTAAACCATTTATTTTGTGATATTCCTTTGATGAGGTTTTGATATACATAATATCAAATATTTGAATATATATTATGATATATATTTGAATATATATTATGTTGCTATACTTGCTTTAATTAAATGATGCTTATATTTTAAAAATTGAGAAATCATTCGAGGTCTAATTTACTGGAATATTTTGAGAAAACATTTACTTTTCTATTGCTGCAGTCTACAGAAATAGAAGTATATTTCTGAATTGCCATCCTTCTTAAAGCAATCAATTTCCAAGAAAACTCATTTCTCTGTGGTAGTTCTTACTCACTGATACATAACATAATGCCTTAATTACTTAATTGGATTGGTAGGTAGGATTTAAATGATTCACATATGATGTTGAGACAAAGCCTCCTCTTTAAGAACAGCTCAACATGAATCATATTCTGTGTTATATTTTAAGACAACAAGAAAGAATAGAGCAACAACTACAAAAGCAGATGGGACAAATATTTTAGAAGCTGTTTGGGTACCTATAAGCTTTGTAAAACCACCTGGCTAAGAAAGCAGAAGAATGTTCATTATGATAGTTTTATATAGCATCATTGGTGAGAAAAGTTTCTTTCTGCAAATAATGACCCTGAGCAGAGTGAGCTGTTTCTTCCTCTTGTGTATGACAGTTGGGTGCCTTCCTTTTTTTTTATTTTGGCTGCATTACTTTTTAAATGTAATTTTAAAAGTATAATGGCTAGGGTATATCTTGATTTTTCACACCATTTAAGAGCATCATTTAATCTCTCAAAGGCTCTTTTTTCCTAATTCTAATTTAGTGGCAAAATTAAGATATAAGTTTTCAAGGGGCATTAATGTTTGGGCTCTACACTGAGGCAAAGCTATTTATGATTTAATCTATGGAACTAAAATCTAATGTAAATTCAATAAGGTGTTGGAAAGATGTATACTGTTTTTTATCTCATTTTTTTAGTGAGATATTATTTATTCATAGGATATATAACTATAAATCTCAAAGCTGTTTGGACATTAAAAACATCTTGAGAATTTAAAGATTCCCAGTGGCCACACTTCCTGGTGAATTCAGATTTTTCAAGAAAATGTGAAACCCCATCACTTCTAAAGATAATTTTAATGTACAGCCCAAATTCTGAGATATGAAGTACAGTAATAAAGAAGCTGTGCTTTAGTAGAATCAAAGAAAATTATATAGGATGGGTAGAAGGAGACAAGGGGACAGATCACTAGCAAAAGGGAAGCAGTTCAAGGGAACTAGGATGAGCGATGAGAAGGAAGGGAAGGAGAAATAAGAAGAATAAAGATGTGCCAGATACATGAACCTAATAACCCCAATTGATGTAAACACTGTATGCCATACCATGAGCTAAGACAAACACTATCAACAAGAATAAGAAAGGGGATGGGAGCTGTGGAGGGGCTGCAGGGAAAAGGAAGGGGGAAAAAAGAAATAAGCTGTAATATGTACAAGTAATCACTCCCAAGAAGATTGTAAACTGTATGAATTACAAACATGTAATAATAAAAATTTTTAAAAGAAGGTATGCCTTAAATAAATTTCTTTTCCTTATAAAATGTTTTATTGTGAAGTTCAGTCTCAGATTTTATTACAAGGAAAGGTGAAGTAGGACTTTTGGTAATTATTACATTTATTCCTCATTCATCTATTCATTCATTCAACAGCACTTACTGACTTCTCCCACATTGGGCCTTTATAATCTTAAATTATGAAAAATATATTTTTGAAGGACAATCTTGATCTTTCCTTTTGATTTTGTAGGAATTTACACCCAAAGATGTCTCTTTATTCAGCAAAGCAATAATTTTGTAACAACTGGGGTTCAGAATAAGACGAGGATAATTTTGTCAAGTAGAGAATTTGGCTGGTGACTCCTTTCTGATAAGCAGGATTCCTGGAGTCAATGAAATGCAGAAAGATCATCATAGGACTGTTATGTTGAGTAAAATAGTCATCTTGATGTCCATAGAAATCTTTGCTCCTTGGATTTTTATTTTTTAAAACACAGTATGAACAACAATGTATGTAAGTTTGTGTTCATTACTAGCCCTGTTAGCTGAAACCAAGCCGTGAAACAGAAATGTTCATGAAACCAAGCCATGAAACAAAATGTTCATTTAAACAGAAATGTCAGTGGAGCTTTCATTTATGCACAATTTCTCTTAGGACTTCTAGGACTTCTAAGCACTTGTAATAACCATTCAATCTTCATTTTAAAAAATCCCATGAGGAATATGTTAGCATTGTCCCCTTTTTGAAAACTGGGTTACAGAGATTAAGAAGAATGCTCAAGGTCATCTAATTAGAGCTACTACTGGGTGTGAACCTTAAAACCAGGTGGTGTACTTAAAAACTGGGACTTAAACCAAGGCAGTTGGTTCAAAGGCCAACTTCTAGCTGGCCAAAATGTATTCAAGGAACAGCAATAGCAGGGACATCCCTGTGAGTTTGGTAGAAATGCAGAATTCTGGACTCCATCGCAGACCTACTCAACAAATCTGCATTTTAGTAAGATTCCTAGGTAATTTGTGTATACAATTAAGTCTGAGAAGTAGTTCTCTAAATCCTTGTTTATACTGCCTCTCAGATATGATATACTCAATTTCATAAGTGCTTACAAAAGTATAGATATGTGTATATGTTGTGGGTAGATATTGGCCACAGTAAGGACCTCAATCAAGAGCATGGAAATAAGGTACATTAGGTCATTCTCTACAGTTCTCTGAGTTAGCTTTGTATTTCTGTAACAAAAATAGCCATGATAAATTATTTAAAAGGAAGAAAGATTGGCTTCACAGGTTTCAGCCCATGGTCACCTGGCTCCATTGTTTCTGGCCCTGTGGTGAGGCAGTACATTGTGGAGGAAGGGGAGGGTAGAGCAAAGATATTTAACTTATCAGAAAGGGGGGGAGGACAAAGAGAGAGAGAGAGAGTACAATTTAGATATATAGAATGATCATTTTCATCATATGGATTTTGTACTGGTACATCATATATTTTGACTCTTATTTTTTTCCCATTCCCCTCCCTTCGATCCTCTTCCCCTCCTTATTTACAAAAGCTTTGTTTCCATTTTATCTTTCTTTTCCTAATTTTTTCTTTTCCCTTCCTTCTTTTCCCCCCTCCCTTTCCCTAGTGTCCCTTCCCATTTGAACATTTTCTTCCTATTTCACAATGTCTATTACACATTTTGGTTCTTATGTACATTTTCAGATTCTTATACAGAGAAATAATGCAATATTTACATATGTATGTCTGATTTATTTCCCTTAAGAGTATGGTCTCAAGGTTCATTCAGTTACCTATAAATGTCTCAAATTTATCCTTCTCTATGGCTGAGTAGTATTCCATTGTATAAAAAATACATCTTCTTTATCCATTCATCAGTTGATGAGCATTTGGGCTATTCCCAAGATTTAGCTATTACAAACTGTGCTGTTATAAATATACTATAAATTGTGCATATATCACTGTGGAATGATGTTTTTAATTCTTTTAGGAAGATACCAAGAAGGGCGATAGCTGAGTATAATGGAACCTCTAGTCCTAGTTTTTTGAGGAATCTCTATGCTGATTTCCACAACGGTTGTACCAGTCTACACTCCTATTAACAGTGGAGAATGGTTCCTTTTTCTCCACAGCTCCACCAGCATTTGGTTGATTTCTTCTAATAGCCATTTTTTCTGGAGTGAGATGTTTTAATTTGTATCTTTTGAATGACCAGTTGTGGGAGACATCCCTGCTCAGTACTAACAGTCTATGAATGGCATGTGCTTCTTGCCTTCCATAATCTGGCTATATTGTTTTATATCAGAAGTCAGACTGAAGCTCTATGTGACTCAAATGAGCAGGTCAGATGGTGGACTGGGCAATTATAGCCCCTCTCTCAATAGCTGCCACAGAAACCTAGGCCTTGGTGTGTGAACTGGCAAGACTCTGCTGAGCTACATGCAGCTGAGGTCAGCGTGACCCCAGTTAAAACTCTTTCCCCTGAATTATGGCTTCTCACTGACCTGATGAGTTCCATGCTAATTGCACTGGTCCCAATACTGGTTTATTCTATCCAAGTAAGAAAAACAGTGCTTCCTCCCTCACAGCCCTGCCTGTCACCATCATGCCAGGTATTCAGCAGTATTTCACTAGATGCCGTCAAAGGATACCCTGCTCCCTATTCCTTCCCACAACTCTATTCAATAAATACTGGATGTGCTTGGGAGCCTTTGTCTTTGCTGCCATCACCAGTATCCAAGACTCAGCTTCTCCACTCTAAGTCTTACTTCTGCCTGTTCTTGAATTTGCCTCATGCTGTAGTGGCTCATGGGCCATTACCCAATGCAGAGGTCCTGAAAATGTCCCCTTCCCTGCTCCCTCCTACCAGTGATGCCGAACATTTTTTGATATATTTATTTGGTGTTTGTACTTCTTAATCTGAGAAGTGTGTATTTATCTTAGATACCCATTTTTGGGTTGTGTGTTTAAATTTGGAGGGTTTAATTTTTTTCAGTTCTCTATATAGTCTAGATATTAGTCTTTTGTCTGAGGAACATCTGGCAAAAATTTTTCCCCACTCTGTTGGTTGTCTCTTCACTCTATCAATGATTTCTTTTGCTGTATGCATGCATGTATTTTTTTAAAACACAAAGGGTCCCTAAGCAATTCCTATGAAGAGGTAAGTTTGAGAACATTGCTTTGAGTTAAGCTTCACAATCAATAAATAATGAAGACACAAAATCATTATACTTGAAAAACTATTATTTTGATTGAATGTACCATATTATCAAGTCTAAAGAAATAAGAATCTATCAAAAGGAGGTTGATTGGCCAAAGAAGCATTGAAAAAGAGTTTCTGAGAGACTAAAAATGGCAGAGCTCAAGGCCGCAATAGTAGTGATGAGGATAAAAGTTTCCAGAGGGTGATCAAGGCTGTGTTTTGAACAAGGGTCCAGCTGTGGAGATGGATGCTTCTGGCTTGATGAGCCTGATGACATTAAACATCGGATTCATATAATTAACTCAACTTGCCCTGAGTCTCTACTCAGCAAGCAACCTTTAAATGAAAGCTTGGCTTCCTATGTGGTGTGTCTGGAGAGAAAATTTGTTGGCTGTGAGATGGGAGTTCTTATGGTAAATCTGTAATCTAATGCTCAGATTTATCGATTGGTGTTCTCAAATTTAATGTGAGTCCACTCATCTATATTAGATATATCCTTCCTATAAACCTATGACTCTGAGGTTGCGAAGTGGAGATAATGGTGGAAAGTTGTTCCTGATATTCCTTGGAGGAGGGACCTGCCTATGTAGATCTGCCATAGCTTTTTTCCTTTGCTATTTCTGCTTACTTATCTCTCTAATTACTATGCCTTTGCTCTGTAGTTCAAGACATTTATTGGTGGTGAGTAGGGGTGGGGTGGATAATAGAGGAGGAAGTTAGGGGATTCAAAAATTTCCAGGAAGAATCTGGAGGTAAAGAGTGAGGTTAAATTCATTTTATGACAAACAAAATAGGAGTTAACAGCAAGATAGTAATTCTGAAGTCCAGGGTATTGTTTTAAAAATGGTTTTCCTAAATTTCTTTGATCTTCCCTCCACCTCTTGTGGTAAACTAACAATCTAGGCTGGAAAACTAGCAATTGATTTCAATATCACAGAGTTCTCTTCAAAATAAAGAAATACACTTGCCATCTTAATATTCTCTGTTCAATTGCAAAAAGGAGATAATATATCAAAAAGTGATTTCTTTTGTAAGGATTTAAAGACAGGAAAAAAAAAGAGAAAGAAAGTAAGAGGAGCAAGGAGTGAATACAGTGCTAATTTTCTACTTTTGGGGATTTGACATGGAAGTACAGTATGCTGTCCATGTTTGTTAAGAATTTGTAAAATAGAGGTCTGTGCACACCCTACTGAGGTTCTGAGTCTCGTGGAAGACGCTGAATCACCCCGCTACAGACAGGCAGGTCTGCCCACACCCTACCAAGGTCCCCAGTCCCTCGGAACACACTGAATCTGCTCGCTGCAGACAGGCAGGTCTGTGCACACCCTACCGAGGTCCCAAGTCTCGCGGAAGACGCTGAATCACACCGCTGCAGACAGGCAGCCACCTGATTGCACACTACAAAGATGCAGAGGACACCAGACCACCAGACCAAGGTACTGAGTTGCACTGCTCCTAGCCTAGAGGTATGGGCTTCTGAGCTGTCGTCCCATTGCTCCTGGTCCAGAGGAAGGGGCTTCCCTGTAACCATCCCTCCCGCTGCTCCCAGCCCAGAGGAAAGGGCTTTTGGGCCACCTCCTGTCCTGCTGCTCCTGGCCCAGAGGAAGGGGCTTCTGGGCCACCATCCCTCCCACCACTCCCGGGCCAGAGCTAGGGGCTTCTGAGCCGCCAGTCCACTGCTCCAGAGGAAGGGGCTTCTAGGCCACCATCCCTCCTGCTGCTCCCAGCCCACAGGAAAGGCTTTTGGGCCACCATCCCTACCACTGCTGCTCCCGGCCCCTGTCCCACCTCACCCAGATCAGAGGAGGTAATCCCTGCAGGCGCTAATAGCCACGCGCCCCAGTCGAAATGAGAAAACACGTAAATAAGTCTCAAAACCAGACTTCCAG
>NW_004624765.1:1172098-1199722 GCF_000247695.1 Heterocephalus glaber | reverse complement strand
TTCCCAATGAGAAATGTAATTGTGTTGTATACCTACAATGTACCAATAAAAGAATTTAATAAAGTGCAAAAAAAATAAATAAACAGAAAATACAGTGGACCCTTGACTTACGAACTGAAAATCTCTCTCCTGTATAATTTTAGGCCACACTTTCTTCCAGGAAGATCTCCAAGTTCTTAGAGACACTGGCCAAGGATTTCTCAACCCCACATAGGAAAGAATGTAACGTTTCTTCCAGAACTCTTTAAGGATTAAATCTGTATCTGAAACCGTCAGGTAGAACAAGCAGCCAGCATTCAGGTTGAAACTCAAGACTTTGGTCATAAGTTAAAACAAAAATTTCAATTATAACCCAAGCTGTTCATATGTCAGGCCAGTTGTAACTCGAGACTCCACTGTAGTACAATAAAGCTTCTGCAGAAAATGTAGCATTTCTGGAAACTGTTAGCTGGGCACCAAGAATTCAGGAAGAGCATTCCTAGTAGGGGAGCAGCATACACAAAGGTCTCCAGATGGGAAAGTTTTGGAGCCCTGGAAAAACTGAAAAAGGATGGCATGGCTAGATCCTAAAGAGCAGGAGGAAATGGATGGGGATGATGGCAAAGAGATAAGCGAAGGCTCAATTACACGGGATCTTGTGGGCCATATGACTGATTTTTAGGCTCCTGCCTCTTTCCTAACAAATGAAATGATGTCATGAATGGTTTTTCTTTTGTAAACTTTGAGTTTATTGGTTTTTTAAAACATAAACATTCATGCTAAAGCCAGCAAACTTGGACAGACATACAATCATACACACACACTTGCACACCCACACATAAATGGTACACAAAGCAACTTCCTCCAGGGCCATGTAATTTGGTATTATTAAAAAGTCTATCCTGCACCCATACACATGTTTCAGGGTCAGCTGGACAATTAGCTGAAAATTAACTTCATATTCATTTTCCCACCATAAGAATGTTTCCTGAGGAGAAACTTGGAATGTGAGGGTTTCTATAAGAGCTTATAAAATGTTGCCTACGAGCAGCAAATGAACTGTCAATCTTCAGCATTTATATCAGTCCAGCTGACACATCCATTCTCCCCTCAAGAGCAAGTAGCTTCTTGCTCTGCCCAGTGCCTTACTATTGTACTGTTGGCAAGGCAAGGCAGGAAGAAGTGTAGGTTCTGTTTACCACCAGGGCAAACAGCTCTCTTCATTGCATTCTTGCAGAGAAGCACCTACTGGGGTTCTGTATGCCCCCAGATACTCACAAGTACTAAAAATGACACACACATGCTCCCTTTGTAGACATTGTGCCCACTGCTCGTAGATAGTGCCATTGTACACCTGGCCCTTAACACTTAACCCATCACAGTAAAGTCATGTATCTACAATGATGTGCATTATGTTCTTTTGGAGAAATAAATTATTCTGCTTCCTCACCCAACCCTACCTATCCCAGCCCACCTTACTTTTACTCTCCATTCTTACTTTTCAACTACTAATACCCATACCTTTAAAGCTGTCTTTTTATTGAAAGTAATAAATTAAGACATTCATCATGAGGCATTTTCATCTTTGCCTAAGAATCACCAGCATATACATTAGCATGCTCACAGTGTTGAGTATACAGGAATTTGTTTCAGCAGTGACAGCATTCACTGATCTTAGGGAGAAAACTTTATGTTCAAAATAACACTTAAGTTCTATACAAATGTAACTTTCCATACAGTGTGATACTTTAAAATGAAGGGATTTTGAGGAAGTGATGTCTTCTTCAAAATGCATCCATTGGCCATTTGCTGAAATCGAGTTTGCAGTGGCTACTAAGACTCCATCTGGTCATCCTGTGAGTCCACACTTATAGTGGAACCTTGGCTGCTTGTGTCAGCATTTTCATAGGACTTTTGATCTTTGGCAAAGTTGATGAAAACCTGATTTGTTAAGGGAAATAAAACCATTAGGGCCAGAATAGCAAAAGAAGAAATAAAGTTAAGATATGCCTACGTATATTCATCTGCCTTCAGCTAGAGTCAGTTTTTGGAGTCAGCTTTAACTGGAGTTTGAAAACAGTACCTGAATCTATAACTATATTAATGACATTTATGATCATAATCTAATCTAAAGCTGTACTTGAATATCTATAACCACATATCTATATCCATATGATCTATATCAATGTCTCTATCAAATATAATTAAAGTGCCTACCCCAAGCCATGTCTAATGCTTATACTTCACTAAAATAAAATTTGTATAGAAATCCCACATTATGTTCAGTTAGCCAATTATGTAATAGATAGAGCTCTTCATATATTAAAAAATCATTAAATACATTGGTTACAGATTCATCCCAAAACTATTTATCAAGGGTCTGGTTTTTGCCAGGCATGATGTTGGAAGTTGATCACTTAGAGACTAAATCTTCTCTTAGGGTAATGGCATAATTTTCTAAGGTCCCTATTAAAATGCCCAAAGCCCTATAAAAAGTTATCCATAAAATGCAGCATGACACATCATCAACTCAGAGACCTGTCAGGACTTCCTTTCAGATCCATTCCAATGACAGACATAATCACCTGTGCTATATGTTATGTGGGATTAGCTGTATCAAATTAAGACTGCGCAGTGGAACAGAAGGATGATGTATGAAGTGTTTAGTTATTGAATGTAAATGTAATTAAGAGATACAAATGAAAGAAAAGAATTCTGCATTTGCTGTGCAACTTTGTAAATTTAGGGGACCTCAAAGTCTGCAGGATCTCTTGCCACTCCTATGCTACCCTCACCCAGAAAGCCTATCAACAGATATATTCTTTATGAAACCTACCAAGGAAAAAGTAGGGAAAAACATTAACAACTATTTATTTTGTGGGTGAAAATAGTGTTTTGTTGCTTTACACATGCCTATAACTTTATGAATACAGCTGTTAAAGACTGGAAAAAAATCTTTTAAAAATAGTTCATGCCTTTCATATTTTTTTAATATCCCAAAATACTGTCAGAAATAGATTAGGCTCTTTGTTAAGTTTTTCAGGTGTAAGATTAGATATTGCTTCAATTAAAAATAAATTGAATGTCATTAGAAGGAAATAACCAAGATGCATGATAATTTTTATGTGATATTATGCACATGGATAATGGTATACATCTTACCTCTTCCAGAGTAGTCTGACTCACTAGGAAATTTGTGATATTTAAAGCAGCCTTGTTGGTTTCTAGTAGATCAAAAATGTTTGCTACTCCTCCTGCAGTGACTGGTACATGGTACTCTAGCATGCTAAGGTGTTGATCCTGTGGGAACCAAAAGAAAAATTTATTTTACAAAGATAGGTAATATTGATTTGATTAGACATAACTTAGCACTAAGAACAATACTGAAATTTATTCCCCTGAAAATGATACTACAGTGTAAATGATGGGTATGCTTAGAAGCAGCTTATAAAGATGAGATGCAAAATTTTATGAAAGTCAAAGAAAAAACAAATTAAAAAGTTAATAAAATTTTCAAAACATTCTGCATTCTTGTGCATTATATAGTCATAATCTTGCCTGGAAAAATTTTTGTGGAGTGATATTTCACATGTGAATTGAGGCTCAGCTCACATAAGCTTCTGAGAGATCAATTTTATTTTATTTTATAAATTTGTATCTTTATAAGTGCATGTTTGCAGTATATAATGATTACATTCATCATGGGTAGTTGGTACATGTAACATAAGACATCTTAATTCTTTTTACTTCCCCCTCCTTCAGAGATCAATTGTAGTAATTTTATTTTTATGTTAGAATTGTTCCAAAACACTAGTAATTTGCTGTTCAATTTATATTGGAAAATGATACGTTTAAAAAATGTTGTCTAGGAAAAACCTCATTCAAATGATGTTATATCCTTTTTCAGCTCACTTTAAAAATATTTTTAAATTTTTGAAATTTTAGTTAATAGTATCACCATCTACTTAGTAATATATTCTTATTGCCTTGGGGTATCTTTAACATCATAATTTTCTGAATATTTAAACAGTTACCATATCTGTTTTTCTGTTTATTAAGATAGCTATTTCCTTTTCTCTCTACTTGCACCACTGATATTAACTTGATGCTCATCACATCTGAGTTAGTGCAGCAGCCACTTTGGGATCCTAGAAACTAGACACACCAATTTATTCTGGCACAAAGACATCAGAGTAATATTTTCTGAGCACTAGTTTGAACAGGATGCTTTCTTACTTGAGAATCTACCCTTGCAATGTCTATGGATCAAATCAAGATGATATATTTTGGCCTGATATTCAAGACTTCTTTTTCCTCTTTACTCCTTTTCCCAGACTACTTGCATTATGCTTATCTCTGCAATCTGGCCAGTTTGCTTATTTTTACTATCAAACTGTTGTACTGGTATTTTCTTTCTAGAGATCTAGAAACCATTGCAGGAGGGTGAAAGATGGTCTGCTTAGGGTGAAATCCAACTTTTATCATCACTTTGTTTGCCTTAGATAGTCCTGGTCCCATGAAGAAGAGACCAGGATAAATGTAATTTCTTCACTCAGCAAATAAAGACTTCATCTCAGAAATCCACTAAAAGAAAAAGCATATGACCAACATAATTTGTACAAGAAAGATACCCTTTAAATTTTAAATTTGATTTAAATTTAGATGATAGAAAATGGGCCTTGATAAGAATCATGAAAGCTATTGTTTCCTAGAGATGTTCACCAAGGCTCGAGGAGGCTGAGACTAAAGTATTTTATAAATATTAAGGAATTTTAAAAAAAATGCATTGTTGGGGCCAGGGATTTAGCTCAGTGGTTCCGCTGCCTGCCTCCCAAGCAGAAGGACCTGAGTTTGATCCCCTGTACCAAACAAAACAAAACAAAAAAATAAAAAATAAAAATGCATTGTTTTGTTTTCTAAAATCACTTGTTAAAATCATTTACATTACTATTGTGCCTTATAGTTGATAAGGTATTTTTATGGACTCTGCCATTTAACTCTCACACCATTTTTATGAAATAGATGTCTAACCCTATTTTAAAAGTGAAAAAACTGAGTTTCAGAGACTTTAAATGGCTTGTTCAATATCACCCTACATGGCTGGGTTCAGTCTAAAGTTTTACAAGTTCTTTTCATTATTCCACATCTGATTTCCTTTTAACAACAATTATTCACCATTTCACCAACTTGTGCAAATTGTCTATCAAAGATATTGCAATAAACATTTTTCTGTCAAGTAGTTTAAGTACATACTATGTGAGACAGCCATGCTTATGTCCCTGTGTGTCTATCCTGTGACTATGTAGTATATAGTTAAGAATAAATTAATACTATGATATTTCATCTCTTTTGAGACTTGAAGACTTATTGTGGGCTTACTTTTTAAATGAGGGGAACAAAAGAGATAACCTCCTCCAGCTATAACATTCTAGATTCCCTAATTTTTCCCCCATGGAGAAATGCCCTTAGTAATGTAATAACTGTAATTTCTCAATTCCTTCATGTATCTAAGTAGTAAACTGGCAAAATATACCACTAAAAAGAAAATAAAGTGTGACTATAAAGACTTTGTGAGGAAGAGATAAATAAACATATATGAAAGGTTATGTTAACTCTAATAGCTATAACAGAATTTGAAAATGTTATTTGTTCACAAAAATTGTGGTTCAGAGTGTCTTATATATCTTGAACTATAATATACTATGATTAATAACAAAGCTATGATGAACTTGGAAGTGGCAAATATCCACTACAATATTATACTGTGCCTACCAAAGCTCATCAAGATCAAAAGGCTGGGCGATCACTTACTTTTAAATATGTTTTTGGAAAGTGCAGTTGCATGAACCTTGTGAGAGTCTCCATGCTCACTTTGCTATTCTTTAAATGAACCTTCACAGTAAACCCACGTCCAAACCTAGAAAGAAAAGTGCATAACACAATACAAGTTATATTTTGCCAAAATCGTTCCCCTGGAGTTCTAGATAATGAAACAAAGCCAAAGCTCACCATAATGGCCCCTTATCTTAAATAAAGACTGTCATTTTGCCATGGGCTGAAGATATGTTTCAAACTGGCAACTGTTCACTGCTATGACTTTTTAAATTTATTTCCTATCTGTGCAATAAGTTAGATTTTTTGAGCAAAAGCAATATTGGAAAGAAAACATAAACAAT
Source organism: Heterocephalus glaber (assembly GCF_000247695.1). The sequence goes on along the minus strand of NW_004624765.1, from coordinate 1,193,567 downwards.
GCCTTTCTTTGATATCTATGAATTGGCAATGGATGTCATTTTCTGGGGTTAAATATATTCTAATTTAAAGTAAGCAAGGTCTTGAGACAAGTTATAATGAATTTGGTAACAACGGTCAATATTAACATAATTGGGATTTAAAAAAGAAATATGAAATCAACATCCTAGACCTAACTGCACAGAGAATGGAGTTCATAAACAAGTCACAACCAACCCTTGAGAACAACATAAGGCCTCTGTTACTTCTTTTCCTTGTCTTTTTTTTTTTGGTACCGGGGATTGAACTCAGGACCTTGTCCCCACAAGGCAGGTGGCAGAACCACTGAGCTAAAGTCCCCAGCCCTTCCTTGTCTTGATTAGTACTATGTGATAAGAGAGTCAAGTTGTTGTCTAAAAAGGTACACAATATCATTCTGAAATTTGGAGATTACTATGGATATATATAAATCCATGTACATTCTGTTGACAATAAATTATTAATTTAATGGTAATATGATATTTATGCACATTTCCCTGGTGTATTCTTGATGAAAAAGTTTTCAATATGGTAAAAATGTTAAACAGCTTACTGAATGCTTGTGCAAATGGCAATAAACATGCTAGATAAAAATATATGCTTACATGTATTTGTTAATGTCTACTTTATTACTGTATAAACTCCTGAAATTGCTCTGAGAATGTTACGATTGTGGATTTATTACTATTATCATTATTATTATTAGCTTTGGTTGTGGAATTATTATCATTATTATTATTATCATTAGCTTTAGACCTTCTAAGATTTGGAGGTATTAACTAAAAATACAATAAACTCTCCAAATACTTTAATCTAAGGTGAGTCAGTGATTACTTCTAAAGACTAGGTCCTCTATTCCTGTTGTACTTCTCATTGCAAGATAGGCTGCTGAGATAATCCTTCAAACTGGAGACAGCACCATTAGATTGATTACTCCATACCTATGCTAAACAATACATTTGTTCTTTACCTGCTCTTTATGTGCTGCAAAGATCCAATGCACTGGAATCTTCCATTCACCATAATGGCCAGCCTGGTACAAAGAGCTTCACATTCTTCCATGCTGAAAGATGAAGTAAAGTCACATCAACATTCAGAGCACAGAGAATTGGACTGAAGTTCATAAGCATAAGCTTAATTACTTCATTATTACACCTGAGAACTCTGTCTTGTAAGGAGAACAAAAAAACTCTTAAAATACAAATTAAATGTCTTCAGGTAGGGTTTTTAATGTTTCTTCTAAAACTCAAGGCCATCTCTCTCACCTGGAAGGCCCTCCTATCAAACCCAATATTTCTTTCAAGCTCTTTTAAGGTTTGATTCAAGACCTATATTTCCTAAGAAATGTTTCCAAAATAACCCCAATCTTTTTTCATTATGCTTCTTACTCTAGTTGGCTTTTATATTTTTGGATGTACAACTAGTTAATCTGGACCTGATTACATGCTCTCTCATTTCATAACCAGAGGCAGCCCTAGGTATCACCTTGTTCATTTCACACAAATGTTCATGGGAATGAAAGGCTTGGCTCCAGTGTGCTGGGGACAGAGGAAGAATGTAAACCAGCCCTTGAATAAGAAATAAATCTAATACCTTTTCTACTATACAATCATTTTAATGCAAGGAGAATTTAATCCACATTATAATGCCATGGCAACATCATAAGAGAGGCTGTAATATCACTGATACTTTACTCAAGGGAGGGAATACTTCATGGAGGGGAGGGATATGAACTGGGTCTGGAAGGACTGGTCAGATTAGAACTTGGAGAGATTACATGAAGAGATTATTTCAAGCAGAAAGCATAGCTGAAGAAAGGATTTGGAAATAGGAAGAGGCAGTGTGTGCTTCGAGAACCATGAGCAATTCAGACTGGTGGCAGAGGGTGTGGTAGGAAAAAAATGACTGAAAGTTTAAATGAGGTCAGATAATAGGGGGCCTCCCATGGCAAGGCTGATAATTCTGAATTTCATTTGATAGGCAATAGGGAGCCACAGGTGAGTTAAGAGGGCCGTGAACTGTGCCAAATCTATTTTTAAAGAGACTTCTTATAGCTCACACTCTGTCCTAACACCATATAAACCTACTCATTTGACTTGCCCCTCCTACTACAAGCATAAAACACTTCTATACAATTGAAGATATTCATTACCCCTATATAATGCACAGGATTACCTTTTCTTATCTAATATTCTAAGATTGTGTCCCTTGACTTTAAAGGTCCCTTACTCCACTCACCTGTGAGATGTGAGGATGACGGAACACTTGTTCTGTACTTCCTCTGAAATGATCTTCCAGAGGTGCCGTTTTGACTTAGGATCCATCCCAGAGCTCGGCTCATCCTTAATAGAGAGTTACAAGAAAAATTTATCAAATTAATTAATATTTGACGAGGTTCTTTACACGAATCACTGAGTCTTGATTCCCTAGAACAGATATCACTTTTTGAAGTTCTGTGACTATCTTGTTTTATACCTAATAGGCCTTTTTCTGCTGCTATCAAAAAGCTCAAAATTAAGTATTTAAAACTGTCAATCTGTTTAAAAAAGTGTCTGGGTGAAATTGACACCCTGTTACTTTACATCCATTTCTTATGTTTCTTTGGAAGAAAAGTTTGCTTCAATTACTGACAATGCAGAGTTTTTATATTTAATTCTACATTGTCACATACGTATTGGAAGCTACATCAACATGATTGCCATCATGCTCATGAAAGCAGAAGTGTGACTGTGAGTAATAATATGCTTTTTGAAGCAGAAAAAAAACCACGATTTGATATTTTAGTTAATATGTTTGAGGTGTATTTTTAGTTTTATGTTAGTAATTGAAATTTAACACTCCTTGGGAAAATAAATATAAGATTTGCAGAAATAGCCATGTAAACATATATATATATAATTTGTCCAAAGTAAATAGTGCTTTGAAAAATTGTTCAGAAATAAAATTTTTTACATGTAACAACAGATGATCTAAACAAGCAATAATAGATCCTCACACAATTGTAAAAAATAAATTATAGGCCAAAATTAGGTAAAAATTTAAAACTGTCTCTGGAAGAGAAAAGTATGTACATAGGATAGTCAGGCTTATTTTTATAGTAGGTGTTAAATTTGAAGAAATAAATGAATGTTACTTTAGGAAAACAGTAAAGGTCATACTGTCACTGCATCTATTTTTGGAAAAATAGCCTATATGGTAAACAAATCCAGAAGAAAAACATGGTACCTTTCATAGCCTGTATTTCAGTTCAGCTCATTACTATATAACATTTACGTAGCACTCTTACCATTTTAAAATGTTTTACATATATTATCTCACAGGGGTGCCTAAGGATTGTTTTGTTCAATTGAAGGGACTTACACAATAGAATTCCATTATAAGCCTCGATTGGCAGGGATGTAATGCATTAGAAGCTGATGGCATTATACAAAGATGGGCTGTGCATCATTCTATCTAAGCAGTTTAAATAATTTGATCCACTCTATGACTTAATCCTTGGAATAAAGCAGCTATTTATAACTGGATTTTTATTGCATATAGTTAAGATGCATTTAGAATTTGGAGGTCCTCGAATCAAGGGGATCTTCCAAAATAAAGAAGAGTTTGTTCCTCTGAACAAACCAGGCCTAGAGAACAGAATACTGTATCACCACTGTGCATAATTTATGTTTCCAGGTGATCAATTTAATTTTTCAGTATTAGCCAAAATAAAAATGTGGAATATTTTTCTTTCTGTCACCCCTGGAATTCAGATAAAATAGCATAGTATATCACCCACCATATCTTAATCTAGATAACTCATATTTTTACCATAGTTACAAAGAAATAAAATTTTAGCACAGTATATTTTCCTAAAATGCGCCCTTCTTCCTCAGTAAAAAATAGAACATGTTTGTCCACCTGATTAGTATCTAATAGAAAGATATGTGATTTCATCAATAAATGGGAATTAAATTCTACCATGTTCTATAACTTTACTTAGTTGTTCAAATATCCTGAATTTGTTACAGCTACTTCCCATTCCCATACTGAGTGCTTTCTCTGACTCCTTCTGAGCCAGTGTTTCAGAGAAAAACATTTTTTGAAAACATATTATTGTGGCAACTCATCATTTGCTGATATAAATTCCTTTGTGTGATAGCATAAGTTTCCTGTCAAATAACTGGCACACAGTGAGGCCTCATTAAACTCTGACTGTGACAATGAGGATGAGATGTTAACACACACTTGGATGTGCTGTTCTAATTATGTAGTAGTCTTTTTCATAATGCCTCTCTTACCAGTAGTAGAATGGAAGGTTTCCCTATTAAGGCCAGAGCAGTGGATAATTTTCTTTTTGTTCCATAACTGCACATAGAGGTGGATCTGTCCTTGTAGGGCATCAAGTGAAGTCTCCTAAGGAGTTTATGAACAGTCTGTGGATAATAAAAGAGAAATTAGGCTGACCTTCCCCTGCCAAAACTCTTAAAGCACCAAATGGAAGAAAATCTGCTTGGGAAAAGAAAATTTTATCAGGGAGAATAGAGGCCAAGAAAAAAATTAAAACATTTAAATTCAACATAGATTTTATTTTCATTTTAAAGGGCTATTTAAAAATTAATAGTTCATTTAAAGAGATAAAAGCAATTCCTCAGAGGCTTATTTCAAATGAGATTTTTCCTTCTAAATGTGTGTGTGTGTTTACTATTTCAGATTGTACTTTGTGCTGTATTACCACAGGATTCTCCTATAAAGCTTAAAAGCTTCAAATAACTAAAACAGAATTCAAAGGCAGGTTTCTCATTGATCATCATCACTGCTTCACCTTTCTTCTGACTGAGGGGTGAGTTGTCATAAAGGCTTTAAGTCTATTTAAAAATGACCCACTATCAAAACTTCAATGCATTCGGAGTCATGGGTTCTTGTAGTTATTTCTGTAGTTAAATAGCCCTGGCAAATAATGAATTCCTAGTTGGACTTATGCAGCAGGTCCCCAGGGTTGCAAAAAACAGAAGAAACTGCCCTAAGGGTTAGTCATTCCATTACAAAGCCAAATCGTTGCAATGACACACAAAGTCACAGATTAAAAGTCAAAATGGAGGTCTGAGGTTGTAGCTAAGTGGTAGAACATGTGCTTAGAGTGCATGTGGCCTTTAGGAACAATCTCAAGCAATATAAAATAAAATAAAAATAGAAGGTATTCTATTTTACTTGGGCATTTTTTAGTTAATTCTCTGAGTTAATACTTATTTGAACACCAAAGGATGTAGAAGCATCACCAACCCGTGCTCAGCACAGAGCCTAATGATCCTCTGTTTAACAGTTCTTAACTGAGCAACTGAACAAACTCGGTCAAGGAGTTTTGAAGGTGAGTCCACAGGTGTGTGTAGAGAACACACAGTCAAGCTAAGTTGGCCTCATTCTCATTGTTAGGAAGAAAATGTCATGGCTTTTCAGGTGTCAAGTTGGTTTTGTGACAGGTGTGGTGGGAGGAAAACAAAAATAATAATGGTCATCAAATTAACTAGTTTTTCACATATGTACTCACTTCTTTGATATCTTTTTCTGGAATTCCATGGACTCTGGCGTAGAAATACAAATGTTCTTCCACAGTTACTAGATCATCTAAGGCATCTTCCTGAGGGCAGTAACCAACTAATGAGCTGTGAGAGTCAACATGACCCAGAGATCTGAATGAGAAGATAAAAAACACATGAGTTTCAAAAGTACGACTCTTCTGGTCTCCAAATATCAGGACGGTGGCTCTATTTTGCTCATGATAGTTGGTGATTTTGATGAAAAAGGATACAATAATCTCACTATCAGAGTCACATGAAGAGGTTTAAAAATCCCCACCCACTTTGATAGCTTTTTTCCCCTTGAAGATTTAATAATACATAAATACCTAAGATGTTCATTTAAATTATTTTAATTGCATTTTACTTTGTAAGGTGGAAGCATAAGTTTTCCATACCCTGTCTTATTTCTGATCAGAATGTTTCCATTTGAAGGAACAATGTCTCCAGTAAGCATCTTGAATATAGTGGTCTTGCCTGCTCCATTCACCCCAAGAAGGCCAAAGCACTAGTTTAAGGGGAGAGAACAAAAGATGTAAATCTTAGAGACATGTTGCTATTGTATCTCTTTCCTTCTGCCTGGGTGAAATACATTTCCAAGAAAAATAAATCACTGGGATTATTCAAGGAAATGCTCTCTTGGCATTTGGTCAAACTTTCTCTTTTAAAGCAAATTAGCACTTTATGTGACTTTTTTCTCTTTAACCACCTGAACATTTGGAAATATATATACTGGGTACCTGTTTTACACATTATAACACCTCTTTATATGACATGATATAATATCCCACAAGATATGCTAACTTGAAGAAGTAATTACATTTATAGATTTCAAAATATTCACACATCACAACTTTACTGAATAAGCTACTGAAGCAATAATTTCTTTATGCTAGTGAATAAATTTGATGCATGAAATTTGAGACTGCTTGGAAAACTAAGGAAATAGTCATATTCTTTTTCTTCTTTCAAATCTGCCTTAATACTATGCCTGTGAAAATGATAAGAATATAAATGGATGCAGTTTTAGGACCTCATTTCTGACAACTTCTGTTTTCTTTATGGTGTCTTTTGAAGGAGCTTTGGAATGAAAAGTTGAATAGAGCACCGAACAGGCTTTCTGACCACATCCCACTCCAGAGAGGACAGCAGTTTGGGAAAGGGCTCAGGACTTGCTCTGTGATGGGAATTGGTGCCTTCTGCCTGCCTAGTCTCACAGGGTGAGTAACAGAAGCTCACATGGAAGTTGTAATTGATATATATGGATGAAGTATGATTGAAAAATACAGTATGTATGTATATGTAAACATATATATTACAGTAAAGACACATTGCCATTAAACTCCCTCAAAACTTCCGCTTGTTCCAAACACACTTATCCTATTGCTTTTGCCACTTTCTAAAGTAGTTCTGGAAGTCCTTTTTTTGTATCTTTCGTTGTGCTATAGGGCGGCCTCAATGTCCTGAATCTATTCAAAATGTTTATCTTTCCTGGACATTTTGACTTGGGAAGAGCCAGAAGTCATACCATACCAGATCTAGTGAATAAGGTGGATAAGGATACATCATAATGTTTTTATGAGGCTGCCTTTCCATTGGATGGCACTGGACAGAAGCATTCATGAGAACAGCTTCAAAAAATGGCAAGAAAAAATGAATGTGTGTTCAAAGGGAGAGGGAGTATTTTGAGGGAGATTGATGGTAATGTATCTTTTACTATAACAAATTTCTTAAAAAATATAAAATTGACCCTATTTTTGTCATCCCTTATATATGTATATACATGTTTATATGATGGATGTGTTTATGTATGTATACATACATGACCCATAGAAATATTGTTTGACTTTTGTATTTCTAGAAAAATACTGAAGAAAAATAATTAATTTTTATTTGCCAATAAAAAGGATAGAAATGAATTACAGTTCCTCACTTCTCCTGCAGGTATCCCGATGCTGATGTTGTTTACAGCTATAATCTTCTTGTGGATAAGTTGGTAGGTCTTTGTGAGACGATGGAGTTGGACCAGATCAAGCTCAGCTGCACCACTCTCGACTCTTAGTCTCTCAGCCCGCACATCCTCATCCTCATCTGTTATCTCCATTACAGACGAAGAACTAAATTTTCTGATGAAGAGCCTAAAAAAACAGCCCCAATGATACTATGTTGATGATTTTGAAATGACACTCCTCCATTTAGATGTTTTGATGTCTTTTCACTTTATAGAACCTGTGCTAGTATTAAACTTCTTTTAAATGTTAGGTATTATGCGCTCAAATAACTTAAAAAATCAGTATGGACTCTCTTCACCATATTCAATATGATATTTGAAAAGTAGCTTTTGTTATGCCTTAAGTGTTTACAAATCCACTGTTAAAATATAAAATCCTAATGTCAGTAATGAGATGAGTCTGTGTTTGAAAGTCAGTTCTTAATAAAGAATTCAGAGCAAGGCTAAACTCCACAGAAGTTCAGTAAAACTGAAAACCTACAAGCATAACATCAAAGATTATCTTTTTTAAAAAATCTGGCCTATTTCTTCATTCTTTTTAAAGCTGTAGTAACATTTATGAGACCTCTACCCCCTAAAATTTTTTTTAAGTGCACAGCATGCTATTGTTGACTATAGGCACAATGCCGTATGGTAGATCTCTATTTTTAAATAATCTATAATATGAATATTACTCTGTACCCTTTTTACTGTGTCTCATCTAAGCTCGAGAGAATGTTTTAGGACTATAAGCTCTGCAAACTCACTAAGTCCCAAACCCACCTCAGTATCTTCCTAAAAAATACCAAAACAAAATAAAATCCAACAAATCAATCCAGTTCTTTCTAATGTTTCTGGTTTTTTAAAAATGTTAGTCCAGAGATACCAACTCTGCTGTTTTCTTTGAAACTTCCCTACTCCAAAGTCCACTGGTACAGTCAGTCCCAAACACTGGCAATGCCTTGTAATTCCCTGGTACGGATCATTTTCTGTCTGTTTCCATCCCCATTACAAACTTTCACTTCTCACCTAGCTTTCTCCAGGAGCCTGAAACTGCTCCACTGTCTCTTCCATTTCAATCTGTACTACCTCTACAAAATCACAGTCCTAAAGCACCATTTGATCATGATGCTATCTTTTCAGAAACCTTTGTTTGCTGAATAAAGTCCAAACTGCATTCTCCTTACAAAGCATTCAAGAGATTCCATAATCTCCCTACTTTTTATCTCCTAGTATTTCATTACATTTATTCTATGTTCTAATCAACTTGTATTATTCCTTTTTAAAATATGCTGTAATATTTTTTCTGTATCTCTGCTCTTGGCTTTCCTTTTATTATTATAATTTAATTAAAATTTTATTTCAGTAGGTAATACATGTACGTGATATTAAAGTTCAAATGGTACTGAAGAATATATAGTGAAAAGTCGTCTTCAACCATGCATAGTTCTCTTCAGTGGAGGCACCACTAGGATACTGTATGGATTTGTATGCACAAATCATACAAATTCCTTTTCTTTCTAACTCAAATGGTAATGTGCTTTACACCTGGTCCTGTATCTCACTTTTATTTTACTTAATAAATATTAGAAATAATCTCAAAAATTGAATATAGAGCTGTATTATCCTTTCTAATGGGTGCATCATGTGTTTATGAGTGTATACATATTTAGTGGACCCTTGAGTTATGACCAGCTTGACACATGAACAACTTGGATTATGACCGGAATTTTAGTTTTAAGCTATGAACAAAGTCTTGAGTTAAAATCCAAATGCTGGCCATTTGTGCTTACCAGATGGTCTCAGATTCAGACTGGTTTAACCCTTAAAGAGTTCTGGAAAATATATTACAACATTCTCTCTTGTATGGGGTAAATTGAGAAATCCTGGTCCAATGTCTCTCTAAGGACACTGATATTTACCTGTATACAGAAGAGAGACTTTGAAGGCTGTCTAGAAGAGCCTGAGCCTTCAATTGTCCAACTTGAGTTACAACCAGCCCTCATGAATGAATTGGGTTCATAAGAGATGGTTACTATGATGAATAATTTTATACCTACATAATTCTGCATCTATGTGAGCATGCCAGGAGGGAAAAATTCCTAGAAACACAATTCCTAGGCCCATGGTGTATTTCTTTTCATTTATAATGCTACCCTTAGTTCATCTCAATCTCCTTTTCCCAAACTTAAGACCAACATATTACATACACATTAAACCCTCTTTCTCATTTCTGCCTGTGAAAGTGTTTTCTATCCTTCCATATTCAACTCTTTTGTTTACATACACATTTTCTCTCTACCACTGAATCTTAATCTCTTTAATGCTAACTACTGTACTTGGTTGACTTTCTTTCTTACAGCAGTACTTGCAGACACATAGTAAGGTTATATAACTATATACTAGAATGAAATGAATGACAAATTATGTTAAAATTTTTAAAGCTTCTTGAGCAAAACACTTTCATATTATTAATGGAACCTAAGACTCTTGATTCTTTCCTGAATATTTAGAATTGAGTTCTATTATGGGCACCAAGCACTGTTTTTGTTATGTTTACCTGAGTTTTTTTATTAGCCACTCATTGATTAAGAGTCGCAACAAAAAAAACATGGTTCCCTGAGAAACCAAAGCCACAAACATTGCCCCTAGTTTATCCATTTCAAAGGTTTCATGTGGGTATTCCACTCCATATGCTTTTAAGAAGTCCAGAACTGATTGTTGTTGAGAAAGTTCAATCAAACCATAGCCGAAACAGAATTGTGGGAAAATCAGGAAAATTTGCTTGAGGGTCTCAGAAATAAGTTCCAAAGTCTGAAACAAGAGAAATAACAATGAAGTTTAGTGTCAGGCTTGCAACAAATTGATGAAAACTTAACACTAGATGTAGATAAATAGTGAGAAGCGTATCTAGATTGGCAATGATTTCATGTGTGCTGAATTTATATACAGATATTTACTATAACCAAATGGTGGAGGTTTGTCATTAAAATAAAAATAGAAAAAGACTTTCTTGAGGTGACCTGAGGTCCAGGAGACAAAATAACTTCTAGATCAGCCTTAAACTTTTGAAATGTAGGGCCAGCTAGGGTGTTGGGGTCTGGTACAGGGTATTGATATGTGCCTGAGTTTGAGAAAACTTAATTCAGCAAAGTTTCAGAACCTAAGGTAATTTCTACTTGGAGAGAGACTAAAATGGTGAAATGAAAGGGAAGGAGAGACAACATATCTCAAAGAGGAGCAAATGGCTCATTTTCACGTTATTCACACTTGAGGCCAACTACTTCCACCTCATGAATTTTCTTTCTCCTCCTGGAGTGTGCTTGCCTGTTCCTCAGTTCACTTCATTTCCTCTCTATTCTTTGCTGTTCAATTGCCTGGCACTGTTAGTGCTTCTCTTCTCACTAATCATAATTGTCCGCTCTGAATGGAAAGTGATGCTTACAATGAAGTAGATTCCAATACATGATTGAAAGGGAATGAATTAAGTTTTCTCTCTGAATGTTCAAATGAATCTCAACCCATAGTTATATAACTAAGCCATTTTCCTTGTTACTACCATACCACAGGAATTTGTTAATGAGTAAAATGTTTAGCCAAAGAATTGGTAATATGATTTATGTCGCACCATACATTATATCTGACTTCACCTCCATCACTTCACTTGAGATTTATCAAATGTCAATTGTTTTGATACTTGATAAATACAATAAAAGGCATTAACTTACACAGAGCTTTAGAAGACTATTTTAAAGCTGTAGTTTCTTCTCTTTTAAATTTAATGTAAGAGCCAAATGATATTCTTTTCTATTTAAAGAATGAATAAAGAAACCTTTTCCTCCTTGAACACATTAAAACTTCTGATACACTCACTGATATTTAACAGACTAATAAGGATCTTACCGGATCATTAGGCTTTTCCTTGGAAAGAAAGTAAACCACGGACAGGGAAACAATAGAATTGATGCCAAAAAACAGGTTGACACAGACATAAGTGATGAAGGCCATCCCTGTTTCATGGAAGAAACCAGCCAGCAAGTACATCCAAGAAAATGTTGCATATCTGTAGGTTAATAATACTAAAATTAAATTACTTTTTAATATTTCTACTTTACACAGTTATAAAACAAAAGCTTAGGTGAGTTTACAAAGTAAAAGTAAATATTAGCGATGAGTTGCCAAGCCTTGTAGCTAGATTTCACTCTCATTCCTCTTTTTGACAAAGAAACCCAAAGGACATTTTAAAATGACAGTAAGAAGCTTCTCTGTTAAGGACCCATGAGTCATCCAACATTATTACAACTACAAATTAATCCCCCCTGGGGTTGGTGCTATCCTGTTCAGGCAAGACTTTTGTTGCTCAGAAATATGAGTTCAATCTGTTAAAATCTTATAATTTAAAGTTGAGGAAAAATAATGACATTGGTGTAGGCTAACTGAGCACACATAGACTGGTGAGATGCTAGATAGCCTGTTTTGAGCAAAGACTGCAGTGACTGGGGAAAATTCAGTAGAGCTAGAGAAAGAGAGCTCCTGCATCGGCCACAATTGCTAACTATCCATGCATTCAGTGTAGAAAGTGTTATTACATCTAGCGTTGATTATGTATTACTGTGTGAACCTAATACAAAAACAATATTATGTGTGTCCTTAGATTTTTATAAAAAATCAATAAAAAGTATACTTGAACTTATGTACACTTTATAATGCTACATATATTTATATAACTTGTCAATACTTATTCACATATGTATACACATTTTTTCTTGTCATATTAAAACCTTAATTTTGATGTAAATTAGATGGCATATGTAAATTATTAAGCATAACACTTGGCACCCAGTAAGTGCTCATTAATGATAATGACATTAATTTTCAGAAGTATTACAATGTACAGACTACGGACTAGAAAGTATAATGTATTGTTAGTCACATTCATGTCAAATGAAACTGCAAGACAACTGTAAATTAGCTAACGAATTTTAGGTCCTATTTGGGTCTAGGAGCATTTAATTTTGTTAATTCTTTTTTCATTGCTTAATTGGCAGCTTACCCAAACAGCAGAAGAAGGAGAGATACAGCACCCAGGTTGCTTTCACTGTAGAAGGCAGGTAACTTGAATATTGCAATGACACCAATTGAAAATGCTACAGGGACTAAGTAGAAGACCTATGGGAATGTGTAAAACATGTTTAATATATAACAAGTGTTTTTCAAATCAATAACCCATCTAGTTTAAAACTACAAGAAGTTGACCTAGAAAAATTTGCAAGAACGAGTTTTTATCTATGTTTTCATTGCTTTTAATGTCCAGCTTATTTTACACTGATTTTACTTTAGAACTTGACTCAATATGAGGTTAAGCCAGTTTCCATCTCTATAGATACACAAGATGTCCCTGGTGTTCTTGCCTCTAGGCTCTAAGACTTGGGATCATTCAGCAACAGAGGTTCAGTGAGAAAGATAAGACAGCCAGGTATCTTGATATTAGAGTCAGTTCTCAAAGTATTGATTTATTTTGAATGCTGCAGCTCTCTCAGACCGTTGATTTCTAAAGCTTGGTTATCAGTGTGAGCCACTCTGTGCAATGCAATAGGACAGCAGGTCCCACACATTCTTGGAATCAGAGGTATATGAACAAATAGCTTTGCTGACAAGTAAAAATATTAAGTGCTGAGGCATTTGCAGTAAGAAGCATACAATGAAGGTAATGATAATTTAATTTGAGTGTGCACATGCACATGGGGGTTGGGGAAGTGTCTCCTAAATTGGAATGAGCACCAGATATGACAACATATCTCAGCAGTAAGTAGACCTTCAAAGCAGCATGTACTTGAAGATTTCTTAACATTAAAGCCCCTATTAAGTCCAGAGGAGTCATTACTATTCTTTCAGATTTGGCTTCTATAGCAAATGCATTTCAGACCTCATTTGATGCATTAACAAATTGGATATGGAGTTAATTACTTTCCATCTCTTCAAACCAATGATCTTGACAACAACTCAGACAATTTCACCATAATCACAGGCAAACGCACACTTATCCTGGGCTTGTGGCCAATACTGGCATGTTTGAAGTCAAGAATAACTATCTGAACTTTGGGAGCATTTTACACAAATGAGAGAGGTATCCATGAAGTACATTCCCTTTCTCCCCTGCTAAAATCCACTCTAATGTGTCATTCAACAGAAACTGCTACTTTGAAATTTTCACTATTAGCTGATTAAACTTTTATAAGCTTGATTATTTGGCACTATTAGGGAAAGCTGTTCTGCTGGTAAACTTCAATTTCTCCACAGTAGTGGTTCTCAAACTTCCATGTGCTTAACATCACCTGGGCTTCTTGTTTAACACACATAGTCTCCATGCTCTGCTCCCCAGATATGGTTTTAATAGCACTGGATGGGGCCTAGTAATCTGCATTAACAAGTGCCCTGGGAATCTGCTATGTCCCAAAGATAATAGGCACTTTCTTTTTTCTTGTACCGGAGAACTCAGGACCTTGAGCTTGCAAGGCAGGCACAGTGCCACTGATCTAAATCCCCAGCCCAGCAGGCAGTTTCTTTTTCCTCCAGCCACCAAATTAATATAAACCCAACTCAAATTACTTTTCCTTAATTTACTGTCCCTGTGATAATAATCTAAACAACTAGAATAAAAAACCTCTTGAATAAAAACTGATGTTTTCTATTCAAGTAGATTCTGTTTTTCTTGCTATGACAAAAATTACTCACCATGTCATAAATGAAGTTTGTTACCCAATAGCATGTCACACCAATGCCTGAAATGTGTTGCAACTGCTTGGCTTTGGTCTGATGTTCCCTTACAACATAGGTGACAAAGCTGGCGGTGGTGACAGAATAGCCCATCAGGATGGACAGTGCCACTAAAATATCGATTAAACTGCTGATTCTGTAGTGAGCAATAGGGAGAGGAAAGCACACATAAGCTTTTGGAACTCTTCTTTTTAGGAAGATTCATGACTAAAGCCATCAACAAAACAGTATTAGTGTTGACTGTGACACAAATAAGGCTTTCTACACGGTAGCCTGATAATATTTTTACCATGACTCCGCTGTGACCCTGGAATAAATGTAGCTCTAGTGCATCTGAATTGACCAAGAATATTTGATAGTAAACCTTGGTCTCCAAGGGTTACAGGGTGTATGCAAGCGTTATATAGATCTGGAGCATAGAAACAGTACTTAAATGCCTTGCAGGAAGGTTGAAATGAAGCACTTATGCATTTAACTCAAAACAGCAGCAGACTTGGTGAATCCACAGTCAACAACCTCTACTTGGCAACCCACTCTGCACTGTTTTAGAAACTTCCTTGTATCCCAGTCAGTGACTTATGTTACCAGCCCTTCTAGACTGCCATTCATTCAGATTCAACTGTGATTTCCAGTTACAGCGATTTATACAGAAACTTAGCTATGCCAAGAAGAAAGTAGTCATGCCAGAGATAACTGCTTACGTGGCTTGCTCCTGGTCTTGCACGCCTGGATAAGGCTGGCTATACATGATGATCCCTTAAAGAAGAGACAATCTTCTATTATTAGGTATTCATTTAATCAGCAATACCAATTTTAGATGAAAAATATACAATACTTTCCTCTTTATGCTATAATCTAAAGAATTTTGCATTGGTACCCTCTTTTAAAGGAAAATGAATTTTTCCTCCTCCTCCCATCAATGTCACACAATTGGTGGCACTCATAAAGAAAGTGAAGTTTTTCACACTCATATGGAGCCTTTTGGATATTTCTGACATGTAGCATTGTTCCTTCTATTATTTTTAAACAATTGTTCTCCACTTCTTTCTCTCTATTTAGTCATAGGTACGTTTGTATTTCAGCACCACTTCAGAAATAAGTAATTCAAGAGGGATAAATTATTTGAGACTTTCCTAGGGGACAGACCTCACCTTACCCTCTTTGCTCTGCTGTGGGTATAGTAAGGGAATACTGTAGTCTGAGAGGACCCCTTCCTCTCTCTTTACTACTTTAAGTTCTCTATTGCTCTACAGCTGTACCAGAAGGGGACTTGGAATCTTCAGCCAGCCATTTCTATTGAGACATAAAGGTCGAGAAGGATTCAGATATACCAGTTCATTTCAGAAAAGCAGCCATTTAATTCCAATACAATTCCAAGTCATTGGACTCTTCCAGGGTTGGTTATACTGCCTGAGTTAGAATCAAGGCTATTTTCTCTCCTCCCATAGAAGACCTTAGTCAACAAAAGTCAAAGTGGGAGGACAATACTTCCCCAAAGGTACAACATGATGCTAGTCATGGGAAAGAATGGTAGATGGAAGTGAGGATATTCTTAAACACTTGTTCCTTTAGAGTCATGAACTGAGTAAGAACTTTCTTATTGCTTGTAAAGTATATGCTCATAATATAAGGGCACTTAAGCACTGTACCCAAATATTATAGAGAATTCTAAATGCATATTATCTCCATTAAGTTAAATTTATAATTTTTAGTAAGAATAATATGACATATTCTGAGATTGAATTCTGCAACAGTTGTATGTTAAAGAAAAAAACTTGACCTATAATTTTAATCATTTCATTGGGGAATGTACTTTACTTATATTTTTTATAAATTAATGGGCCTTTTAAAACTTAGGTTCTATTTTCCATGAGGCCCACTTAACCCCTATTAAATTATAATATAGCCAGGGGAAAACCTGTCTTTTATTTCATTTTGGGTTTCAAAATCAAGGACTACTCTACTTCACCAGAGGAATCTTTGAAAATACATTTCTGTTCACTATGCAAGATCCTATAACACCAGTTTTTTTTAATACATATCTTTAATGTCAAGATCAAATAGGTGTATCTGAAGCAGGATCCTATATCATAATCATCTCTGTAGGTTCTACGACAACACCAACTGAATGTCTTATTTTGACGTGGTCAATGAATGGCTATTAAATCAAGTCAAATCTTAAAATTTCAACTAATATTTTCTCCACATACAATATATGTTAAAAGAAGACATTTTCTGTTGTCTCTACAGATGCAAAGCTAAAATGAGATGCATTCTATTGACCATTACTGCTAATGCAACAAAGGGTAACACTAAGCACTGGAGTGGAATGAACAATGTGTTAGTGTTTTTTGAAAAAAAGAGTTTAGTTGTATAATATTTGTTAGGGAAAACCAGCAAACTAGTATTTTCTGGAAGAAAAAGCGTAACTTTAATGTGAAATCAACCACTAGAGGGAACCACTTGAATATAATAGATATTGACATTGCGAAGAAAAGCTAATTAAAATATTTTTACTAGCATGTTAAAATTAAAAAGAAATCAACTTTACTGCTAAATTAAAACCCTAGTTCATGAAGAATCTAACAAAGAGGCTTTCAAACAAGCAGTGTGTTGGAGTATGTGGTGGGAGAATAATTGGGCTGATTTTTAAAGACAAGTACTATCACTATTATATACCCCATTCATGCATTATGAAACAATAGAAGTATTTTAGAAGGATACAGATTTCATCTTTAAAATAAACTCCTTCAGGGAGGGTAGAAAGCTATCACTTTGGTAAGTCTAAATAAGAAAAATTAATAGGGCACTGAAGGCATACCTCTGGTAATCTCTATATAACTCAAGCTGAGCCTTATTTTTAAATTAAAAAATAAATTTCAGGGTCAGTATAAAGTTTATGTTGTAGAATTATTTTTATACTCTGTAATGTAAAATGCAATAGGAGTCACTACAACAACCCTGCTAGAGTCTACAGTGGCTCAGATGGTCTTGATCTTGGTAAAGAATACTGATTATAAAGCAAACAAAAATATAGGTTTTGAAAAGCTGACCATTCAAATGTGGTATCATCATCTTGTTCTCTGCATCTTTGCTACATTTTCTTCTAGTTATTTCTATAATTGTGATACTTTTATTATCTGTCACAACAATACATGGCTTTTGCTCTGAATAAAACATCCTACTGAAAGTCAAG
Source organism: Heterocephalus glaber (assembly GCF_000247695.1). Next base: position 1,176,033 of record NW_004624765.1, on the reverse strand, counting down.
CTTTCCATAGTATTTCTACTCAGGCTATGCCAGACCCACCTGGTTTTAGTCACCATTTCATTTAATTTACTACTTTGATTATGTGCTTTATTGATGCTCGAGATGCAAAGGCTATCAATCTTGTTATTTTCTCTATGGTACTTCCTGCTAGGAAAATGCCAAAGCAGTTGGGGGAAAAAATACTGTTTTTTTTCTGAAAAGAAGTCTCCTGAAGATTCTGTGTCTAGGATGAGTATTTGATGCCACAGTTTGCTTCTACAATCACAGTACATCTAGCGGCCACTATTCTGCCTAACAGGAGGGAGATGAAAGAAAGGAGGCATTGGCATTTCTAAAAGGTAGTTTGTGTCCTTTTCCCTCCCTGCTTAATAGGCTATTTATTAGGTTCAATCTTGGCCAGCAAATGTGTTTTTCTATCTTTTTATTATTGTTATGTTTTGGATTTTTCTGGAAAACTAATTTGAACAAGGCTCAAGAAGATGATATGGTCTGATGAACAGTAATTGAATTAGAAAAATAAATCAATTTCTTTTAAATTCCAACCTTATTTTTAAACTATGTGAATGCCTTTTGGGAAACCAACTGAAGTAGACCTGACTGGGTCCAGAAAACCAGTTAAGAGTATTAGAAAAAATAAAAAGGGAGGAATTAAGACAGCTCTGGGGGTCAAATCCCATTTTTGCACCTCAGAGAAATAATAATGGGGACACTAGTACTCATCTTGAAGGGTGTTGTCAAGGATGGATGATATTTCCTATAAAACGTGTCACAGAGTAAGTGCTCAATAAATGCTAACACCTTTGTTCAAGGGTAGAGGATATTAGTTTCAAAGGTTTGTCTTCATGTTAATATTTGTGAACAATATTTATAAACATTGATTAAATTTTTGCTTATAGAAGTAGTTTTGAAATATTTTCCTTTGAGATATAACCACATATACATACACATGAAGTTGGTATTATTATTCAAACTTGATATATGAGAAAAATAAATTAAACTGAAGTTAAAAGGATTATCCAGAATGTTCTATCTGGCAGGAGTTACTACTTCCAAATTGCTTTTAAATACCTGTAATTTAGAGGTATAAAATATTTGCTACTGGGAAAAATAGATGTAACATGTATTTTTGTATAGACAGTAATGAAAGTTTTGCAATACAAGATGCCTCTGTGTGAACAACTTTACCATGCTTGGCGGCATCAACCTTTGACATGTTAACTCGCAGGAGGAAATTATTCAGGCTGTTGAGGTAAGCTGGAAGAGAGTGATAGCCTTCAGGGTCATACCACACCTGTTAAATTCCGAAAAAAGGCAAGATCAGTGTGGTGTTCAAATAAGTTAAGCTGTCTTCACATGTGAAAGTCTACCTTATTTATATTTAAAGTGAGGGTACCAATTTCCCAGTAAGTTATTTGATCTTAGAAGATTATGAACTATTCCCCAGAGTGCTGCTCATAGATCCATACATTTTCAACTTAAAGATGGGCAGACGGTGAGGTGACAGTCATTCTGAGTGACAGCATGAAGTTATTAGTTATTCTAGATTTTTTGATAGCAAAACTTAAAATAACCAGGGAAATCATTATCATCTCCATCTCTGTAGAGTGATCTATGGTGATTCTAAGACTAGAATTAAGGGATTCTAACTCTCATACTAGTAATAAAACAAATGGCTTATAGACCAGAGTTGAGAAAAAATAAAATCCATAAGCGAGCACTGGTCCTTAGCAACAAAACTGGTAACACTGAAAACCCCTCCATTAACTTTCCCTCTATATCAAAAACAAAGGGTTAAAATACTGGTGTGCTTCCATTCAAACTCAAGTGATAATTCAAAATTGCAAATGCGATTCAGAGAGACATTATTTTATCTTAAAAACTCTCTTGTTTGTGCAAGAGTATTTACTCTGTGGGCAGAAAGAAGAGAAGGAAAGGAAACATTAGAATTCCTAGCCCAGATGTCCATATGCAATAGAATAACGAAATAAATTGTTTCACATTCATTGAAAGAAGAAAGGAGAGGGGAACATTTAAATTCCTATTTTCCACATGATCTTGTGAAAATCTGCTATAACAGATCCAATAATATATATTATATGGGATGTTATGAGGAGGAAACTAGGTAGTTTATATAAAAGTTGATACTAGTGCCTGGCATAAAAGTTATCAAATTATTATTAGTTTCCTCACTTCCTCCAAAGCTATCTGTGTTTCCTGTTACCAAATGTAAAATATATGAAAGAGAATTCAAAATCCCTATGGCTGCCATTGATCACATGGGTAATCATATGTATCTGATTCAGTGGCTTTAGATGGTTTTAGAGCATAAATATAATGTAGAAGGAAAAAAGCCAACAGGTTAATTTATCTTCATCAAATTCAGTTAAGTTTCCAGGTTCAGTAAGAAGCAAGGCTGAACAAACACGTTTCCATTTTCTAAATAGTTACACACAAAAAGAAAAATCCATAGAACATAAATGTAGAGTGTAACAAAAATCATAGAGGGAGCACACAAATTAAACCATCACACAGGTAGAAAAATAAAAATTAACCATGTCCGTAACTTCTCCCTGATGCCCTTTGTCCTTCCAGGTCATATTAATCTCCCTGTCCCTGAATTTTGCCTACTGTAAAAATTTATAGTAAAGGTAATGAGCTCATGCAATACCTTTTGTCTTTTCTTCTGCTTATGTTTAATGATTAGGAGACTTAGCTTGCTTGCTATATGGAGCCAAGTGCTTTCATTTCTATTGCTGAAAATACTATTCAATGAATATGAAACAATTTATTCTTTATTCTATAGCATATGGACATTTGGGGTAGTATTTTCTGGCTAGAATAAGAAATGCTACTACCTATACTTTGCACACATCTCCTGGTGCTTATGTATCTATACTTCCCTAGCCTAGGGTATATATGCAGGATTAGAACAACAGCACTATAGTTGCAAAATACTAAACTGAATGTATACATTAAGCCTTTATCCTTATGAAAATGCTTAATTGTCTCAATTTCACATTCTTATTTGTATGACATCCCAGATGAAACACCATAATTTACCTTGGCAAGTGTTCTATTGGCAGGAACTGCTGTCACATCAAAACGAAGGTCGTTAGTCAGAGGCAGACCAAAACTCCAACCTCCATATCTACATAGAGTAATAAAATTTATATTCATTTTACTGAATAAAATCTTCATAAGTTGATGTAAGATACTTAAGTGGAAACTCATCTTTTTCTTTCCATTAGAAATACATTTACAGTATGAAGTAAATATTGCCTGACAAATATTTTACATTTATTCTTTTTATCATATTTCAATCTCAATTATACATTATAACTAAAGATTTAAAAATCCTTCTAAATAATTACATTTGTGCAATGATCCCCCTGAAAATGAGGTAATGATATAATTTAATCATTTCCTCCATCTTAACTGAACCATGCACCATCTCAAAAATCTTAATATATTAGTGCTTAAATATCTCTTTTTAGGTAATTATTTCTAAAGTGATATAATATCAGTTCTTATCTTTTTTCAAATGGCCCAGTTTCCTCTATATCCCAAACTTTTTCTCCTGTATTTTTTCTTTTCTTGGATGCTTGAAGATAAATTGGATTTATTTAACTACTTCTCACTTCATGGACTCTAAAAAATAAAAAGTTGATTGTTTCATTTGGGTTTTTTTTTTTGGTACCAGGGATCAAACTCGGGACTTTGTGCTGGCAAGGCAGGCACAGAAACCACTGAGCTAAATTCCCAGCCCCAAAAGTTGATTTTTTAAAATCCAAGTAGTAATTTTAAGAGTAGATGTCCACCAAATAGGGTCAGTTTAACTAAGTAATGGTGTAGAATAATCTTCTTGTGACTATAATTCTAAATGTGATGCCATAGCACTATAGTTTTTGACATGCAAATAACAGGAGTATATTAGT
>NW_004624765.1:1142377-1161956 GCF_000247695.1 Heterocephalus glaber | reverse complement strand
GTGGGACTCAGTACCTTGGTCTGGTGGTCTGGTGGTCTGGTGTCTTCTGTGCCTTTGTAGTATGGAATCAGGTGGCTGCCTGTCTGCAGTGGGGTGATTCAGTGTCTTCTGCGTGACTCAGGACCTCGGTAGAGTGTGCACAGACCTGCCTGTCTGCAGCGGACTGATTCGGTGTATTCTAGGCAACTGGGGACCTCGGTAGGGCGTGGGCAAACCTGCCTTTCTGCAGGAGGCTGGTTCGGCTGGCATGTTCTGTGGGACTGGGGACCTCGGTAGGGTGTGGGCAGATCTGCCTGTCTGCATCGAGGTGATTCGGCGTCTTCCACGTGACTCAGGACCTCGGTAGGGCGTGCACAGACCTGCCTGTCTGTAGCGGGCTGATTTGGCGTGTTCTGCAGGACTGGGGACCTCGGCAGGGTGTGGGCAGACCTGCCTGTCTGCAGCAGGGTGATTCGGCGTGTTCCCTGGGACTGGGGACCTCGGCAGGGTGTGGGCAGACCTGCCTGTCTGCAGCGGGGTGATTTGGCCTCCAGTTTGTCATTCTTTATGGCAGAGTAGTACTCCATTTTATTAAAAACAAAACCCCACATCTTAATTATCCAGTCTCCAGTTGATGGGCACTTTGGCTGTTTCCAAGCTTTAGCTATTATAGACTGTGCTGCTATAAACATGGGTGTGCATATATCGCTGTGGTATGATTCTTTTAATTCTTTGGGGAAGATACCCAACAGAGGAATAGATGGGTCAAATTGGACCTCTAACACTAGTTTTTTTAGGTATCTCCATATTGATTTCCACAGTGGTTGCACCAGTCTGCACTCTCACCAACAATAGAGAAGGGTTCCTTTCTCCCTACAACCCCACCAACGTTTGTCGTTGGTTGATTTCATGATAGCAGCCATTCTTTTTGGTGTAAGGTGAAATCTCAGTGTTGTTTTCATCTGCATCACTTGAATGAACAATGATGTTGAATATTTTTTCATGTGTTTATTTTCTGCTTTTACTTCTTTGTCTGAAAAATTTCTATACATTTCAGATGCCCATTTTTGAATTGGGTTTTTTAATTTGGGTGGTCTGATTTTTTAAAGTTCTTTATTATAGATAGTAGACATTTGTCTGAGGTACAGCTGGTACAAAATTTTTCCCACGTTGTAGGTTGTCTCTTAGTTCTGTTGGTAGTTTCAGTGCAGAAGCTTTTTAGTAAGATGAGATACCAGTTGTTGATTGTTTCCTGTGCTAGTTCCCATGCTATTAAGGTTTTGTTCATAAAGTCTTTTCCTATGCCAATGTCTTCAAGAGTTCTACCTAACTTATCTTCCAGTAAGATTAGTGTTTCTGTTTTAATATTTAGATCTTTAATTCACTTCAATCTTAGTTTAGTGCATGGTGATAGATATGGGTCTAGTTTTAATCTTTGGCAGGTTGAAATCCAGTTTTTCCAACACCATTTATTAAAGAGGTTATCTTTCCTCCAGTGAGGATGGTTGACTGCTTTGTCAAAGAGGAGGTAGCTGAGTATGTCTGGAGTTGTTTCTGCATCTTCTAATCTATTCCACTGATCCTTGTGTCTGTTTCTTTGCCAATACCATGCTGGTTTTATTACAGTAGCTTTGTAGTATAGTTTCAAGTTGGGGATTGTGATGCCCTCTGTCATGTCTCTGTTGCCTAGAACTGCTTTTGCTATTCTAGGTCTCTTCTGGTTCCAAATGAATTTTTGGATTGTTTTCTCTAGTTCTGTGAAATATATTGTTGGGATTTCAATTGCCATTGCATTAAATCTATATAGCAGTTTTGAAAGTTTGGCTGTTTTCAGTATATTGGTTCTTCCTATCCAGGAGCAAAGAATGTCTTTCCATTTCCTTATATACTCTTTGATCTCTTTTTTCAGAGTGCTGTAGTTTTCATTGTAGAGGTCTTTTGCTTCCTTTTTTAGACTGATTCCTAGATATTTCATTTTTTTGGATGATATTGTGAAAGGAATTGTTTCCCTAATTTCTCTCTCAGTGAATCTGTTATTTGCGTACAAGAAGGATATTGATTTTTTTTGCTTAAATTCTTTTATTGCCACATTTTAGGTGCACAGTATTTTTACATTTATCATTGAGTGCTTGTACCTGTACAATTTTTGAGTGTTGACCTTGTATCCAGCTACTCAATTGAATCTGTCAGTTAAGTCTAGAAGTCTTTTGGTGGAATTTATTGGGTCTTCTGTGTAGAGTATCATATCTTCAGCAAACATTGACAGTTTAACTTCTTCCTTTCCTATCTTTATTCCTTTTATTTCTTTTTCTTCTTTAATTGCTGTGGCTAATGTTTCCAGAACTATATTTTACAGGAGTGGTGATAGTGTACATCCTTGTCTTGTTCCTGATTTTAGTGTGAAAATTTTCAGTTTTTGACCATTTAGTATGACATTGGCTATTAGTTTTTCATAAATAGCCTTAATCAGGTTGAGATAAAGACCTTCTATTCCAATTTTTTGTAGGGTTTTTATCATGAATGGGTGTTGGATTTTGTCAAATGCAAAAAATGAGAGTTCTGACTGCTGCACATCTTAGCCACAATTGAAATTTTCTTTCTTCTTTTTAGTCATTCTGATGAGTGTGGCAAGGCATTACTTTGTGGCTTTAATTTGTATTTCCTTGATGACTACATTTCCGTATATTTATTGACCATTTGGATGTGCCCTTTGTGAAGTGTTTATGTATTTTGGTAATTTTTCTATTGGGTTATCTGTGTTTTTCTTGTTGATTTGCTGGAGTATTTTACAATAGTTGGTATTCTGAATATGAATCTTTTCTTGTATATTCTGACTATCATCTTCCACTTGTGGGTTTCCTTTTTACTCTATTAATAGTGTCTATCAATACATATATAATATAACTTTTTCTCTGAAAAACCTTTGGACTTTATCTATAGTCAGCATCTAATGGACAGAACATCACTTATGTAAAGTGACCCATTATTATTGAGCAGTTGGCAAAAAACTGACAAAATGGGCTGAAAAATTTAAACCTACCAGCTTTGGTAGATTAATAAAAATTATCTAGCTCCCAATTTTTTTTGTTTTTGTTTTTTTTTGAGTCAGGGTCTTGCTATGTAATCCAGCCTGGCCTTAAATTCACCATGTAGCCCAAACTGGGCTCAAACTTGCAGTCCTCCTGCATTGGGCTCCCAGTATTGGGATTATAGGAGTGCACCACCATGTCTGGCTTCATTTTAAAATACTTACTTGACTTTACTATTAACTATCAAAAATGCATAATGAATTTCAGAAATTAGCTAAATTAGATGAGAAATTAAAATACTCTGGGTACCAGCTAAAGCTAATGTTTAAATATTCAAGGATTTCAAAAGATCCTAGCTCTTATTCCTAGTAGCTGTCTTGCATGAGAGCATGAAATGTGGTTGCATTCGCTGAATATATTTTCAATCTAAAATATTGTATATGTTCAGGGTATAACCATATATCATTTTGAAGAAAATATTTCAAGAGTCCTCCTCCATGAGAAAGTAAATTGACAATATAGTGGCCCTTAGAAACTAATATTGATTTCTTTTCTTCAATAATCTATTAAACTATTTCTCAAGTTTAAAAATTTGACCATAATAATTATACAAACTAATGTAGTACAGTGTTTTGATACATCTGTATATTGTATGGTGATCAAATCAGGAATCTAACTTCTCTACTGAATTTGTTTCTCCTAAGAGTTTAGCAACTTGATAAGGTTGGAAGACTAAGGTCTTTATTTATAGAATATAGACTAAGTGATGGATAATTTTTTCTATTTCAAGAAATGATTTTTCCTGCAGGCTGGATGTTTTGCTTGGAGGCATAAGGAATTCCATTTTAGAATTACACATGACTGACCTCCCAACTGACCACTACAGTGACAGTCTCGCTGTATTTTCACATATGACAGTTATAGTCAAATTTTGTCCTATGAAACATAGAGCTTTCCAGTTACAACTGAACTGACACCAAAAATTCATTTTCAGTTCATTTCCACAAAGAACATCATAGAATTACCTACCTTTGGATATTTGTCCTGAGTTCAATTTAAAACAGAGACCTGAAGTTCAAAGTTAATATTTTCAAGCTTTTCAGGTCCATATCTCTGAGCCACTAGGTTCCATATAATGAAATTATATTGACTCATTGGTAACCTGGATGGATCTTTCAAATTTTCATATTTATTCCTTTCTTTTTCCTACTTCACTGAAATTGAATTCCATTTTACCTGGACATTTTCTGAGCAGGAGCAAACACCAAAATTAGTGATAGGCTCTCCACTGGTGTTCCAGCTGTTCAGACTATTTTCCTTTAAACACCGTCTGCAAATAAAAATGGTATCAAAATCAAATGTTTCATACATGTGAACCCATGCACACATATGTGTTCTCATGTTTACACAGAAGTATTTAAGCAAGTACTTGGTATAAATTTTAGGTGTGTAGTCCTAGGTACAATTTACTGACTTTTTATAACTTGAATACACATTATACTACTATTTTCAAGAGATTTGACATTTTGCATTGGAGGATTGAAGAAGATCATTTATTGACTAGTGCTAACATTAAAGCTCACCGAATTGTCTTATAGTGATAGAACGAAGCTTTTTGTTCCCTTTATTCTCTTTGCTCTTTTCATCCTCTCTTCTGACAGAAAGCATAATAATACACCAAGATCAGGTTAAAAATGTTAGGTAATATCTTGAAAATTTGAACAAGCTTAGCATGAAGATAGGGGAACTGGAGTCAGAAAATAACTTTAGACAACTATCTTAGCCCCTAGGAACCCTAGTTACTTCATGTGTAAAATGGGATTAAAATTTTCTAGGTTTAATTGTTAAATATAAGTATGTATACAAAACAGCTGTGCAAACTATGAGGCATCTGATGTTTATTGTTACAGTATAACATAGCTAGGGAGGAAATGGAAGGAAATAGATAAGGTCTGTTAAACAGATTTCTATCAGGGTACTGATCTTTAGAGCCAAGTAATGTATACACGCCTGCACATCCACACACACATGCACAAACTGGAATGCTGAAAATGAAAGGAAAAGAGCAAGGACCACTTACGAATCACTGCTGTTCAGACAAATGTTGTCAATGCCAGGGAAGTCCCACATTGCTGAGACCAGAGGTTTTGTACTTGGGTCATAATTCCTGAAAAAGTAAAGGACACACTCAAATCCATTACCTTCACTAATCTCCTGTGATATTCACAAATGCTCACAAATAATTTGAAGAGATTAAATTTTGCTGTCTACAGGACTTTTCTTAAAAATTTAAGACTCAATTTCCAAGGAAAAAAGTATCACCAGGAAAAATGAGCACATGCTTTGTCATTGTATTTGTCACAATGTATTTGCTCTCCTTTATACATATCATGGTATATTATGGAGAATTCTGACATTGGTATTCAATATTCATCAGAGCAATAATACATTATTTGCTATATAATGCAAAAGATTCAGAAGTTACACAAAACCTGGCCTTCTTCATTAAAGTCTAGTCATTAAAATAAGTATCTACTATAACCTTATTATTAAATAAATGTAAAAATTCTTAAAAAGCCATTTTGGACCATAGAGATAACATATTGCAATAAATTAAACTGTTCCTTTAATAGGATCGATACTGTGGCTTCTGTGTTCTTTATTCTTTGGCATTCCAAGGGATTCAGATGGGTGCAACCACAATTCTGGAAGCATTTGGGGATCATTCTTTTGGTTAATAGAAGGAAACTCACGCATAGAAGGCTGTCTGTTCAGAGGCACCATAAAGAGAGGGGGAGATCTCGATCTCTGGGTAACTGTTGTTGGAAGCACGCAGTGTGCCAAGGCCCATGGCAGTGATCACAAAGACAATGGGAAGGACCACCTGTGCAATGAGTCCTTTCCAGTTCCTGCGGGTGTGGTGGAACCGCTTGATAAGAATGGCCACTATCTTCTTCAGCAACAGTCCAAAACCATCCAGCCGCTCTCCACTGGTCAGGACTTTGTCTGATTAAGAAAAAGATTTGATATGGTTCTAGGAAATCCTTTATTTTCCACCCCTCTTCTAGAAGTAGAACCCAGGGCGTCACACATGCTAGGTAAGTGTTCTACCTCTGAGCTACACTTCCAGCCTGGTTCTAGGAGAGTACAATAAATCTTGTAATAAAATTACTTCAGAAACTAATGATGGTATGGAAAGCTTATATTTTAAGTATTTGGATGGGGTGTTTAGCAATTCATTTGTCAGCCATGGTCTGAGCCTCAAATTGAGGACCATAATATCATCTCATACAGAGCTAGAAAAGGTGCTTTAAAAAATTATAATTTGCTAGATATAAAATATTATCAAACCTATATATAGTAATTTTACAGGTAAAAGTTAGATACTGAGAATTTTATAAATGAACACTACCTCCAGACTCCAAGTCTCAATGTAAACTCTCGGTATGTATTACTAATTATGAATAATCAGGAAATAGTTTCTATGATGAGTCTGAATTTAAATAAGATAAATAGAAAATGAAACACCAATGTAGTCGAAGAACTCATTCGTATTATAAGTAACTTAGTGACTGTAAGTCTAATTGTTTCTAAATCTGACATGACATCCAATAAATTCACCCATATGTAGGAAAAGGGAATCCTTTCTTCCAAAGTACAATTGGAATGAACCACTTATTCATTCCATTCTCTCTAGAAACTTAGAATGATTATGGCCTTCTAACATTCCACTTTTACAAGCAGAGTCTCAAAAAGGACTCCCTGAAAAACTACTTATGTCTCTGCCCTCCTTGAAATGATTTTCAGGTAATGAAAAAATTCCATCCTTCTGAAAGTCAGGGCAGCTGTGGAGGCCATCACAGCTCTTGTGGTTAATAATTGCAATACCTCCCTCTAAAATTAGGTTCAAATATGGCATTCTCTCCAAAGACCTGCCACCAAGCATGCCTTCACACATGATAAGATGATGGTATTCATCAAGTCTGTGTATATTTTTAATTTTCCATCACAAACCATACAGCACAAAAATCATGATCTTCATTTAGCTGATAAGGAAAAATACAAAGCTGCTTAATTTAAAATGAATTCCAATTAAACAGAGTGAACAGGTTTAAATGCAAACTCATATCTCTGCAAAAGGGAATTGTGGAAGGAGCTGAATATGTTGGAGTTAATTAGTATGCTTTTCTGTTTCTTGAAAAATTGCATGTGGATGACTTACAGGTGTATCAAATGGAGTAAATGTGCTTTCTCAAAGATAATGTCAATGAGGGGAACATTTTGACTGATGAATAGTTTCAAATTATGAGACAAATGCAGAGGCAAATACATAGGATTTACTTCCTGAAGCAGATGACCACTTTCTAATCAAAGTCCTCAATTCTGTGAACTGTACAATTATATTCCTCAGAAGATGATAAATGAGGAATGTGACAGAGGACAAATGAGCCTCAAGTTCCAGAATTATACAAACATCAGAGATTATCTTTTTTGAGCTTTAGAGACAGGCAAATGATTAATTAAAAGTTCTATTCCTAGAGATTTTTTCCAATTCAATCAAACTGTTGAAATGACTATTACATAATTTATATATCATTTTACTACATGTTCCTTAAGTAAATAATATTTTTAGAGGTATAAATTAACTGTCAGAAAGAGACAGTGACCAAAAAGTTACTTTAAAAAGACCTAAACCTCTCAAAGTTGTGTCAAGAAACAGGGTTTGAGAACATGCTCTGTGTCAAGAACTGAGTGGAAAACCTATTGTTACAGATACTTAGCCATTAAGTCCAACTTAATCAATTCAGAGCCCTTCCCCCAAAAGGATTTCCTCATCCCCTGAGTGGTGCAGAGAAGGGGGAGGCTAAACATGTTTTCCAATAGGTACTGAGAAAGCTGATGATTACTTTTCTTTTCTTCTTTTCTCTTTCTTTGTTTTGATGGTTATTGTCTCATACAGGCAACTTTGTTTGTTGTTGGACAGCACAAGCTATAAGAAGAATCTTAACTTGTTCAGCATAAATCTGAAACTGTTGTAAGTTACATTTTGAAAATCATTTCTGGTGAGTAGAAGGGATACTTATCATTACCCTGTCAAGGGTATCCTTTCACACTCTTCAAAGTACTTTTGAAATAGAGAATTCAATTTTTTAATTAATATTTTGCATTTTAAAAGGACACTTCTCTTTCTTTAGTTTTGAAAATTTAAAACAAAACTTTAAAGTTAGATTTTTAAAAATTTCCTGTGATTTCCTCTTTTATGCCATTTATGGGATATAAGCAAAATATCTCAATTAGATTTATACCATCTCTGTCTGTGAAGTTGCTACTGCTCACGGATAAGTCATCAGGAGTTGAGATGCCCTTGGTATTGGAATTCCCAATTTTCCGTTGTGTTAAGTGCTCAAGACTCATACCACCATTTTTTTGCGACTCTTTGGTTAAGTTCAGAAAGACCTAGAAAGAGAACCATATCATGTCATTAAAATAAAAGTGCAAATCTCTTCTAATTTCTAAGCTTAATTTTGATTTTGAATTTTTATCACATTTTGAGACAAGCCTCTTGACTTCAAGAGCATATTTTCTTATGTAAAAGATTAGGGTACTCTTATTGGGCTAACATCTTATTCTCAGAATCAGTCTTCCATAAGAACAGTACTGAGATAATTTTTAGGGTTTTCTGATTTGTGAAGTATTTACTTATTTAAAAATATTTCTTTCCTTTTAAAAAATGTTGCACATAATTAATATCCACTTTACCAAATGAAGAAATGACCACACATACCTCTTCGACAGTGGTGTCTGAAATGCCATAGCACCCTATGTTGAGGTCACCCATGCCCTGGTCCAGTGCTCTTAGAAGTGACAGATAGGCTCCCGAAACTTTGGTACTAAATGGAGGAAGCACATAAACAAGCTCTCCTCCAATGTCCTCCTTGAGGTAGGCTTCAGGAAGGTGGGATCTGATCATTGCTGTCACGGCCACTGTGTCACATGTTGTACTTGTATCTAGACTTGGAGTCTAGAGACAAAAACAGAAGTTGACCATTCTCCTCTATATACTATAGGGGCAAAGGGCCTCAATCAGAAAGTCAGGCCTTCTTGTCGGTTCATTCCAGGCCTGAGTCAGATCACACATCACTCCTCCAGTGCCTCCGTGTCTCAGTTGGGAACCCTATAGCTGTCTACAAGTCACCATTTACCAGCCACACTCTCCCACCCCACTTTGTCCCTTCTCCAACCTAATGGTCCACTCTTTTTCCTCTCCCTTGCACTATTCCAGTCTCTTTTTCTGTTGCTAAAGTGATTAAGGTTTAGGTATACATCATTCTCAGATTCTCTGTAATTGCTCTTCCTTTGCCCCAGATACAGCAACATGACCCTTTTCTCTCAAGCTCCAACTCAGAGTTCAACTGTCACTTTCTCTGGAGCCCCATCTCTTATGTTTAAAAAATTACATCACCCAGAATTTCCTCTTTCCCCTCTCCGGGTTTATTTCTCTCCATATCAATAGAAATAAAGACAATAAGTAATATACTAATTACTAACATATTTAATAAGTTACTCACTGACTATATGAATGTGAATCTCTCACACTCCATCAGAATATAAACTGTATGAGGCCAGAGATTTTAATTTAATCAGATCATGGATATAACCCCAATGTCTAGGATAGTACTTGGATACATGATAAGGCATAATATGCCCCTAACAAATGTATTTTTGAATGATTAATAAATGGAATAATGATTAACTTTTTATATAATAGAAGTCAAATCGGGATGATGTCAACATAAAATAAATGGTGGTAGTCATAACCTGCCTATTAGCATATGCATGTTGCACAGTGTTGTCAAACCATATGCCCTGGTAGGTGGTACAGAGATCTTTAATTAGCATTACTGTCCTTCAAAAGTTGTAAATGTTCTGTTGACCTAAGTTATAGTCTGTGCTTGAGTTCTTCACACTTTTCCAGAAAATGAATACATGACTTCATATTATCTTTATTTATTTTTGATAAGCTAGAAAATTTAAATCTAGCTTTACATGCTGAAATATTAGGGAAACTAACAGGGCAACCTTCCATCAGTAATATTAAGATGGAGATCACTGTTCACCGGCTAGAGATGGCCAACCTTTTAGAGCTTTCAAAGTTACAGCCTGCTGCAGCACACATACCATAGGTTTGCCACCACTGATACATTTTGGTTCTTCACATGCAATCCCCAGACAAGTAGCCTCTACATCATCTGTGAACTTGTTAGGAATTTAGTAAATTCCCCAACCCAGACTACTGAATCAGACATTCTTGGGGTTGGACTAGGAATCTGGGGGTTTTACCCAAGACCTTCAGTATTTTGATGTTCAAGTTTGAGCACTATCAAGCTGGTATATTAGTAAATTTAAGCAATGAATAAAGTTGGAGAGAGTCTGCTCTGTTCCTTATAAAAAATTAACTTCTAAGCCCACAATGAGGTATGTTTTTTTTCTGCTACTGACCTTCTTCTTAGTGAGTGTGAGGTGATACCCATCTCCAAATGCTTCCTTGAGGTAAAATGGCGACCCACAGCATCGGAGCCCACCCTGCTCCAGGAAGGCAATACGGTCACTCAGCACTTCAGCCTCGTCCAAGTGGTGAGTGGACAGAATGATTGTTCTGGCTTGAAAAGACAGTCGAGAAAACAGAGAATAAAAAATAAAGACAGACTTCCAAAGATAACACAGAGTTTGCAAAAGTATAGCCTGTGATATATGAGAAGAGTCATGTTTATGAGCTAACTAAAAACTCGAGCAGGAGGAAATTTCAAAATGATCAGAAGAGGTGTTCTTAAATATTTGGTGGTGTTTTCACACAAATTGGCAGCAAATAAGCGTTTATTATGCTGTGTAGCTAATGTCCATCATGTGTTCTGTGGGCATGGGCCACACTTCCTAATCTCTCAGGGTTTTGCTAAATTTCCTTCATTTCACATCATCTTCCTCTTTTTTCCTAAACTTCACCATGAAAAAGTGATAATTTTAAAGGCTTTTTGAATATTCCTCTCTGATTAATCCACTCCAGTCTGATTACTCCTTTGCTTCACATCCTGTTAGCACTTATTTAGTCTGTTTACAGTTTATTTTCATTTGTGTATGTTTGGTGTCTCTAATTAGATTCCAAGCTCCTCCAGGCAGACTTTGGAACTTCTGCTGGGTTTACATGCTCTCAAAAAGGCCAGTTAAGAGCCCAACTCACAGTGGGCACTAGATAGATATTAACTAATTGACCCAGAAATTTAGCTGAGAGAAGAGAAATATTGGGAAAAGAGTCCATCTTAGACATGTAAAGGATATTAAAACCAGAAAAAGGCTTCTTCTTGCTTTTGTGTATCACAGAGGGCAAAGTGATGACTGTTGAATGGAGAAGCTGTGAGAATGCACTCATACCAGTTTTGTTCTTGGATATTACATCCCATATACTTCGGCGTGAACATGGGTCAACTCCAGTGGATGGTTCATCCAAAATCACAACCCTTGATCCACCAATAAGAGCAATGGAGATAGATAATTTCCTCTTCATTCCTCCTGACAGTGTTCCAACTCTCTTATGCCGATGGGTATACAGTCCAGTTTCTTTTAAAGTCCTTCAAAAACAGTGCAAGGTAGTTATTTTTTCTAGAGTCTATTTGAGTACTAGAAAAGCACAATAAATATACTAAAGGACAGATACATTTGCTAAACAACTATCATGTACTCATTCAGGTACAATAAACTTGAGAATTCAAAATAGTTTTCTACTGTTTATTATCCACTCGGAGGTACTAAAATTGATACTTTAAAAGAAAAACACAAAGGGAATATGTAGGCCATTCATTTGGTAAGTACTTAGAGTATCTACTCATTTTGTACCAAATTTTTTTTTTTTTTGGTTACTGGGGATCGAACTCAGAACCTTGTGCTTGCAAGGTAAGTGGCAGCACCACTGAGCTAAATCCCCGGTCCACCAGATCACTTTTTAGGTGCTAGAGGAAAGCAGTGGGCAGATAAAAATTCCTACCCATAAGATTATTTTCCAGTATGTGTGAGTGTCAAGAAGGATGTGGAGGAAAATCCAGTTGATAAATATAAGCAAGTTTATAATATGATAAGTGCAATACAAGATTTTTTAAAAAGCAGATTATGTGCGGTAAAGCATGCCAGGGTCATGTTATTTTAGGCATCTATTTTATGTAAGGGAATCACTATGAGAAGGTAAGATTGGCACAGAGACCAGAAAAGTGGTTATTTGACCAAGACTAATTCCAATGGCTGACTGGAGAAGGGAGCTGCAGGTTGAAGGAAGAGTAAATAGAAAGCCCTGAGGATGGAGCAGGCTGAGCATAGTCAAATGTACAACTAGGCCAGTGCACCCAGAGTAGAGTGAACAGTAAGAAAGTGGACAGAAAAGGCATTAGAGGTAAAGCTGGGGCCAGTTCATGCAGGGCCTCATAGGCCTTGATCATGACAGTACCGAGTATTACTGTATATTGAATGTGGAAGGAAGCCACTTAAGGGCCACACAGGAGTGATGTGGTCTTAATTTTGGTTGAAAAGCCCATCCTGGCTGCTCTGCTAAGGACAGATTATATGAGTGGGGAGTAGAAGTCAGGAGTCCAGTTAGGACAGGAGTCCAGTTAGGAGGTTTGGACCAGTGAAGTCATTGTGCAGATTAGAAGAAGTGCTTGTCAACAGCAAAGCCAGAGAAAAACAGTGAAACAATTTCATAATAATTATCTGAGGATAATGGCATTAAATGTATATAATGCCAGAGAAGGAGAAAAACTAAAAAGCAATTGTTTTACGGAAAACATTTTCTATTGGTTACCAGAGCTGGACCAACCAAACTGTCTTTGAGAGAGATTAGCAGCTCATGTTCTTGTTCTTGTCATAACTCACTTTTTTACTTCTTCATGGAGCTGTTTCTTAGTCCAATGAGGAACTTTGATGGAGCCATATAGAAGAAGATGTTCCTTAGTAGTAAGATAACTGAACAAGACATCGTGCTGCATGCACACTCCCATGTTCTTCCGAACAGTGTTGAGGTCTGTTTTAATATCTTTCCCATACACAAAGATGGTACCAGCTGAGGCACCAAACAGCCCAGTTAACATAGAGCTGTAAATAAAGAAACAATAAGTTAGACCAAGGACTGAAGCTAGATATTAATAGTAAATTTGTCCTGCTTCTCAGAGAAAAATGTTACAGTGTATCTCTTCAGGCAGGGTCAAACTATGAGATAAAAAGGTATTACATGGAAATAAAAAATAAAAATTATTTTTAAGTTTTTAAAAATTTACAGTGTTGCATAAAGACTACATGATGATGGTGGTAGTAGTCATAATAATGATAAAATGGTTGTGCTTTTTATTGCAAGTACATTCTCTCTTAGCACAAACTTGTATACTTCTCTGGCATTCCACAGTATAGGCTCACAAGTCTCAAATTTATATCTCTAGTCCAGAGTCATCACTTGGTTCTAGGCATGTTTATTTATTCCACAGACCATGACACTTCTCCATGAGATGCCTTACAGGTCCTCCAACTCAACATGATCTTTGCCCTCAAACACATATCTTCCTTGTCTTGACCCTTTTCCTTGTGTGACAAGTTCATATACTGGTTGTACAGGCCTAGAATCCAGAATTCTGCCTTTTATACCCTCCTGCTATACTGGTTGTACTAACTCCACTCACCTGTCTCCATTTTCACAGCCACCAATACCATGAGCCCACTCCATGGCCATAAGCTCCTAACTCTTCTTTTCATATACTCTTTGGGCATCTCCAGGTCTGTTCTCTATCCTGTGTCTGCATCTTCCCACCTAGATAATTCCTGGTCATCTTTCACATGATTAGTAAATGGACAATTACTTAATGCCCTTCTCCTCCCTCCACTACAAGTAAACTCCATGAGGTCAGAAAAAGGACTTATTTTCTCACCACTCTGTCATAGTATCTGACAAGGATCTGGCAATGAATACTGTTGGATTAAATAGGGAATCAATATAATATACAATTTTTCCATAAAATGAATTGAAATATGAATAGCACATTTCATTCTTTAAAATTTGTATACAGAACTATAAAATGAGGGTATTCTCAGTTAAAATTGCAGTCTCTTTAAATGTCTCCTCTTCCTTTTCTTTCCTATTCTCTTATTTCCTATTGGGACTCTTGCCTTGTAACCATTGTATTCTCATCAGAAAGTCAATTATGGCTTTAAAGAGGTCATGCAAATAAGAAAGGTTATATGTTCATTTTTTCATGACCTACCTCTGTCCTCTTTTATTTACAAAAACATTAATGTCAGGGTTTTTACAGTCACTGAACTTATTCATGATGATTCAAAATAAGATGTGCAACAACTGACTCATTTTTGTAATCAAAGGCCACAGCATCAGTAGCAACTTAGCCCGAACTAAGCAGCTAAGCAAATGTGGAGACAAATCACACACAAAAAAATCAGAAAATGTCACTTTTGCAACATTTGAATCACTCCTCCATTCTGACACAGGAAAATACTACTTAAGTGAAAAGTGAGAAAGAACAGCTCATGCACTGCCCCTGCCTTTTTAATCTATATCTGGTGATTCTTTTGTTTCCTTGTGAATCAAGACAAGGGTTTCCTACGATGGAGCAGATGGGGTTGTGTGTGATCATACTAGGATGTGCAAATGCAAACTTATTTATGGACCAGGATAGAATCTTAAACAAATGAAATAGATGTGGTGCATGTGGCATGTGGCAGTATAAATTGATAGAGACCAAAGATGAAGCCTAATGAGTCTTAACCAATAGTCTCTGTGAACTAAATGTTTTAGAACTTGCTATTCTCTTAAGACATGCCAAGAATGTTTACTTTTAATAAGAAACTGCTCATTTAAAAATCTTTGCACTAAATTAAAAATTTCAAGACATTTTGGGTGGGCCAGCTCTAGGTGGACAAAATAAACCTGCCATCTTATGCCCCATTGGCCTTTGAACTGACAATTTAGGACTTCTGGTTTAGATCCATTCCACTAGCATACATGCTGAGCCATGTTACGCCATCTGTAAAATGTAATAACTTTATTTTTGAAATATGCTTCTGTGATATTAAGCATTGAAAAGTAACATACATGGTAGTAGTTTTTCCAGCTCCATTTGGTCCCAGCAATGAAGTAATATGGCCTTCATAAAAGTTCAGATTGAGGTTATCAACAGCAACTTTTGTACCATAGATCTTTGTTACTCCATGCAGGGCAACACCAGCTGGGAGATCTTTGGGTTCTGGCTCAATGTTGGAGGGAAACATGTGTTCAGGGCCTGGGGAGAAATCAAGGGAAGAGTTATAAGCTCATCAGTAAGAAAATACAGCTAGAGTTAGACTTTTCTTTAATTAAAAATGGAAGACTATATAAATACAATCTTCTAAGTAAGAAAAAATACTCAGAAACAAATGATTTATTACACACTCCAGCCTCCTTAACAGAATAATTGGAGTTAGTAAACCAAACTCTCTAATGTTTGTATCAGCCTTCTCTGTTGGAAAAAGCAGTTCTAGAATAAAGTATCATAAGTTCTTCTTTAATCAATAGATCTTAAATATTAGTAAGTCTAGGACTTGTCCCCTGATTGTGCAGATGATACTAATTTGTGGAATAAATGGCCACGAGTTGTGATTTACAGTGAGAAGACTAGCTCAGATCTGAGGTTTACAGAATCTAGTTCATTAACTGCAGTCTGATCCCCTCAGGCATCTTCAAAGGACTGCTTGTATGGGTTATACTTGCTTTACAAAGATGATACCATTCACCAATGTCAACAAGACTTGAGCCCTGAGTTATTTTTCTAGTATTACTAACAATTTATGCTACATTATCTGTATTTGTTACTTGGTTACTCCTTATGACCAGTGGCAGATGGCTCGAGTGAAGAGTACAAACTGTGGCCAAGGAATAAAATTTTTCTCTGTGTGAGTCTAACTGGACCACAAAGGAAAACTATAATCTTGGCCTAATTAGTACCATATGCTGACCAACTGAGCTAATGAGCCCAGAAAAAGCCACAATTCAATCCCTATAAGAGTCCAAACACATGTGTAGACATATTCATCCATGACTAAAAGGATAATTTTGCCATCTAGAGAAGCATAACTAAAAGTAGTAACCATGTGATTTTTACATCATTTCCCTTACAATAATGAATGGTGTTGACCTACTTGTCTTACTGCCAGATAGGCTGGTGTTCTGCATCATGATATTGGTAAACATAAGGCCGTTGCTTTTCTCACGCTTCACCTCTGCACATCCGAACCGCTCCTTCCAATAGGAAGGAAGAACTGGAAAATACCAGGGAGCAGCCATACCATATGTTCCTGTAATGGGATATGTTAGGAAAGGGGATTAGTAATGATTTTTAACATTAAGCATCAGAAATGAAACTATGCATGGCTCAGGAGTAGTTTTTTTTATTTTCTTTTTTTTGAAATTTTGATACTGTATAAAACTAAAGGGTGGTTTCAGTTTTCAAAGTAGAGTAAAAAAAGATAACTTTTGTTTTAAAATTAGCATCACTGATATATAATTAAATGTCATAAAATGTATTCATTTTAAGTGTAAGATGATTTTTAGTAAATTTATAAACTACCACAAACTGGTATTAGAATATCTCTATAACTGCAAAAAGTTATCTCATGGTCTTTGTAGAGAATCCCTGTTCCTACCTCAAGTCCCAGGCAATCACTGATCTGGTTTCTGTCTCTCTATACAAGGAGTGGTTAGGAAGTGGACTGAGAAATAATGGGAGAGGTGAGGGAAAAGGGGAAGGGGACGTAAAAAGATGTGGAATGTGCATATACCACTGTAAACACGTACCAAGAAAAATTTAAAGACCTTTAAAATTATTACGGTGAAGACACATTGCTATCCATCCCCTCAAAATACTCCCTTTGCTCAACTGTTTATCCCATCATTTGTGACACTTTTCTGAAACAGTTCCAGAAGTCCTCTTTCATGTCTTTAGGAGTTGAAAATATGGTGAATGTATCTGCCTACTGCTATCTAAGAGAAAGGCAGGCTCATAAAAACATTACCTTATCTACCTCATCCACCTTTTCACTGGATCTGCCACTGTGCAACTTCTGGCTCTTAATCAGTCAAAGTGACAATGAAAAGTAAACATTTTGAATCAATTCAGGACACTGAGGTAGCCACGATGGTGCAACTGAAGAAGGATTTTTCAGAACTGCTTCAGAAAATTGCAAGAAGAATGGTATAAGTGTGCTCAAAGTGAGGGACAGTATTTTGAGGGAGACTATTATTATTATTATTACTATTATTAATTTTAATGTTTGGTACCAGGGATCAAACTCAGGATCTCGCATTTGCCAGGCAGGCGCTGTGGTGCTGAGTTACAACCCTGGCCTGAGGGAGATTACTATTTAAACACACACTATATTTTTGGTCACACCTTGTACTCATCTCTATGCAAATGAAATCATATACAGCATCAAACTGTACAAATATAAATAACCTTAATGGAAAAACACATACGCACATTAGAAAGGATGGTTGTTTGAACGCCAGGAGGGGAGCCCAACTTGTCTTCTATTAGAATCTGGTCATTTCTCCTTAGATTTAGAAAAGTTAGTTTTTGCCTTTTAATATTTCACACTCCTAGTGATTTGCCACTATCCCATGCTTCTTTATTTAGAAGAATATCAAGGAATTCTCTGAATATGTTTGTTTAGTTTTGGGGCTTTGGGAAGTTCTTCTTTGGATATTTCACATGGCAAATTGACAATTAGAATGTGTTATAGCTGACTTATGGTGATGACAATCATGTATCTGTTAGAATTGCGCTCATACCTGGGAAAACGTTCCTGATGTACCAAGCAATAAAGAAGTAGATGAAAGAGTCAGCTAGGATCAGACAGCATAGCCAGCCAAATGATGTGGTGTCATCCTGGACTGGGGAGCTGTACATATTTTCCCAATGAAGACCTAAAAAATTGAAGACAGATGTTTATTTTTCTGTGACACATGTCACAGTTGTGAAAGATAAAATGCAGTTTTGAAAAAGTGAACCTACCAATGCCTTGTTCCTCATATCGTGCAATATATTGGCTCGCATAGCTGAATGCTGTTGGGGACAGCAGGCTCTGGGAAGAAAATGAACAGCCATGAGTCTTCTAGTAGATTTCATACATTTCACCCACAGTGAATTTAAGTGGTGATTATTTTGGACATTTGTATAGGCTAAACTGATGTTCACTCTCTAAGATTTAAAAATACAAATGTCCCTTTATCAAGCATGCTACAACTCTTAAAAAAAAAACAGAGATAAAAGAGCAGAAAACACAAGTAGGAAAATCACAACTTGGTAAATACTTTGTTAAAAATCAAAAACATATATTTAAACTTATTAAATGCTGCTCAGCAATTTATAAAATAGGTAATTACAGAATAACACAGTTTTAAGACTATAATGAAAACATTAGGGAGCAGAAGATGATTTTTTTACATCAAAAATTTATTTCAGGTAACAGAAGCATTGTGAATAAAAATATACTAAAATATCAGTTGATTAAATATTGTTAATTTCTATATATTACAAATTTAAATTTTGTTTAAACCCAAAGAAGTCACTGCTGGATGAATGTTACTCATCACTATTTTTCATAAAAAGCAAAGTCTTAATATGGTAAGATTTGTTTCTGCTTTCTACATTTCAGAATCAGTAATTATAATTCTTAAATTAATTCAGTGCTTTTGAATGAAAAAGCAGAAAGGAATTCTGAGTTGATTATACACTGTCAATGCATTTGTCTTTATGCTTGTATGCTATATTTTGTGCTATGAAAACCATGATAGCTCTTCATATATGAGAATAGTTTCAATACTACAGGCTCCAAGATGTTTAAGGAATTGAACCAGAGAGAAGTCAGAATTCTAGACCACCTCTAAAACATGTTATATTCCACTATGATGGCTAAGATGGACTGTCAATTGGATTGTCTTAAGAGTCACTCAGGATTAGTACAGAAAATTTCTCTGTGTGTGTTTGAGTGTGTGTGTATGTGAGAGAGAGAGAGAGGAGAGGGATGGAGAGGGAGAAGGAGAGGGAGAGGGAGGGAGAGGAGTGGGAGGAAGAGGAGATTGAAGAGGAAAGAAGGGAAGGGAAGGGAAGGGAGGTGGGGAGAGGAGAGAAGAGAAGAGAGGAGGTGTGACTTTGAGTACGTTACCTCTTCCTCTTTGGTACTTGTCCCTGCTCTACTTCCCACAGCCATAAAGTGAACAGTTTTGCTCCATCATGCCTTTCTGCCTTGATAGTCCTGCCTTAGAGCTAGCCTACCAGATTTAATACCCTGAAACTTGAGTCAAAACAAACCTTTCCCCTAAGTTCTGTATGTCCAGTATGTGTTCCCAGCAATAAAAAGCTAATAAATCCATTTTAATTAATATTTCTTAAGGAAATATTCTCTCTCTCTCTCTTTCTTTCTTTCTTTCTTTCTTTCTTTCTTTCTTTCTTTCTTTCTTTCTTTCTTTCTTTCTTTCTTTCTTTTTTGGTACT
>NW_004624765.1:1105345-1141547 GCF_000247695.1 Heterocephalus glaber | reverse complement strand
TATATATATATATATGGAATCAGCCATTTTAATGATTTATATAAATCAAGTAT
The DNA here is from genome assembly GCF_000247695.1 of Heterocephalus glaber. Next base: position 1,141,494 of record NW_004624765.1, on the reverse strand, counting down.
TTGTTCATGCTTGCTATATGAAATATGACTATCTATATCAGCCCATATTGGGGCTTCCATCATTCCCCAACAGCATGAATGATTTCAATGGTGAGTCTTTTTTTTAAAATTTCAACTCTAGGGCTGGGGATGTAGCTTAATGGCAGAGCACTTGCCTAGCATGCTGGAAGTCTTGACTTTGTCTCCCAGCACCAAAAAAGAAAAATGTTATAATTCTGTTTTTTAACTGGTATGTACCCTCTACATTCATATTACACTAATTTAGAAGAGATCATCAAATTTATTGTGTTCCCTGCAGAATTTCACAACATGAAATTGACATTTTTGCGGGCATGGGTATTTCAAGCTGGTGAAAAACTATACATAGTTTAACTTTAAGTTCAATGTAGGGATTAAGATAATAAAAACCTGTAATTTGGGTTTTTTAAACTAAACATTAATGAACAAGACAATTATTGTTTGTGTTCCTGAGAGAAGTAGAATATAATAGAATTAGAATTGAACTTCCTAAGAATTTAAAACATGGAAGCTTTGAAAGGAGACCCTCTGCCTTTAGCCAGGACCTCACCATTCTTAACATTCACAGGCACTCTAATTCAGGTTTGCCATCCATGTTTTCCAAAGACATTGGTACAACTGAATTGAACTCAGGTATCTGAGATACTCTAGGTCTTCCTCTCAATTCACATAACTTGGTGACACACCCCAGGGCCAAGGCACCAACATAGAAAGATAAAGCAGCAAGATCTATTTATGTACTAATACAAAAGATTCTGGATGGACTAAAAACCCTTGGACCTGGATTGTCTTAAATTTGGTAACACCTGGTAACTTGGAGGTATGTGAATAACCTGGTTTCTAGTTTAACAATTCATGATTAATGTTAAATTTATGAATCCAATGTTCCTTTTCCTAAAAGAACACAAGAAATTCTCCACTAACAGCTTTCTAATACAATGTAGGGTTTTTTTTTTTTTCAAAATCAAGGATTTTTCAAGGCTCCTTTAATTCTAATTTGTTTAGAAAAATAACAATAGCAGCAGTGAATGTGCTAGGTCTTTTACTCTACAAGCAAAAATAGTGATTTTACTTTCTTCTTCTTCTTTTTGCAACTTATCACATTTTGATAACTCTCCTACTCTTGTTACCATGGAGACAGCTACCTGACTGCCAACAGTCTAAGCTGTGGGCCTTATACTAATCACCACTGAGAAAAAACCTGTGACTTTTCCTCTTAACTTTACCCTCTTCCTAACCTTCTTTCCCTACTGCTTTCTCCTCCTCAGCTGTCTCCCTTTGCAATAAAGGTTCAGTGTATATTTCCACAGAAATGAAAGTGCAGGTCAAAGTAAAAAAATGTGCATAAAATAAAGATTCACTATGGAAAGATTGCCCCCAATTACTTCATTTGCTATTATTGAAAACAAGATTACATTTTGATGTGAAAAATGATCTCATAACTCTTATTCCAGAGATTCCATCCCTATTCCCCACCCAGTTTCTGAAAATCATTGTGTCATGTTTGATAACTACAATTCAGAGATATGTATCACTTCAAATACGATTATGATAAATTAGCTCTTTATTTGCCTTTCCTGCTATTTGTATTTTGAAGTTTTTACTGAATTATAGGTGCTTGAATGTAATTAAATAGGGTCATATGGACCCATATACTACACCACTTAATTTTTGTGACCTATAAAAAAGACCACTTGCTAGCTGCAAAGTACATCACAGGAGAGAATGTCAGTAGATTTCACAAGGTGAAAATCAAGTATCTAGGATGTACAAAGGCCATGAAATAAAGCTGATACCATGGGTGTAAACATGTTTTTCTTTCCTGAAGGTTGACAGCAGCAGAATACAACATATGTATATCTAGAATAGTCCCTCTTCATAGACTTGTTAAAAGTTAATTTAGCTAGCTTAAAGACCAGGACTAAAAGTGTTTATTGCTGTACTTTTGAAATTTTTGAGGCTCAGATGGAATTTCTATTTCTAAGAACTGATAAAAATTGGAAACTGATCATTTCGCTCTATTGCAACAATCTGAGTTAGGTGCTTGCAGAAATACTACTTCACACTGTAGCATGAAATTTCTGTGTTAATCTTTAGGATCTCACGCTATGAGAACAGGTCCTATTACAGAGAGAGAGAGAGAGAGAGAGAGAGAGAGAGAGAGAGAGAGTGCAATGAGAGCATCGGAGTCATCCATAAATTATACAGATTTACTGCCAACTTTGCAGGTACAAACAAGACCAAACTCGCTGATGGTAGAGGCCCACAGAGAATGGCTGGCTGTGCTTTCTCAGATGCCATTAGTTCCTTCTCAAAGTGACAGATGTCAGGTGCCAGTTTTGCAATCAAAGAATCACTTGTCCCGAGCCTCCCAAACCTGCCTGAGCAATTCATCAGCATCTGATAACTGGTTGCACAAGGAAAACCTCTCTGCACAGTGGTCAAAGTCAGGCCTAGTTTACAGCAGGAAATTGTAAGAATGAGATTCTATAAGACTTTGGATGAATGAGTTGCCACATTCATGAGAGGTATATGCACAGAGAGGATATTAATACAGGAAATGTCATAAATATTCACATATTTGCTTGACAACAATGTTGTCATTCAACTCAACAGGTAGGGCAAGTACTAATACACAAGGAATAATGGCATTTTCTACTTCAATCTTTAAAATTCTCTTAACCATAGATATTTGTATTACTGGTTTTTTTGTAAGGTATTGTGACCATTATTTGGAATGTTCCACATTTCCCCTAGTGGTATGGATAGTGTATGTTAGGAAAGCATAAAAAGTTGTTTAATGTGAAGCTACAAAGAACTAAAAATCCTTGCATAATTCTTGGTAACAGCCCACATATATCTTTGGTCACTTGTCTGAGCTGAGAGAACAGTTCCAAAATCCTGCTTTCAATTGACTACTAGCATGAACCCCCCCCCCCCCGCATGACTAGGCTATTAGATCTAATATATGAAGTGAACCCCTAAAACATGAAAATGATAGGGAATCATTTTCCCTGTATGTTATAAAAATCAGCATTTCAGAATTTTAAAGCAAAGAACAGAGACCAAAATTCACTTGAAAGGCATCTTAAAATAGTTTTTTTTTTAACTACAGGCTTAATTTCAAAAAACACACTTATTATCCATCAGTATTTGCGTTAATTTCAAAGTCAAAGAGATTCACTAGTGTCATAATATAGCACAGTCAAAGATTAATGGCTTCGTTGAGATAGCAACCAACTTGATTTTCTTGCCCAGCTTTTAGAATAATTACAGAAAGAAAGAAATAGATATTGATTTTCTTTACCTTTTTGGCTTAATTTGAATGAGAAGGAAGAAGAAAATGGACAGATTTATAATAACTGAATATAAAATAATAGTATTAAAAAGTGATTTTGAACCTCTGGTAAACTAGGAGATTATCTATTATCGTCCTCCAAAGTCCTTAAAAGTCTTATGATATTATAATAGGATTATAAAAGTGAAGGATCAATTGAATGTCAAGATACTGAAGTTCAATTCAAACATTCACCTAATACATAGTCCTCAGTAGGTTCACCTGTCACTGTCTGTGCTCAGTTTTTTCATCTTTGAGAAGGAGGTTAGATGTGAACTGTGGGCACAGAGAAAGACTGAGCAGTAAGCACTGGGGACATTCCATTTATGCCACACCTACTACTTCCATCAATTCATTTCACAAATACACTGTCCTCTTTTGAATTTAGAAAACTGTTGATTTTAAGATATGCCACTATTTTATACACCACTGAGAAAGAAAAATCACTGCCAACTAAATCGTGACAGTCTATCACATGAATCCTAATTTCAGAGGCCTTTTAAAAAAGTATCTTAAAATTGATACAATATGGATAATACGTGTAACTGAGTGCCTTCTTTCTTCTGAGAGATATGCATCCTGGAAATATTATGCCAAATGTAATGAACTCTAGATAAAGAAGACTCAGGGAGTTTAAGGGACTGGGCCTAAGGGCATATGTTGGTAGAACTATAAGATACAAATCCTGCTAACTCTAAATTCCATAGTTTTCCCACTATGTGACTTTGACTCCAAGACTAGATAGTTAAAATTTGTAAGTGGATGCCTAAGAAATGCAGACACGGAGCTAGCAAACAGAAACTGGTTCATTGACAAAAATATCTTCCTTTCATATCTCTAAGATTGAGAAAGGACATCATTATGCTTTAGTAATTTTTGGTGACATGCATAAATGCATTCAAAGAGCACTATATTATAACACAAGATAACGCAATATGTATGAACTATAGAAACAAACATATATAAATTATATGTGCTTATATAAGTATATAGACACACATGTATAGTTATGTTTACTGATTGTATCACAAGTTACATTTTTTAGGTAAATGTTTATTTTGAAGTAGAAAAGAACTAAAATTCTATTACAGTTTTCTACTTCAAAGTTTTCTTTTCATCCTTGATGATTCACTTCTAGGTAGCAAGAACCTGAAAAAAAATCTATAAGACAGGAGCTTGCAACCAAATTAGGGACCCGGGAATGGATTCAAGTTTCTGAACTGGAGTTAGGAAACCATTGCATAGTCCTGAATACAGCAGGGTTCAAACTAATGGAGACATTTACCAAATTGTAACTGAGATATAAAAATGTGGCTATGAAGATCAACTAGAATTTAAATAGGAAAGGTAAGAAATGTAGATTCAAACACTGCAACAACCCTGAAAGCTTGCTGCTGAACCAACAGAAATATGAAGCAGCATCTTTTGCCTTGCAAAGAGAAATAGTCACTGCCTAAAAGAATTGGGTACGTCTGAAAAGTACAAGTGGACTAACAGGTTATTCTAACCTCATTATTTCTCTTTCTCAGCCAAGTCTTGCAATAATTATTGTGCCCTAGTTTTGAAATGTTTCGTTCAGCTTTCTTCCTACACCATAAGAGAGTATAAGAATGGTCTCATTATGGGATGAGCAGATAAAATAATTTCTATTCAAATATAATCTAAAACTACACAATGCTGCTCTGAAAAGAAGTAAGATTTTTTGGATTTGAGGTTAATGATAAAGAACATGCCCAAAGACAGATTATTTTTACACTCCTGGTTCTTGTGTGGCATCCATCGTTATAGCATTATTAACCCAATCACTAGCATAACATGAAGTTCTTCAATTCTATAAATTAGGAGTCACTGGGAAATTGAGAATCCAATTGAAGGAGACAAGATATATGGGGAAGAGAATTTTCTTCTTGGAAGCTGAAATAAGCTACATGTCTGTATCTACATCTATGTCTGTAGCTATATCTACATTTATACTTGCTTGGTTACTATGCTAAGGATCTTTCTGCCTTAATAGTTATTACTGTTATTATTTAAACTACTTTTGTTAGATCTTTTATTCTATAGATAATTTCATGGGCACAAAACTATTGTTAGGATAATTATACTCATATTTTATTCAGGATTATTCAGATTTTGCTTTTCAGAAGGACTTATTAAATTACTTTTATGTCTTTTATGAGGAAATGAAATAAAGCTGCCTTTGTGATCTGTAAAATGTTTGTCTTTCTATCTAATTCACAAGGTATTGGTTAGGCTTTCTATGTTTGGATAGCCATGATGAACATCATAATAATTAACGGTTCTATTAATAGTATGTAGTCATAATAGGAAAAGATTTTTAACATACCTCATGAAGCCGGAGGTCTTTCTCATAAACAAGCTTTTTTACAAAAACAGCTATAAATACAACCCAGGCAACCATGAGTACAATTGGAAGAGAATAAGAGACACTGGTTAAGAAGCTGTAAAAAAAAAAAAAAAAAGTGACCATAATAAACGTCATTCTTTTGGATCCTTATATGTATATAAAGCAATATTTCCCCTTATATTGAAATTATACCCCTGTTTGGACATTGAGAATAATTATCAAAATTACCCTAATATTTATGAAGTGGGAAGCTAACTTAACAGTGGCTCATAATTTTCTTGCTGTAATGTTTTAAGACTGAAAACATAGCTCTGGATTGTTAGATAAAATTACTGTGTTGTTTAAAATGTGTTTGAGAACATCTTGTCGGAGAAAATAATTATTATATAGATACAAAGCTCAAAACTCTCTTATCTAAACTAAATTCTTATCTGAAAGGCAGATTTATATTAGGTGATAATCTATTTACCTAACTGTAAGCTATATCTTCCAAAATTACTGTATTTATCTACTCTTAGGAAGCTCATAGTTATTATTAAGCTAAGTTTCCCAAAATGAAATAAAATGAAATACAAAGCATTTAATTTAAAATGCAGACAAAAAAACCTGGATTCCCCAGAGGAATTCAAGAAGCTGTTTTATACGTGATACAGAAATGTCTTTTTCTGGTAATGTGCTAGAAAGTAGAGGGTAACTGGAAGACCTCATCAAGGCCCAAAATATTCCTGAGTGGTCAGCCCATGATGCCTGAAAGTTCAGACAAAGTGATTCTCAAGGCTGACCGTGCATCAGAAGCACCTCACAAATGTATTAAAACAAATATCTGGGCACCATCTATAAGCTTCTAATTAATTACATCTGGGATAAGGCCATGAATTTGCTTTTTAAACAACCTCCCAGGTGCTGCTACAGTGGCTGGGTCAGGAAGCCATGGATCTGACAATCACAGCCGCTCCAAAAGCTGATGCTAAGGCCTTAGCTTTCAATGAAACTCTGCATTACTCTGTTTTGCATCTGGGGCTCCACAGAAGCATTTAGTTGGAGAAAGGACCCATGGCCATTTCCTTTGTAATCCACAAGCCTGAAGAATTACCTCTAAATTTCCCAAGAAAAATGCAGATATTAATGGAACATGATATCACAATCATTCATTGTCATTGTATCATGGAGAAACATATAACCATCAGAGAGATGAGGTTCTTTGTGGTAGGAGGGCAGTGGGACTTGGACCATATCCCTTTTTGTTTGTTTGTTTGTTTGTTTGTTTCCTCTGAAACTGGTATGAGGTAGGCATTTATAAACATTTGTCAAATGAATTTCCTTTTGGACCAGGGCCAGTCTTGATGCATTTCTGGCTCAGAATTAGGGAAAGCCCTCACTCATTAGTAACAATTCTGTAATGCTTCTTCTAAGCAATTGTGCTTTTTACATTTTATCCAGGCTTAAGAAGAAAATGTTCATCTTACAATGGGAAGGACCAGTGCAGTATCAGCTTTGGGTCTTAATTAAGTTATTTAGCTTTCCTAGATTTCACTTTCATTTTGGAAGTATGGATAATAAGATCTGCTCTCTCATAGTTTTATGAAGTTTGTTGGGTAGAACAAATAAAATAAAACATTTCATACAGAACACAATATTTATATGTATACATAAGCCTTATAATTATATTCCTATAAAAAGTGCAGAATGCCATTACTTAAATTCTTTAAAGAAATTCAGGCATTACCATTTTAGATTCTAAGCATATGACAAAGTTTTGGTGAGTACTTCCTCTTGCATTTATGATGTCTAAATGAATGGACAAGAGTGAGTTCTCAAAAACAGTGGTTGTTCATTAATAGGGGGTACAAACGTGCAAACTTACTTGTCTTTCATATAGCAGGGATAAGGAACTGCTTGAACCTGGACAGCTATTTCCTGTGAATTTCTTCCTGTTTGCAATTCAATGATTGCTCTTTCAATACTGTCCTGTAAATAAACAAAAGCCCTGCCATAGATCTGGTTGTGTGATGGAGAGTTGTGGGGACCCGGAGCCCAAATCTTGGTTCTTATGCTTCTTGTTGTCTGGGCAGTCTTCAGACTCATGCGGATGGTATATTTCACAACAGGAGGAAGAGAGACATTGTCAGAGTCATAGCCTCTGTGCCAGCTTCTATTAGAAGGGAGCTTAAAAATAACACCTAAAAATAAAATAGCAACAATAGCGGGGTTATTTTATGAGTGACATTATTCATTGTTCAGAGCGTACACATAAGAGGAAGCCTAAGAGTCAATTGAGTTAGCAGTGCCACAGAAGGTTCAGGCTCCTGATTTACAGAAAACATAGTTAATTGGAGGTGTCAATCTCAAAGAGTCAAAGCTGGAGCTAAAGAATATAATCACATAACTCAATGGCTAAATTAACTACTTCACTGTACACTACTTATTAAAAATTTTTAAAACCCTACTTTTAAATGAATAATTTTGACTGATTGTGAGGATGATTTCACCTTTTAACTATAAAATCCTTTTCATTTTAATTTGAACTACACCAGTGAAATTAGACATATGTTGAAGCCTCCTCATACTTAGACAACATGGGTGGTTGACTACATGAAAGGTTCTCATTTGTAAGAACATCAGAGAGGGTAATGGCCTCTGTACTACTTTTCTGAGTTCTGTATGAAAAAGGTTAAAAAAAAAGAATTTGGCCAATTTTTGTACAAAAAGAAGCCCAAGTCCTAATAGAATAGCACTTACTTCCAAAGAGCTCATTGCTTTTGTAGAGCCTTTTAGCTTCTCTCTCCATTTCATCTATGGTTTCTGCTGGCTGAATACGGTCATACAATACACAAGAGGAAATATTTACTGTCAGAGAAGACAGTGTGTTAAGCTGATCAATGACGTCAATGTTGTTTTTTAATGTCATCCTGAGAGTGTCTAAGAAACAAAGTAAAGGAGATAAAAAATAGTATAATGAGACAAAATGCTGGTATTTTTGGCAAATGTTAAAAGTTAAACAATATTATAAATAATGAGATGCAGTAAAATTTATTCTAAAAATATCTAGTATTCCATACCAAGGTAAATGTGTCCAATTCTGTGAGTATTCATTTAGGACAATATTGAGATTACAGACAAATATAGTAAGTCCTGGTTCAAAGTCAGATACCATAAAAGATAGATAGTAGCAAGTAAGGAGATCTTTAAATGTGAAGGGAAACAAGAGATCTTCTTCAAATGCAGAGAAGGAGTGGAGGGAAAGGGGATGAAGAAAAAAGTTGAAAGAAAAAAGTGGAAATAGAACTTTTATAAATGGGAAGGGGACCACTGGGTAGAAGGAACAGGGGAGAATGGAAGGGTAGGAGATGAAAAATGAATTAAGACCAACATCCCATAATAAATGTAGTCATTATGTACTGCAAACATGCATTAATAAAGAAAATTTTAAAATAAGTAAGATAGAAGATCATTTAACGTATATTGCTACAATTTATTTAACAAGGAATTAAGAGTGACTACATTTTTAAAAATTCTATACATATAGTTAGAAGGAACACTACAAATTAAAAATGAGTTTAAAATGAACAGAAATGTCTACTTTGTGCAAGAAATGTAACTGTATAAGTTGAAACAAAGGAAAGTCTATGCAGTATGTGTAGAGCCAATAAACTATATCATTGCTTAAACTGTGGCACAGAAACACTTAAAACCCTTGAGGATCTACCATTGCAACTTTCTAATATTGTTTTATTTAAAATCTGAGATGAGTTAGCTATATTGATAAAATGATCAAGATTTTATTTTAGGTAATTACTCTGTAAGAAAGAGGACTTAATTCCTCTTCAGTATCATGATTCCTTGTGAGGAAATCAGCCAAAACAAAGGGCAAATATGAAATTTCAAGATAACAAATTATTTGTCCTATTAAATTTTTACTAACTTGATCATCATGAATACTGAGAAAGCTAAAAATATCATAAATCCCTCCTCACAGAACCAAACATGTCTTTTACATCATCCAAAATAAGACTAATTTTCTTACAGAAGGTAACTTCTTAAATGCATTTCTCATTAGAAATTAAAGAGAAATGTCTTACTTGTTGTAGATGCTGATGGGGGAGGGGCAAATTGTGGTTGGAAATCAACATATCAAAGCATTCTTTAGAAGTTCTGGTAGACAGAATCAAAGAAATGGATGGGGGGGGTCAGTACTCCCCAAACTCAAAGTATATAATCTCTTAGATTCTAAGTTACACATATAATTACAATATAAGTCCCATTGTTATATTTATTTTAATCTTCTTTTACAAGTTAGGACTGATAGAATTTATATGAGAACTTTGTAGTTTATTCCTGGTATTTTTAGCACATGGTGCCTTACACAAATCATACTTATAGAAAATAAATCCACTCATACCTTCCTTTAATCAAACTGGGTTGACTGTCGTAGAGAGCATATAATTATATACCATATAAATATATATTCTCCCATGGATTACTAAGTCATTTACATCCCAGCAATAGTAGGGAGAACGAGCTACTGCCAAATTCTGATGCTTTCAATCCCTTCCTGATACTTGTGGTTGCATAGCAACAGTGAATCAGACACAGCCTGAATTAGATGTCTTGCATCCTTTAGGTTGAAGGTGGGGTTGTGGCAGAGGCAATGCGTAAGTTCAGACAGCTTCCTTTGATCCTCTGTAGCCTGTTCCTTTTAAATGACCATGAGAGGAAAACCCAACCTTGAATACTGATTTAGGTTTATTTTCTCCACATTGCCTTTGTCTTGGTTTTGCTAACTCTATAACCACTTCCAATTACATTCTGGGTTAGTCAAGGGATCCAGAGGCCAGTGGAGATAAAATGTAAATGAAACCAAAAATAAATCATTTTAGCCCTTTGTGTCCTCAAGGACTTGCTTTTCAAGTTATCAAAACAAAAAAAAAAATACTCCCTTATATCTAACAGCCTATCTGTGATGAAAGAAAAGGCTGCATTTACACAGAATATGTTGCAATATAATTACTGAAGCACACTGGATAGTGAGTATTTAATCATTACTGCTTGCAATTGTAAGTAACTGCAAGAAGATGGAAGGATATATCTGGGGTCTCACTTTTATTTGAATAACTGGTTAGAAACTAAATGCAGAAGACAAGGAAAAAATGATCCCACGTGGAACTGGTTTTATTTTCGTTTTTTTTTTTTTTTTTTTTGCTTTTCTGACAGGACTGGTGAATAAAAATATAGTGCATTGGGACTCACCAAGTTCTTCTATCTGTTTCAGTAGTTCAACAGCGTCAAGTCCCACGGAGAACTTTACAAACACTTGCACAAAGGGATTTTTTAGAGTATTCTAATAAATAATAATAGACAATCAGTTTCAATGCAAGAAGAAAACATTTAATTATGGTCTCTCTAAAAATCAACTACAGTAAAATGAACACCGCTAGGCATTATCAATACTCCTCACAAAGGCTCACTTTCAAACTACTGAGCAAGAAAGAGGAGAAAGGTGGCTGGCAATGACTTAAAAGATTGGCCTTTTGGGGCCAGGGGTTTAGCTCAGTGGTTTCGCCGCCTGCGGCGCAGGCTCAAGGACCCGAGTTCGATCTCTGGTACCAAAAAAAAAAAAAAAAAAAAAAAAAATTGGGCTTTTGTTGATACAGACACAAGTTGATTAGCACTTTAAAGTGGCCAGAGAAACCATACCTATCAATATTAGCAAATTATATGCAATTTAACAGTCTCTTTCCTCATAACTATTATATTATTTCTTTTTAACATATACTGTATAAACAATGTTGTGGTTCATGTTTGAATTGTGTTGTACTGAAACAAATAAAAACAGCTTTTAAAAATCATTACATCCTTACCAATAAACTTCATTAAAAATAATCATAACATCTACATGGAGTCTGACATTACGACTGATTTGTATTCAGGGTATTACTTCCTAACTGTGAGGCTTTCAGCAAGCACTTTTCAGCTCTAAGTTACCTTTCTGTAAAATAGGGAGAATCACTCATCTCATCAGAAAAGTCAATGTACATTGTTATAATATTGTTTTATAGTACTGGGGATTAAATCCAGGGCCTTCCCAGCTTATTTTGAGAAAGGGTCATGGTAAGTTGTGAAATTGCCCAAACTGGGATAGAACCTTGATTCCTCCTTCTATAGCTTCCCCATGAGCTGGAATTATAGGCAGGTGTCACTACTCCAGGCTTTGGGCAGAGGGTGCTGAAGACTGAACCCAGGGCCTTGTTCATGCTAAGCATAAACTCTACAACTGACCTACATCCCCAGTCCTGTTCTATTATTCTCTGTAGTTAATAGACAGCAAAGTCAGGGTTAAAGAAGATATCCTAGCTCCTCTAAGGAAACACAATTACTAAAGGTCAAGCAGAAAGTTGAAGGAGAAATTGCAACTTAATTAGAGGAATATTTCTTTTTCTTATGTTAATTCATGGCATAGTTTTAATGTGAAGTATCCTTATATTGGTTGATCTTTTAGAGCACAGGCTGGTGGCACTATTCTATTCTTCATACCACTAATTTTTGTTCTAATCATCATGGATATAAGTGACTAAGAATAACAATATTATTGCAACAAATAGATAATAGAATTAATTTGCTTAATTCATGGTTGTTGAACATTCTAAAAGAAGGTGGTAGTACTTACATGGCTATCATGTAGCTACATGCTGTGATAATAGAATCTTTTAAAATCTATTTACCAAGAAATTACTTGTGCATCATAGGAAATCCAAATCAGAGGATTAGTAACACGGAAAGGACTATATTAGTTATAATTCAAATATTATTTCCATTCTCCCACCACTCGTTTGATGCTATTTTCAAATGCTCTACACACAAATGATCTTCACAGGTTTGTGAAGTGGTTATCCAAATACCATTTTAGAAACTCATAAACCATAGCTCAAATACTTTAATACATTTGCCCAAGAATTCACAGTGGCCAGCCCTTGTGCTAAAAGCTTAAAATGTCAAGTTGTGTGCATATGTTATGACTTGTGTCTAGATGTCCCCCCAATGCCTCATGTGGTCAGGTGGTCAGAAGTGGCTGGATCTAGAGTGTGTGATGCTGGGATGAAAGGTGTATGATTACTAAATTACTCCACTGATTGGTTTGGCATAGTTCTGAGTGTACGTAATGGGAAGGCCCACTCTAGGTATGAGTGCTACCTGCCCTAAGAGCATGTATCCTGGATAAAATTTAAAGGACAGAAAGAGAGCTGCAGCCACCACTTGCTGCTTCACTACTTTACTGGTTGGTGCCATGCTGCCTTCTGCCTGCCATGAACTGTTTCTCCTTTTCACATTATTTTACCTTGGAACCAGCCAACCGTGAACTGATACCTCTACAAACTGTGAGCTACCATAAACTTTTCCTCCTTTAACTTTGGATGTCAGGTATTTTGTGTCAACAATGAGAAAGTACCTAGACATCGTATTTACAGAATTGGGTTTTTCCTCAATAATTGACAACAACAACTTTTATTTTGTCCAGGACAGAATAAAGGTACTTCCATGAGATAATGATCCATCTATGAACATGGTCACAGAGATTCTAACAAATGATTGCATTTTGGAATCATTATGTATAGACCATGTCACATCCTTTGTTCATTCACCACATTGGCTAACACGAATTTCCTTAATAAAATAATATGTAGTTTCCTTTTCTCTTCACAGAAAAGAAAGTTTTAGGAGAAAAGAGTAATCTTCCACTTAGGAAAAATACATATACATATCAATAAAATTTGATCAAAGAAGCCTTTGCTGAGAGTCACTAGAAAAGATACTTAAAATGAACATGTTTGTACTTAAAACCAAAATTTAATAGTAAATTGTGGGGAAGATATTTGATGAAAATTTATTTCACTTTATATTTTAATGAACACAATAAACTGGTAAAGTTCATTTTTATGTTTATTCTATAATTTATAATAAAATTCAGGTTGTAATGATAACTGTACACTCATTTTTAATCAAAACAAATACTAAGGAAAGCCTCATTTGGGTATAATTTTTCTTACAAAGTTGTATGATTCAAGTTGTATTTCTATGTTTAACTTCCTCAGCATTATGATAAAAAAGAGCTTTTTTGGCAAAAACATTCAAGGGCTTCTCTTTGATATGCAAGCCATTCCCCTTTGAAGCTCCTATATTGTTTCCTGCCAATTTTCTTTCCTAAGTGATAACTGGACTAGCTCTGCAGCTCCATCTTTAATTGTCAATGGCTCTTCGTGATTGAAACATGTCCCTACTTTATTTGCATTATCTTTAGAAATTCCTGTATCTTTTACAAGAATACCAAGTTACACTTTTTAACCAATGTGCATTATATTTTCAGTAGCAATGTCAAATCTTTAACCTATACTAGAGTGAGCATGAGGATTGTTTGAATCCCAGTGAAATACTTTAAAGGGGCAATTTACGAGAGTATTCGCTAGGTATAACCACTTTTGCTTAATTACCTGGCCTTAGATAACACTTAGATAACTATTTTAACATGAACACCTTGTACATAATATGTTTAAAAGATTTTAAAAGATTTTAGAATTTGTTAATATATGTGTGATATGTTTCAACTCAAGAACTCCCTAAATTTCATGTTCTCCAAAGTATTGGTATTTTAGGAGTTCTAGTTCAATTAAGACAGAAAATCATAATTTGTATTTTTATAGCATTTTACTCTTGAAAAACCAGTTTACATCACTATTTGTAGACAAATTTCTAAAGTGTCTTCACTCTGAATTTCAGGTAGAGGAAGTATAAAACAAGGTAAGGTAACTTCATGTACTGTGTACGGCAGGTCTGTTATCCTGTCTCAGACCTCCATTCTTGAGAAGAGGCAATTTTAATATGTTAAAAGCAGATGTTAAGTTACTCTCAGCCCCTTCACATAATAAAGGCAATTAAAATATCAAAGAATTATAATTCTTATTAAGGTGAATGACAGAACTATCTCATACCTGAAGCATTGGAATTGCTTGGTTCATCAGATAGAAGGAATTCATGACAATTGGTGACTTATCCACCCACTCTTGAGATTTTTCTCTTAATTCTGCCAGCTGTCTCAGAGTCGCATTAGACTTAATGACAAAGAAATAAAAGAGATCAGGTTCATTAGCACTTTCTAGTATTTCAGAATTGTATCTTAAGGTTATTTTTATTACATAACTTTAAAAAACAGTTCCAAAAGGTAGTGTTAGTAAATAATATTTTCAGAAATTTCCTGCATTGTTGAAAGTTTTAAATGACAGATTTTATGAGGGTCAAGATCATTTATAAAACTATGGAAATTTTTGGGTTTGACTCATGTGCACAGTGGATTTACAGTCAAAAGGAAAGTGTGCCTTTTGGTCTTCTCATAAGTTTTTCCTTTTTATCAAAAATACACTTCACTTTGGTACTAAGAAACATTCAAGTTCAAAGACATAAGGAGGGTATTCCTACATATCGAGAGTGGGAATGGATATGTTGCAGCAATTTTTGGAAAGCAATCTGAAAACAGCTGTTAAAATAAAATACAACACCCTTCAATTCCTGAATCTTGAATCTCACTAGGAAATGAAAATGCCACTAGGTAAACACAGCATTGGTAGCCTCATTGTTTATGTTGTAAAAATAATGTTAGAATAAAGAAACAATTGGAAACAAAATGAATGACCAATACCTAAATTAGATGAGTAAAGTTTTGCTACGAAAAAATTTGTGATCTTTAAAAAGAATGACCTCAACTATCCCTATTGGGTTGGATAAATTTCCACAATGTGTTTTTATGTGCAAAAAGCAATATGTAGAAAAGTATTGTATACAATCTCATTTTAATAATGTAAAAAATGACCAAAGAACATGTATTTGAATGTATATGTAGCACAATAATGAATAAAGAAAGGAATATGAATGAATTATAGAAATATGTGAATACTAACATACATTAAGTTTATTGTAAGAGAGGAGTAAAATCAAAGAGGAGAAACGAGGTGAGGACTAAACAGATAAGGGACAAAGCTATACTTAGAAAATAAGCATGTGTATGACTTCGTTTATGTAAAATTTTATGGAAGTATACAGAAAACAAAGCAAATAAGATATTAAATTATGAACAATAAAAGCAAAAGCCTCTCAGCCCTGACCTCCTGTTCATTATTTACACAGACCTAAAACTAATATTTTATTCAATGAACCTAGTTGAATGACCGAGTAGCAGCGCAGCAGTTTTTTTCACTTTCATTCTATCATTTTAAATGTATTACATTTATAATTCAAATTATTAAAGCCAATTTTAAAAGGGAAAGGGAAATGCTATTATGTTAAATGAGGTAGATGAAAAGTGTGGTTATTATTAATAATGCCTTTCTCAACATCTTCTATAGAAGTATGAAATATGAAGTTATACAACCAAATATGAAGCCCAGAGTCTATACTTTAAGAATTGCTTTTGTTCAAATTACATATACAATAACCCAATATTTTTTCTAGTGTGATTATTTTTGTACACATTGAAAGTTAGATACAAGTTTTTAAAAGTGCCGCTTGGGGCCGGGGGTTTGGCTCAGTGGTTCTGCCGCCCGCCTTGCAAGCGCAGGGTCCTGAGTTTGATCCCCTGTACCAAAAAAAAAGTGCTGCTTGTTTGAGGTTGATCAAAAAGTCTATGGTCTTGTTTCAATTAATCACATTCTTAAGTGTCGACATGGTTCATTTTTCTTCAAAGGAGTATCACCCACTGTACACTGCTTACACACATCCAGGCAGAAGTTGAGAATTATTAACCATTTCAAAAGACAAAAGGAATAATAAGAGTAGGTAAAACATAAAGAAGTCAGGGTGTGCTAAAATAAATTTGGAAGTTGAGAATTTTTAAGAAAGTATCTTAATACTCAAAATAGAAACATTGAGTTCTAGCAGTCAGACCTTTTCCATGATGGCCTTTGTGACTGGGTTGTATGGTGCATATAAAATCTTTCCCAACAACATTGGTTTCAAGAAAGCCCAAATCACAGGTCCAGCGGGCATGTTAATGATGTCTTTATAAAGGGAGAAGCAAAATGGTGCTGGAAAGATAAAGTGGGAGAAAAATCATGTAATAGGTACATTATAAATCTATTTCCTCATGGTAAATTGACACAGATTACTATCATCAGAACTCAAAACATATGCCTTACCACTTCCTATATTGTAAACAGCTGTGAGGCGCCTGGTATCAAAGTAAGAAACCATAGTAAGATTTTTTTTTAAGTGAGAAAGTTAAACCCAAGAAGCAATCCCAGAATAAATGATGGCATTTTACGAAGAGCAGACATAAAGATTGAAAATCATATTTCAGAGTTGCTTCCAGCAGACACATTTCACTGACTTTTAATGTTCTAAAACTATGCAAAAACCTACTAGTGGGATAGTATCAGATATATAAAAACTGCTTAATAAATGTTTGTTGAATAAATAAAAAGATGAAAGAGTCAATCCAATTGCCATACTAAATATCCATATATTATTTGAAAGAGCCCCACTGAGCACATTTTGCATCTCAAAGTTTATAGATCAAATAAATAACTTTGGCGTGCAACTAAATGTTTATAGTTCTGTTTCATTCATGCAGATCTACCAAATATGATATAAATTTCTAATGCTAGAAAGTTGAGAAAAAATATTGACCCAAACAAATTTAAGGCAAGTTTTTGTGTAATCTCCTGGCAAGGAATGTCTAGTTATGAGTGACAAATTCTAAAGTACAAACTTGTGCTGCTTAGGGACATTTTGGTCAATGACTGACCACATACATTATAGTGGTCCCAAAAGATCGTGTTACCCAGTGATGTTGTGGCCATCTTAGTGTGTATATATACACTCTATGATGTTTGCACAATGGTGAAATCACCCAACAATGTATTTTTCAGAACGTATCCCTAGCATTACATGATTCATGACTATAGTGTTGTGGTTTAGAGGACAGTCTTTACAGCAGATTGCCTGGGTTCATATAAAAGCTCTGATACTTCCAAGTTGAATGACCTTGGTCAGGTTACTTAACCTCTTTCTCTCTTACTGAGATGGAACATAGTAGTACCTCACAGGGCTGCAGAGAGGAAAGCATGTGTTAATAACGTGCTTGACATGTGGCAAGTACTCTGTAAGTATTTTCTCTTTTAATTCTTGGGGAAAATGAGTAATTCTTTTATCATGAAAAGCTAAAACAAAGTATGAAAAGCTAAGGCAATGTTCTTAATTGTCAATGAGAATAATTATCACACTTATTTTGAAGTATACTCACTAGTATGTAAGGGAATTCCATATTTTGCAGCAACTTGCTTTTTACTTAATTTATATGTCAAGAAATCCTTGGTGTGGTTGCCTTTTGGCTTCTGGGAAGAGGGCAGCATAGCAGTTAAATATTCAGTGGTAATTCCTTGTGAACATAGTGCTTGAGAGATGGTACTAAATGATCCTTGGGGTGTATTCATTCTGTTGCTTCTGTACATTTCCTATGAGACAAAAATCTGAGATTTATTAACATGATATGTGCTATAGATACTGCTGAAAACAAAACAGAAAGAAAATATGATAATGCTGGAGTATCCTACTTTCTATAATTCTTTTAAGACATGCATCTCAAATGTAAATACAGAATGATAAATTTCACCAATTTAAATGGCAGAAAATGTTGCCAGAATAGAAGAGTTTTCTTCCAGGTGATTTCTTTCAATGTGCCAGATTGTTAGCAGAATATGCTATGACTAATCTTAAAGAAAATAGTATGACAAGGAGAACATTATCAGCAAGAACATTATCAGGTGATTTTTCTACCTGTGTTAATGGAGCACTTCTGGAGAGGTGCATTTGTTTCAGGGATCTCATTTTGTCTAGCAACGGATGTGTTCCCGAAGCCATCTGATTGAGAATCTCTTTCAGCCTTCTGAAGAGTTCAAACATCTTTTCTACTGGCTTTTGATCTTTCCTAGGGAAAAACACCTAACAGAAACAGAATAAAAGTAAATGATTCTGGGCTGGGGATTTAGCCCAGTGGTTGCTCCACCTGCCTTGCAAGCGCAAGATCGCAAGTTCTATCCCCGGTACCAAAAAAAAAAAAAAGATTCATGTGGAATAACTGGAACCCTTATGCATTGTTGGTAAGAATGATAAAGGTACAGCCACTCTGGGAAACATATTGAGAGTTAATTAAATAGTTAAAAAAATTTACTAGTCATCCCATTCCTAGATGTTTACCCAAAAGAAGTGAAAATATCAGCTCACACAGAAATTTGTATGTGAATAGTCATAGAACAATTATTAACAATAGACAAAAAGTAGAAACGATAAACAAAATATATATCTTTAAAATACAATACTATTTGGCAGTATTAAAAATGAAATGCTGATATGTTACATGTATGAAAGTAAAAAGCACTATACTAAGTGAAAGAAGCCATACACAGAGACCACATTGCATAATTAATTCAATTTATATGAAATGTCCAAAAGAAACAAATCTTTACAGACAGAATTAGAGGTTGCCTGGGGTAGAGATTGGAAAGAGAAGTAAATGCAAATGAACAAGAGGTTTCTTTTCTGAGTCATAGAAATGTTCTAAAATTAGATTGTGGTAATAATTGCATACTTTTATACATGTAATAAAAATCATCGTATTTCAACAGCAAAAAACCAATCTGATTAAGAAATGGGCAAATGATCAGAATACACATTTCTCAGAAGACACACAAATGACCAAGAAATATATGAAAAAATGTTCAACAGGGAAATGGAAATCAAAAGTACAGTGAAAGGGGTAAGGGATTTAGCTCAGTGGTTCTGCCACCTGCCTTGCAAGCAGAAGGACCCAAGTTCAATCCCCGGTACCCCCAAAAAAGTACAGTGAGATATAATCTCAACCCAGCTAGAATGACTTTATCAAAAAGACAAAATAAAAGTGCTGGTGAGGATGAAGAGAAAGGAGAAGTCTTGTACATTGCTATGAGAATAAATTTAGTATAGTCAGTCTAGGTGTGGTGGGACACTCCTGTAATCTCAGCACTCAAGATGCTGAAGCAGGAAGATCTCCATAAATTCAAGGCCATCCTGGGCTACATAGTGAGTTCAAGACCAGTCTGAACTACATAATAAGACCCTGTTTTAAAAAAACCAAGAAAAGAAAGTAAGTCATTACAGAAAATAGTACAGAACATTCCCAAAAACCTAGAAATAGAACAACCATATGATGCAGTAATCTAACTCCATGATATATATCCAAAAGAAATTAAATTAGTAGCTTGAAGAACCATCTGAATTGCATGTTTAATGCAGTGATATTCATAATATTCAAGGTATAGAGTTAATTTATGTGTCCATTAACGGATGAATGGAAGAAGAAAACATGGTATACATGCACACTGTTGGATATTATACAGCCGTGAAAAGAATGAGATTCTGTCATTTGCAGCAAATGGATATTATGTCAAGTGAAACAAAGCAGACATGGAAAATACCAAATATTCTCACTTAGTTGTGAGAGCTAAAATGTTGATTCATAGGGATAGAGAATAGTGAGAATACAGAGAACAGACAATGGAGAATACTCTGGAAAGGCTGCGAGGGAAGAGAAGAGGGAGAGAGAATGATTAATGGGTACAGGGGTGCAACTGGATAGGAGGAACAAGTTCTTATGTTCTATTGCATAGCAAGCAACTATGATTCACAGCAATTAATTGAGTACTTCAAAATAGCTAGTAGAATGCTCCCAACACAAAGGAATGGTAAATGTCTAAGGTGATGAAGATGCCAATTACACTGACTTGATCACTGTACAATGTATTACATTTAAATGAACCTTATACATATGTAAAGTTATCACGTGTCAACTAAAAATACAAAATATTTGAAAAATTATTAAGTAGTTCACTTAAAATGAGTGAATTTTACAATATATAAATTATGCTTCAATAAGGTTACAAAAGTAAATGATTTTAGAAGTGAGGAAGGCAAATGTCAATTACATAAGGCTTCGTGTCTGAGTATACTTGTACTCTAAAATCATATAAAGTGTTCCTAAATGTCAGAGAAGATCTGTAAAAAAAAGTTCAGTGATTTATGAAGTTTAGTGATTTTAATCTATAATGCTTACCTGTTTCAGGAAAAAAAATCATTGAAAATATCTTAAAGTTTTAAAGTAATTTCATCCTCTTATCCATTCATTGATTGGTTCGTTAATTTAACAAATATTAGCTGAGTGCCTGCTACCTTGGGTGAGGCAATGGGCATACAGTGGTGCACAAGCTGAAATCATCCCTGTGCACGGGGAGGGAGCTGTGTTCTAATAGGAAGATCAGATATCAAAAAAGACAATGAGGGGGCTGGGGATTTAGCTCAATGGTTACACTGCCTGCCTTGCAAGCGCAAGGACCCAAGTTTAAACCCCAGTACCAAAAAAAAAAAAAAAAAAAAGACAATGAACAAAAGATTGGGGAACATGAAGAGATAAGTAGGACTTAAATAGAGTGTGATACATAAGTATACAATGGAATGCTATTCAGCCTTAAAAGTAAAAGTAAATTAGATGATTTACAACAACATAGACAAACCTGGTGAACATTATACTAAAGGAAATAAGCCAGGCACAGAAGAATGAACATTCCATGATCTATCTTCTTAAAAAGTTGAACTCATGGAAACAGAGAATAGAAGAGTGGTTACCACAGGTTGGGTGGAGGAGATGGACAAAAAGATACATCAGCAAAAAGGTATCAAGTTCAATTAGAAGGACTACATATTAAAGATCTATTGCACAGCATGTGACCATTGTTAATAATAATGTATATTTCAAGGGGCAAAGGGGAAGGGAAAGTGGGAGGGGTAGGGGAAAGGAAAGAAGGGAATGGAATTAATATGAGAAAACGGAAAATGGAAACAAAGTCTTTGTAAATAGGGAGGAATGGAGGGGTTGAAAGGAGGGCTGGGCAAGGGTGAAAAATAAGAACCAAGAGAGAGTATGTAAAGGTGCAAATTTCCAATGATGAATGCCATTATATTGTATACCTAAAATGTACCAATGATTAGAATGAATAATTGGTAATGTAAAATAGGAAGAAAAGGTCCAAAGGGGTAGGGGTAAGGGAAGGGGCAGGGGAAAGGAAAGAAGAGAAAGGAAAATAATGAGAAATGGAAAAAATGGAAATAAAGTCTTTGTAAATGGGGAAGGTGGAGGGTGTGAAGGGAGGCTAGGAATGGGGAAAAAAATGAGAACCAAGATGCATTATGTAAAGGTACAATTCCCAGTGAGAAATGTAATTGTGTTGTATACCTACAATGTACCAATAAAATAATTTAAGTAATTTAAAACAATAATGTATATTTCAAAATTTCTGAAAGAGTAGATTTTAGTTATTCACACCCCTCCAAAAAGTGGTAAGTAGGTGAGGTGATGGTACTAATTATCTTGAATTTACTTTTTATACACACAAAAAACCACATTGTATGCCATAAACACATTGTTATTCTTTAATTAAATATAAAAAAAAAACAAGTGAAAATAAACTAGAGAAATAAACTAGAGGCGGAATCCTAAAAGGTGAGAAAAACATTCTGTTGGGAAAATAAGGAGAGGAAGGGAGAAAAAAGGGAAACTAAGAAGAGGTGGAAAGGAGTGTGAGGTCTCTGAGGAGGAAAAGCCCTGGGGATGTCCAAGGAAGTCAAAGGCCCCCACTGCAAGCACAGGATTCAGCAGGAGAGACAGCCTTGTGTTTATCTCTCTTGCTGGTGAGCTGCATTCTGGAAGAGAAGTTTGTCCAGGCATTGATCTTGGCATCTGAAAAATTTTTGTAAACAAAGGAGCCCTTATGGAATTTATGTACTACCAATGGTTGACAAAATACATTAAAAAAATGAAAATAAAACAAAATAATTTTTGAAGAGTTATTGAGAACAAATAGAGCAGAGAAAAATTTGCAGGTTTGAGAGTTTTGTAGATGGGGTTTGTTGTATTTCAAGAACAGAAGTTCAGTGTGGAGCAAAGACCAATAGCGAGGCTTTGGTCCATGGGCTCAGACAGTAGCCAAGTAGGAATTGATATTATACAGTGATGTGCAGACCACAGGGCCTTTGTAGGACTTGGGACTTATTTTAATAAAGTGGGAAATCACTGGAAATTTTAAGGAGAGGGCTGACATAATGTGACTTAAATTTACAAGAATCGCTCTGGCTGCTTGAGGGGATCAGGGTGAAGAATCAAATGTGGAGGCAGGAGAACCAGTTAGAAGGTCTTGGCTCTCTGTATGGCAGACTCAGTACAGAAGGAAATCATTCCCATCCCCTTGGCTATTACATCTCAATAACATGTATCAGCCTTGCTAATTCTGGGGTCCCCCCCCTACTTTAAAGAGAACAAAACCATTTTTTAGTATCTTTAAGAACATTTAAATATTTTTGACCCAAGTATAGATTTGGGTGAACATAAAAGTTTAATTTTCTCATTTATATTTTTCTTTCAGGTACTTACAGAACATCTATGTAGTGCAATGAAGAAATTGCTGACTTCCCTGGACCCTACTAAAGACCGTTTATCTTGTTCGACTGGATAAGTAATGTTAGCCTGCACCTATCTATTGCAAAAAACCAAAAAACTGGTTTTTGAGAACACTGAAAAAATCCTATTTATTTTTACCTTAGAGAAAACTACCTTTTAATATTTATTTTTTCTTACCAAATTGATGCCTATTCAGTATAAAAATGATTATACATGCTTTAATAATAATGTATTAATTTTAATTTCTGGTCTTGGATACAAAAACTGAGAGTTAATAAGGCAGTAATATAATTTTTATCTATAAAATGTGCACATTTGCAATATATGATCTCTAATATAGGTCCCATTTGGTTCCAAAATAATGCTGTCATTCCAAAAGCTGTATAAATAGATCTTATCCCTCACAGTATTAGAAGCATATGTGTGTAATTAAATACTTTCATACTGAACTATGAATACAAGTATATCCCTCCAACAGCAACTTGCCTTGTACGTGAAGCTGTAAATGTCCAAGTAGTGCAGAAGAGTGAGTCCAATGAGGTAAGACTGATGGGACCTCTCTGTGAGAGGCAGGCGGCAGAATTCCATCATCGCATCCTCCAGTTTGGGGTTGGTGCTGTTAGCATCACAAGAATACAACCAGAACACTCGAGAAATAATCTACAAATTGGAAGGAGAAAAATATTTTCGCTGTGAATCATTTGATTACTATCTGTCTACTTTGAGAGGAGTTTTGTGTCGTCTCAATTTTCAGGTACAACATTAAGAATCAAGTAACTTTAAAGCACTAGTTACTATTAATAAAACTAGAGGATGCACAGTTCACTCGAAAGCTTAAGAAATAAGACAGGGAGAAAAGAAACAGAGAGATCCAAGATGAATCCTAAATTTCTTGCTTGAACAACAGGGTGAATGATGATACCAAGAGTAAGTTTGGAAAAATGACTACCTTAAGACTCACGCTGCTTTTCACTTTTTGCTTTTGTCTAATTAAAACTGCATTTCATCTCACTAATCATTCAAAGTTATAATCTTGTACAGTATACTCTGTGGGTCTAGAGATGCAAACAAAATTTTTAAAAGCCCAGAATCATACAATAATGTGAGTCACCCATTCTAGACAGCAATATAAGTACCTCTGAAGTGTGCAAGGGAAGATATGTATGACTATGGAAAGATGCCCGTCCTTCACCATCAGGTAGAAATAATGAGAAAAGCTTATGAAATTCTAGATTGTAGAAGCTTTCCTTTTTCCTTTTAAAAGTAATAAGAATGTACACTGTCCTTTTTTTTTTTCTTTCTGAAATGAACGTGCTATTCAGAAGCCAAACACCTGATTGCTGAAATTAGATCTTAGGACCAAATGAACAAGAGGCAAGATCAAAAGAAAAAGGCAAATGGATATTATTTGCTAGCACAAGAGAAAGAAAAGTAAAAGCAAAGGAGTGTTAATTTTTATATGGGGGAACCAATTAGAATGACATGAACAAACTTAAATATCTTCCAAAGAAAGCCTTCAAGGCTTTTTATAAACTTTATCTAACATTAGAGAATAAAAATGACACATTCTATCACATGTAAGTTTTGAATGGATGGGGCCTTGAGCTCTGCAACTCTTTTGGAAAATTTTTATGACATTTCCAGACAATGGACTCGAGAAAAGGATAAAAGATAAGATATTTTGACTGGAAAACCCTATTATCAGGATATGAGAAAATGACATTATTCATTTGCACACCCCACAATGTTTACTAAAATCACAAATTTATCCATAATTCCCTTGACCACATCTAAGTCTTTTATTCAGACTTTGAAAAGTAAAAATGCATATCCATTTTTATTTTACTTACAACAAATGACAGATATTTTCCATGCCCTTCAATTAGGTTACTGAAGTTTGACTTATATATCATACAGTAAGTGCAAATTTAACTCAGATCTTGTGTTTGTGATAGTGAATATAATTATAAATGGCATCAAATGTTCAAGAACGCCATGGGGAGTAATGAAAAGGAGAGATCAAAGCCGGCAGGGAGAAGGATAAATAAAAACATGGAAAAAAACACAGGTGGGCCTCTAATTTTGCCATTTGCATGCAAAACTTACCAGATTCGTATGCAACTTCTCTGTGATTTACTGACAAGTACTTAACAAATGCTAAACTAGATTTAACTTCTAAAAACTGTGTAAGCACAAATCATACCACCCACCTCCACTCTGTTATCTGGGATAGGGATAGCTAGCAACTTGTCGATACTTGTGTTGGACATCCCTGTTGCTCTCTTCAGTTCTTCTTTCAGTTCATCAACATTTTTAAACATTTCTATTAACTGATCTGCAAGAAAATATGCACACAAAACCCACATGTCAAATATAATGTTATTTATTTAGTTATAGCAACATAAAGAAACCTTCTAGCCTAAAATATATGCAATACATACATCTTGTCAGACAGATGTCTCTCAGTTTTGGCAAACTCTGCATCTTTAAGATCTATTTCTATCTGATTTTTAGACTTGTTCTTATTATGATAATCATTAACTCAAGGTAACAGATTGCTCTGGGTTGTAAATTTTCCTAAGGTGTCTAGCACTAAAGGTTGATTCAAGGAAAATATGGATTCCTCATAGATTTTGATCACACAATGCACTAAATAAATATCTGTCTGTTTGATTTAAAACATCACACAATTCAAAACACTTTTTAACCTGGGATTATATGATATTATCAACTAGGGATAAGGTTTGATAAACTTGGAACATAATGGTCCAGAGTGTTTTTCCTTAACTTTACATAGCATGCCATAGTTTATAAAGTTTTCACAAAAATTGTCTCAATTTTAAATAAATTTTTTGTTTGTTTTTTTGAGATAGGGTCTCACTATATAGTTCCAGTTGGCCTGGAACACATGATCCTCCTGCCTCAGCTTCCTGAATGCTAGGATTACAGGCATGTGCCACTACACCTGGCTCTCATTTTAAATGGAATATGTTTAACTCCAAACTCTTTTAGGACAGCCATTATAATTATTTCATATCTGGGTCACTTAAGGTCCAGTAAACAATATTTTGATTTTATTTTAGCAGATTGTAATCTCCACTCTGCAAATGCCTTTCAATTTCTTTTATTAAGAATGACTCATGCAAAATGACCTCTTTATTCCTGGACTTTGTGTCCTTGTACTTTGGTGGCTGTCTGTTATCCAAAATTTGGAATGCTTTTCTTTTCAGTACTGAGGCTCTATGCAAAGAAGAAATACATTGCAGGATGCATCATGCTCAGAATACTAATAGAAATTTCTGAATTGAAATTTCTGCAGACAGCAGTGCATCTTTTTATTTTTTAGTCAGATTATCCTCACAGAAGCAAAGAAATGTTGTCCTTGCTCATGCAGCCAACTATGCAACACGCTTTAATATATAAGAGAAACAAAAGGTGAACAGTGTAACTAGGTAAAGTTTGAAGCTCTTTTTGCTGTGAAATCAAATTTCCCTGTGTCAGTGTCTGCTTGCTTGCTGTGTGTTTGCTTTAAACAAGTAACCGTACTTGAAAGAATCAGATTTCTCACGTGAAAGAACAGATAGAAAAATGGATTTGGTTGGGACCTTTGGGAAAGCTTGTCTTAAACTGCAGCGTGAGAATCACAGGCGTTCTAGTATGACAGCATTTAAAATACGAATGGGGAACCACCTGGCTGCTCGGAAGTGTCTGCGCTGTTATTGACATGCAGCAAGGCCTCAATGGCTGGTATTAACTGTGTGATATTTTCCAAGTAATTCATTTGCAATGCCTGTTCCAGGAACCTGGAGCAAAACAGAAGAGAAGAAATTCAATGAAGCATAACAACATTTTGAGAAGATATTTCACCAAGGAAGAACACAATGGAAAATTTACCGATCCATATTCAAATTAATTTTGTTTATGTCTCCAGTCAGCAAATTTCTCAGTTTTTCAGATATAATATTGTCATGGTACAGGAAGCTGGTTGCGATGTCAGTGCCCAGCTCTGCTGCTTCAAGAAGTTGCAGATGAAACACACTGTCTTCACACAGATTCCCAAAGCTCGTATTAGAGAGCCAGCAGGCTTTCTCTATTGAGTTGAAAGTTTCTGATTCACAAAGGAGCTCAGTCAAGTTTCGAAGTTGAGACAGCTTTCCAAAAGGGGAAAGAGTGGGAATAGGTTGATTAAATTATTTTACATAGCATCTGAGAAAAAGCAAGCGAAGTGATTCACTTAAAATAAATACTGTGTACATATTTAGTTAGTTGGCATTTGGCATTGCTTTTATTACAAAGCCTTCTTTTCGGTCATTTGAATTTATTGTCCTCTTAAAAACTCTGTAAAAACTTATTAGATCTGGCTCTGTCAAACAAACTCACAGGTTTAGAAAATGTAGTTTTTAAAAAAGAAGAAAACCAAAAGGGCAAAGTATTTTGGAGTTATCCAATTTAAATCACAAACACTTCAACTAATTTTGTATTTTGATTTAGAGTTTAAATCATGAGTGAGGGCAGAAAAAAAGCAGGTTTGCTTTGAAGCTTTAAAAAGGTCTTTCTCCTTCATGCCCTTTGGGATGGCTATGATCAAAACACTAGAAAGTAACAAAGGTTTATCAGGATGTGGAGAAATTACAACACTGTGAACTGCTGCTGGAATGTAAAGTGGTACCGCTACTCGAGAAAACAGTGTGGCATTTCCTCACAAAATTAGAAATACATTTAGTATATGACCCAGCAATTCCACATCTGGGAATACTCCACAGGGAATTGAAAACAGGGTCTTGATATACTTCCACACTGATTTGATAGTACCATGATCTGTAATAGTCAAGCATCCATCAACAAATGAAGGGATAAACAAAATGGCATTTTATTTTAAGCCTTAAACAGGACATTCTTTCTTATAATGCAACATGGATGAAAGTTGAGGATACTATAAGTGGAAC
The DNA here is from genome assembly GCF_000247695.1 of Heterocephalus glaber. Next base: position 1,113,301 of record NW_004624765.1, on the reverse strand, counting down.
GAATATTGTATAATTCCACTTATCTGAGGTACCCAGAACAGTGAAAGTAATAGATTCAAAAGCAGAAAGGAGGCCATGGGCTCCCAGTGACTGTGACAAGGGAGAAATGAGTTCTTTAGTAGGACAGAGTTTCAATCTTACAAAATGAAATGTGTTCTGATGATTGATTGCACAATAATGTGAATGTAATGAACACAATTGAATTAAAGGATTCAATTGGTTATGATGTAAATATTTTGTTATGGTATTATATCACAATTAAAAATTGACAAAAAATTTTAAAAGTCTTTCTTAAGTTGCACCATGATAATCATATGCATTCTAATGTGACACTTATTAAAATATGGATGGAAGCACACCTGGTTTCTCAGGACCTTGTGCTTGCGAGGCAGGCATGGTGTCACTGAGCTAAATTCCCAGCCCCTTTCTGCTTTCTTTTGTATTGAAGGAAACTAAGGGCTTTTGTCTGATAGAAGCACTTAAAGAGGCTTAAAAATCCCCAAACCCAGAGGAAAATGGAAATCAAATGATTTTCTAAGCTATCAACTATATTTTTCTGTATGCTTCACTATGCTCTGCGTATTTTGAGGATATAGTCCCAGGTGATATATCCCGAGGAAAAGGAATTTGCCTCTGGGAAAGCTGACTCTGTCATGCTTAGAAGTAACCCACAGCTATTCTTTTTTAAGAAAGCAAATAAATTAAAGCAATGTCTAACGAAACAAATGTACTGTCATTCATTGTAGCTTAGTTTCCAATCAGAAGTTACATTTTACAGAAATGAAGTATTTCATGGTACGGGCATAGGTATGGGAATATTTCTTCCCATATATCAAATGAGAAAGGCACAATGATGTGTCTTTAATAAGAGGTTTACAGTAACTATATGAAGGCCATAGAAATTAATCACTGATCATTTTAGATAGAAATGTCATTGGTTTATTTTCCACTGTAATTAATATTATAATTGACTTCTGGCTTGGAACTACCTAAAATGCCTTTATATGCATGAAAACTCTACTTATTAGTTTTATAGCTATAAGAAATTTTCCATTCTGGAATAGACCAAATCATTTTACTAACTGTAACTATGTATTTGCCACACTATTCTTTTGCTTTATTTTCTAAATACCAGATATAATTAAATCTTTCACAAAAGGAGCCAAACCCCTATACAACATCCTTCACTGTCTGTTCTTTTGGTGTTTTCTTAAATAAAAAGTTTAAATATTGTTGATATATTTGTTCTCCTTTGAGAGTATAATAAATTTCAATGCCTTTTACCCAAGTGAAACTGAAATATGCTTTTTAGTTAAAAGTTTGACATCCATGTATGGGAAACCAGTAAAAGTCCATATAGTATAGTCCTAGATTGATGAGATAAAATTCACTGAAGGAGAAATTGGAAATCTCTTCTGAAGTTGGGTTGGTTCTCTTAAATATGAATTTAAATCAGGGTCAGTGACATGGAATGCACTGAGCAGCATTCGGGTCACTTAGTATTTGTCATCATTAACTACTTTATTCTAAGAGCAATACATGCATTAAATTTTTAGAAGCTACCTGGATCATTCATAAGCAATATAAAATCAGTGTAAATAATCAATCTGAATTAAAAGCATGCGTCAGCTTCAGACTGGATTTGTCAAAGCCTTGTGTACAGGCCCTGTCTCCTTTATCATAAGAGGGTTTCATCTTATAACTGGGTGATGATCCAGAACCAACTTCATTTCTAAATACGATGGAATTCCCCAGTTCCTGCTGGTTCCCAATGTCATCTGAATCAGAATTCTAATGAAGACTTCACAATATCATAGGCTTAGTATGATAAAGCAGGTATATTCTTGGCTTTTGGTAGGTAAGTGGAGGAAGAAGGGATCTATTTAAAAATGTAAAGGTGTAACAATAAAAATAGCATCTTTTTCCGCTATAGGGAACAACTTTTGGGGGGGGGGGGCGGGATAGTGGGAATTGAGCCCAGGGGCTTCTCAATGAGCTACAAGCTACATTCATAACCCTTTCAAAATTTTTTATTTTAAGACAAGGTCTTGCTAAATCACCAAGTTCCCCAGACTGAACTTTAGTGTGTGATCTTCCTGCCTCAGCACCCCAGAGTGCTAGAATTATAGACATACAGGACCACACCTGGAGGAGAGCAACCATCTCATGCATTGTTCTCCGATCAGGAAGTTCTGCTTCCTACCAAAGAATTGGAGAGAATAATAGATAAAACAAAGAATGAAAGGAGGAGAAGCTCAAAAATAACACAATATTCAGTCTAGAGCAAAAGGCTGGGGAACAAGGAAAGATCACCAATGAAGGACAGGCATTTGGCATTTTGGAGGATTTACACTGCCGCCTTAGGAATGTTAGAGTAAGAGCAACCTAGTCATAAAACGGTTGGGGTTTGTCTGCGTGTTTTCATGTGTACTGAGTATTTTTCGTGTGTATTACTCTATGCCAGGAGATGACAGCACAAAGAGACGGCTAAAAAATGTTTCTCGTGGAGTTAGGTCTAGAACTGAATGTGTTCTGTCAATTTCAAATAGCTGTCATGCTTGTTATAAATGGAAGTGCATTTTCTACCTAAGGGACAAAAATTGTAGTTTATTTCCATTTTCATGGCTCCTATTTTTCACAGTGTAATTCTCAAGGGAAGCATTACATTCAAATTGTGGGTGGCTCTGGAAACTACCCTTAATCCCACTCCCACTCCATTAGTTTAAATGGGAAAAGTTGTATTGGTTCCATTTCCCTAGTGTGTACTGTGTGCAGCCTGGTTACTTCCCAACTAAAGAACTTTGATGAATAATTGCCCAGGGAACGCAATTACATCAAAAGTGCTCTCCTTTAACATTTGTTAAAATATTCCGGAATCAAGTGTTAAACTCCTACTATATGCTAGATTATTGGTCATTATAGCTGAAGAATGCATGATTTTATCAGAGATTACACTGTAGTGAGGAAATAGATCTTGTAGAATCAACAAACCATAATATCAAGTAATGCTCCAAAGGCCAGAAATCATTAGAGATTCATTTTTCTTAAGCTTCATATCTCATCAGCTTGCCATGTCATGTCAATTTGATTTCCTAAATTACTCTTGAAACTGTCTCTTCCTTCTATTTTTCACCACTGATACTGTGTGGGCCCTCTCTTTTTACTTAGACTATTGCAAAAATAGCCTACTTCACTTTCTTCCAATCTCATTTTCCAGAAAAATCTCTTTCTAAAATCCAGATTTTATACCCTTCAAATTCACAACTTTCCAGTATCAAATTCTAACTCCTCTTCCTCCTCCTCCTCCTTCACCTCCTCCTCCTTCTCCTTCTTTTTCCCCTCAGACAGAGTCTTGCTATGTAGTTCAGGCTGGCCTTAAACTTGTGGCAAGCCTGCCTCACCCTCCTGAGTGCTGCTAGGATCATAGGCATGTGTCACCATGCCTGTTTTAAATTCTAGCTTCTTGACTGAGCAGAAAGAGGTCTTTGGAATGTGGGCTCAGCTTCTTTTCACAGCCCTCTTTCTTCCCTTCTCCATAGGCACCTTCTACTTCAAGTAGACACATAACTCTGGCTGACCTATTTCTGTCTTTCAGTTTCACGTCTCTGAATAAACACGTCTCTATCTGGAATGCACAACCTTGCCTAAGCCTACACAGCCTTCACAACTCAGAGTAAACATCTCCTCTACAAAATTTCCTCTCTTCCCCCCTATAGCCTACAACATGATTTCAATATTCCATCTCTACTCATAGGGATCCTCTACATCCACATATCACAGCTCTTATCTTACTATGTTATACTTGCTGATCTGCTTTTTCCAGCTCCTCTACTGGATGGATTATAAGCACTTTGAGTTTAGAGATTATGTCTTATAAATAAATACAGTAGAATTATGAAAACACAGATAATGGACGGAAAGAATAAATGGATAAATATCAGGAGGACAGATGCCAAAGTCAATATCCTGGCTGGAAAAAAAGAGAAAAGGCTATACTACAGTGCAGTAGAAGGAGTGACATTTAAATTTGTCCATGAAAGATGAGCAGGAATTTACTAGATGAATACATAACTTCTTTCTTATTTGCACAAATTAAGATAATGCTAAACTAAGTACATTAGAAATTTTGATTCATGGAGATGACTAGGGCTAAACAGTAGGTAATCTAAGTAGCATAGTTATTTGTAATATACATGGACATCATGTTTTGCATGCCTGCTTAATTATAACATGTTGATTATACAGCAAATCATCTTGCTTGTCCTGAATAAACCAGTTCTAATTTTACTTTATCCCTGGTTACATAAATCCAATTAAACTGTTGTTCTTATTAGGAAAGCTGTTTTCAAAAGTTAACAGGGTTATTTAAGAAATGAAGCGAATTTCATGATAACCTGTATATTCATGAGCTAAGCAAAGAATAATGGACAAATAAGTACAAATTGATTCAAACTTAAGAACTTAAAGTTTTTTGGTTTCTTTCCTCCCATTTTCAATGGGTTCTAATGTAACTTACTAGTTTTTATTTCTGATAATAATAGTAAAAATAGAATAAACTGTTTAGATTTTTTTTAATATGGTAAAGTCAAAACATAACTTTTGAAATCTTTTATAGGTTTAAATACTAAAATAAATTAGAAATCATATTATAAATCCTTTTTCAAATTATGCAGCTCTATCAAGATAACTGTACTATTAGCCATTTTTATATGCATGTACTGTAATTAGGCTCTTCTGGTTCATTTTATGTAGCGATGGCTACTGATTAAAAACAAACCATTATATAACATCAAACAAACGTCACCTTTTTTCCAGCATAAATCTAGAGTCAAAATAGGATCATCATTAGCAAAAGTCAGAATTAAAACTTAGACTGAAAGTATCTTGCCAAAGTTTTCTAGGAAGTATTGATGTTTATTTTTTTTCTTTCATGGCTTACTTTTGATTTTAGGACTTCAGGAACTGAGGGGAAGTAATCCTCATAGGAACCATTTCGAAGAAAAGATTTTTTAAATCGAATTGTGGACTGCAGAAGTCTTAGATTTTCTGTAAAGGGAAGAAGAGTTACTTTATGTGAATTGCAAGGTCATTTGAGAAGTACTTTTGAAAGACACATTTACCCTGATTTATTGCTAAGTTTTTTTAACATAATAGCCAAGTTCAATATAAATAGAACATGAGTGAAAATTTAACCTTTCCTTGAACCATGTGAACTATAGAGTTCATTGTTTTAATAATATTCATACACAATCTACTTAGAGATAAAAATATCTCTAGCAAAGGTATTACATGTTTTTTGCTCTTTTTGAACTACATATGCTTTCATTCCCAACTTTTGGATCTATTAATAAAGTATTGGGGGGGAAAGATTGTATAATCACTATGATGTAAATATCCCCTTACAACCTTGATTAATTCATTCATGGTAAACACGGCTTATGTTATTTGTACAAATGTTGTTCTATTTGCTTGTCATAAAGTCTCAAAAATACTCCTGTGTTAAAAAAAGTATGACTCCTAGAAAATGTGAGAAAATAGATGTTTTCTCTTTAAAATTTTTAAAAAATTGACTTAATTGTAATCTTCGTGGTTGCTTATATGGGAAAAAAATTGAAAATAAAATGAGTGAGGGTAAGAAATGAAAAATAGTCTGTCACAAAAATGCTTTTGTTTATGTAATTTACATCTCCTTTTGGAACTCTATTGTCAGTCTTCCTTATTACTGTAACAATGAAGACTATCACAGGCATAGGAAACGTGTACAAGGGTTATGTGATCCCTTGATGACTCTGGATATTTGAAAAGTTTGTCCAAGCAGCCATTATTACATGATACAGTACATGATCATTATATTAAAGCTTGTCCAGGTAGCCTGCTGGCACTAGTAGCAGGACAGAATATAATAATATGAGTAAATATTTCCTATATAAATCAAATTCTCAAACTGAAACTGACACATATGAAAAATATGTTCTAAAAAGTTCTTTCGTTGTTAAGCAAGCATCTTAGAAGACAATATGTTAGAATGGAAATAGAAACCTTGAGCAAAGTTTTACTATTAATAAGAGTATTACCTGGTGATCCCCTGGCCAAATTGTTAGTCACATTTCTCACACACGCCAAGTAAGGAAAGTAAGGACTATTGGATGAGATATTTAAGATAGCATCTTCAAAGTTTTCCAGGATTAGGAGCCTTTAGAATTAGAAAAAGAACGTATAAGTTAAGTCATCTAAAAGGAAAACAAAGTTGTTTTGTTGAATTCATGTTAGTCAAAGGTTGTTTGGGGTTGCACAGCTGCAGAGCTGTACGTTTTCCTTCAACAAGCCTGACAAGGTGGAAACTATTCTCGATTCTCTGAGTACTTGCTTTCTCCAAAGGCATTCTATTTATATTTAATTATTTTAACATTTATTTTCAAATTAATCACATCAAATTAGTTGCCATGTGAGGACATAACCTAAGGTTTCTAAGGCATATGTACCTGAGTAAGTGTGTGTGTGTGTGTGTGTGTGTGTGATGAGGTGATGTGTGCCCCATCAATTCAATTGTGAGGCACCATCTCTGTTTTACAACATCTGCCCTTAGCATCTACTATTGAATGCTATGTACAGTACAAAGACTGAAGGTCAACATCGAATTTGGAAGCCATCTGATTTGAATCAAAATATATAATTTGCAAATTAACTAGTCCTATCAGATGCTTAACTCAGATTTTATTAAAGTGCTAGTAGGAAAGATGTAACCTGGCATAGCTACTAAATGTAGGAAAATGTTCGACTTAATATTAAAGAAAGCTCAGGGTTCCTAGATGAGAGTTAATGATACTGGATCTTTCAGGAACTCAAAAAGGAAAAATTCAATGGCAGGAAAAGTCCTTAATATGGCAATAAGATTAAAGTGGAGTGGTTATATGGCTGGCTCTTATTTAAATACAAGTTTTTTTAAAAGAACCAATTCCCGTCGTTTCTCGGCCTTTTGGCTACGATCAAGCGTAGAAGAACCAATTCCCAAAGCCTTTTACTTTTTTCTTAGGCATTTCATTGAATAAAGACTTTTGATAATATTTTTGGTTGCCTTAGATCTTTAAGCTCTCTGACAGTTATTCTCATTATTCATCAAAGCCTTCTTTTAGGTAATCAATGCCATTTATCAATTTACCTATAAAAGACAAGAGAACGTATTCTTAGAATAAGTTTTCTGGTCTAAATAACAAGAATCTATCAGGGAAATTTCTAAATCACATCATGACTATTGAAAACCCACAGGAATATGATAGTTTAACCATACAAATATCAAGTCATGTCTATATATAGTCAAGTTTCACGGATTGTCCCATCACCCATGACCTCAGTGGTCAGGTCAAATCAAGGTCATGGTAAACAACATACTCACAGCCTGAGACAAAAACCCCTCACAGAAGCTGTCTTAAGACAAAACCTCCTGAGCCAATGTTTTGACACATACGATAGCTTTAAAAATTTTGACAGAAATGGGAGGCAGTCTCAGAAAGAAGATCCAGAGGTAAAGTAGAAGATGGGATTTTAGAATCTAAAATATCTAGGCAGAGACAAATGAAACTATGGCAATAATTATAAATTTATTATATCATTTTCTTTTGGAAGCACTAATCCATTTATTTTGACTATAGTAGTAAGTATAAGTTTAAAGAACAACTTAGTCTCCTATGAATAACTCAAAGGTATGTTAATTCACTTAATTTTGTATCCTACTCTTCCCTCACTCTGACTGGCATTTTTGATTTGTACTCTTGAGTTGACAGCTATGAATGGTAAATATATAAGTAAAAGAGATCTAGGAAGCTTCAGAAATACTGGCCATTTATCTGAGATGTGGTCAGCAGGGCATCTCTGGACAGTATGTGGGGTAGTTACCCTTCCTTCCTTAGTGAATGGTCTCTCTCTCTCTCTCTCTCTCTCTCTCTCTCTCTCTCTCTC
>NW_004624765.1:1080515-1101417 GCF_000247695.1 Heterocephalus glaber | reverse complement strand
GGGCATAGGTATGGGAATATTTCTTCCCATATATCAAATGAGAAAGGCACAATGATGTGTCTTTAATAAGAGGTTTACAGTAACTATATGAAGGCCATAGAAATTAATCACTGATCATTTTAGATAGAAATGTCATTGGTTTATTTTCCACTGTAATTAATATTATAATTGACTTCTGGCTTGGAACTACCTAAAATGCCTTTATATGCATGAAAACTCTACTTATTAGTTTTATAGCTATAAGAAATTTTCCATTCTGGAATAGACCAAATCATTTTACTAACTGTAACTATGTATTTGCCACACTATTCTTTTGCTTTATTTTCTAAATACCAGATATAATTAAATCTTTCACAAAAGGAGCCAAACCCCTATACAACATCCTTCACTGTCTGTTCTTTTGGTGTTTTCTTAAATAAAAAGTTTAAATATTGTTGATATATTTGTTCTCCTTTGAGAGTATAATAAATTTCAATGCCTTTTACCCAAGTGAAACTGAAATATGCTTTTTAGTTAAAAGTTTGACATCCATGTATGGGAAACCAGTAAAAGTCCATATAGTATAGTCCTAGATTGATGAGATAAAATTCACTGAAGGAGAAATTGGAAATCTCTTCTGAAGTTGGGTTGGTTCTCTTAAATATGAATTTAAATCAGGGTCAGTGACATGGAATGCACTGAGCAGCATTCGGGTCACTTAGTATTTGTCATCATTAACTACTTTATTCTAAGAGCAATACATGCATTAAATTTTTAGAAGCTACCTGGATCATTCATAAGCAATATAAAATCAGTGTAAATAATCAATCTGAATTAAAAGCATGCGTCAGCTTCAGACTGGATTTGTCAAAGCCTTGTGTACAGGCCCTGTCTCCTTTATCATAAGAGGGTTTCATCTTATAACTGGGTGATGATCCAGAACCAACTTCATTTCTAAATACGATGGAATTCCCCAGTTCCTGCTGGTTCCCAATGTCATCTGAATCAGAATTCTAATGAAGACTTCACAATATCATAGGCTTAGTATGATAAAGCAGGTATATTCTTGGCTTTTGGTAGGTAAGTGGAGGAAGAAGGGATCTATTTAAAAATGTAAAGGTGTAACAATAAAAATAGCATCTTTTTCCGCTATAGGGAACAACTTTTGGGGGGGGGGGGCGGGATAGTGGGAATTGAGCCCAGGGGCTTCTCAATGAGCTACAAGCTACATTCATAACCCTTTCAAAATTTTTTATTTTAAGACAAGGTCTTGCTAAATCACCAAGTTCCCCAGACTGAACTTTAGTGTGTGATCTTCCTGCCTCAGCACCCCAGAGTGCTAGAATTATAGACATACAGGACCACACCTGGAGGAGAGCAACCATCTCATGCATTGTTCTCCGATCAGGAAGTTCTGCTTCCTACCAAAGAATTGGAGAGAATAATAGATAAAACAAAGAATGAAAGGAGGAGAAGCTCAAAAATAACACAATATTCAGTCTAGAGCAAAAGGCTGGGGAACAAGGAAAGATCACCAATGAAGGACAGGCATTTGGCATTTTGGAGGATTTACACTGCCGCCTTAGGAATGTTAGAGTAAGAGCAACCTAGTCATAAAACGGTTGGGGTTTGTCTGCGTGTTTTCATGTGTACTGAGTATTTTTCGTGTGTATTACTCTATGCCAGGAGATGACAGCACAAAGAGACGGCTAAAAAATGTTTCTCGTGGAGTTAGGTCTAGAACTGAATGTGTTCTGTCAATTTCAAATAGCTGTCATGCTTGTTATAAATGGAAGTGCATTTTCTACCTAAGGGACAAAAATTGTAGTTTATTTCCATTTTCATGGCTCCTATTTTTCACAGTGTAATTCTCAAGGGAAGCATTACATTCAAATTGTGGGTGGCTCTGGAAACTACCCTTAATCCCACTCCCACTCCATTAGTTTAAATGGGAAAAGTTGTATTGGTTCCATTTCCCTAGTGTGTACTGTGTGCAGCCTGGTTACTTCCCAACTAAAGAACTTTGATGAATAATTGCCCAGGGAACGCAATTACATCAAAAGTGCTCTCCTTTAACATTTGTTAAAATATTCCGGAATCAAGTGTTAAACTCCTACTATATGCTAGATTATTGGTCATTATAGCTGAAGAATGCATGATTTTATCAGAGATTACACTGTAGTGAGGAAATAGATCTTGTAGAATCAACAAACCATAATATCAAGTAATGCTCCAAAGGCCAGAAATCATTAGAGATTCATTTTTCTTAAGCTTCATATCTCATCAGCTTGCCATGTCATGTCAATTTGATTTCCTAAATTACTCTTGAAACTGTCTCTTCCTTCTATTTTTCACCACTGATACTGTGTGGGCCCTCTCTTTTTACTTAGACTATTGCAAAAATAGCCTACTTCACTTTCTTCCAATCTCATTTTCCAGAAAAATCTCTTTCTAAAATCCAGATTTTATACCCTTCAAATTCACAACTTTCCAGTATCAAATTCTAACTCCTCTTCCTCCTCCTCCTCCTTCACCTCCTCCTCCTTCTCCTTCTTTTTCCCCTCAGACAGAGTCTTGCTATGTAGTTCAGGCTGGCCTTAAACTTGTGGCAAGCCTGCCTCACCCTCCTGAGTGCTGCTAGGATCATAGGCATGTGTCACCATGCCTGTTTTAAATTCTAGCTTCTTGACTGAGCAGAAAGAGGTCTTTGGAATGTGGGCTCAGCTTCTTTTCACAGCCCTCTTTCTTCCCTTCTCCATAGGCACCTTCTACTTCAAGTAGACACATAACTCTGGCTGACCTATTTCTGTCTTTCAGTTTCACGTCTCTGAATAAACACGTCTCTATCTGGAATGCACAACCTTGCCTAAGCCTACACAGCCTTCACAACTCAGAGTAAACATCTCCTCTACAAAATTTCCTCTCTTCCCCCCTATAGCCTACAACATGATTTCAATATTCCATCTCTACTCATAGGGATCCTCTACATCCACATATCACAGCTCTTATCTTACTATGTTATACTTGCTGATCTGCTTTTTCCAGCTCCTCTACTGGATGGATTATAAGCACTTTGAGTTTAGAGATTATGTCTTATAAATAAATACAGTAGAATTATGAAAACACAGATAATGGACGGAAAGAATAAATGGATAAATATCAGGAGGACAGATGCCAAAGTCAATATCCTGGCTGGAAAAAAAGAGAAAAGGCTATACTACAGTGCAGTAGAAGGAGTGACATTTAAATTTGTCCATGAAAGATGAGCAGGAATTTACTAGATGAATACATAACTTCTTTCTTATTTGCACAAATTAAGATAATGCTAAACTAAGTACATTAGAAATTTTGATTCATGGAGATGACTAGGGCTAAACAGTAGGTAATCTAAGTAGCATAGTTATTTGTAATATACATGGACATCATGTTTTGCATGCCTGCTTAATTATAACATGTTGATTATACAGCAAATCATCTTGCTTGTCCTGAATAAACCAGTTCTAATTTTACTTTATCCCTGGTTACATAAATCCAATTAAACTGTTGTTCTTATTAGGAAAGCTGTTTTCAAAAGTTAACAGGGTTATTTAAGAAATGAAGCGAATTTCATGATAACCTGTATATTCATGAGCTAAGCAAAGAATAATGGACAAATAAGTACAAATTGATTCAAACTTAAGAACTTAAAGTTTTTTGGTTTCTTTCCTCCCATTTTCAATGGGTTCTAATGTAACTTACTAGTTTTTATTTCTGATAATAATAGTAAAAATAGAATAAACTGTTTAGATTTTTTTTAATATGGTAAAGTCAAAACATAACTTTTGAAATCTTTTATAGGTTTAAATACTAAAATAAATTAGAAATCATATTATAAATCCTTTTTCAAATTATGCAGCTCTATCAAGATAACTGTACTATTAGCCATTTTTATATGCATGTACTGTAATTAGGCTCTTCTGGTTCATTTTATGTAGCGATGGCTACTGATTAAAAACAAACCATTATATAACATCAAACAAACGTCACCTTTTTTCCAGCATAAATCTAGAGTCAAAATAGGATCATCATTAGCAAAAGTCAGAATTAAAACTTAGACTGAAAGTATCTTGCCAAAGTTTTCTAGGAAGTATTGATGTTTATTTTTTTTCTTTCATGGCTTACTTTTGATTTTAGGACTTCAGGAACTGAGGGGAAGTAATCCTCATAGGAACCATTTCGAAGAAAAGATTTTTTAAATCGAATTGTGGACTGCAGAAGTCTTAGATTTTCTGTAAAGGGAAGAAGAGTTACTTTATGTGAATTGCAAGGTCATTTGAGAAGTACTTTTGAAAGACACATTTACCCTGATTTATTGCTAAGTTTTTTTAACATAATAGCCAAGTTCAATATAAATAGAACATGAGTGAAAATTTAACCTTTCCTTGAACCATGTGAACTATAGAGTTCATTGTTTTAATAATATTCATACACAATCTACTTAGAGATAAAAATATCTCTAGCAAAGGTATTACATGTTTTTTGCTCTTTTTGAACTACATATGCTTTCATTCCCAACTTTTGGATCTATTAATAAAGTATTGGGGGGGAAAGATTGTATAATCACTATGATGTAAATATCCCCTTACAACCTTGATTAATTCATTCATGGTAAACACGGCTTATGTTATTTGTACAAATGTTGTTCTATTTGCTTGTCATAAAGTCTCAAAAATACTCCTGTGTTAAAAAAAGTATGACTCCTAGAAAATGTGAGAAAATAGATGTTTTCTCTTTAAAATTTTTAAAAAATTGACTTAATTGTAATCTTCGTGGTTGCTTATATGGGAAAAAAATTGAAAATAAAATGAGTGAGGGTAAGAAATGAAAAATAGTCTGTCACAAAAATGCTTTTGTTTATGTAATTTACATCTCCTTTTGGAACTCTATTGTCAGTCTTCCTTATTACTGTAACAATGAAGACTATCACAGGCATAGGAAACGTGTACAAGGGTTATGTGATCCCTTGATGACTCTGGATATTTGAAAAGTTTGTCCAAGCAGCCATTATTACATGATACAGTACATGATCATTATATTAAAGCTTGTCCAGGTAGCCTGCTGGCACTAGTAGCAGGACAGAATATAATAATATGAGTAAATATTTCCTATATAAATCAAATTCTCAAACTGAAACTGACACATATGAAAAATATGTTCTAAAAAGTTCTTTCGTTGTTAAGCAAGCATCTTAGAAGACAATATGTTAGAATGGAAATAGAAACCTTGAGCAAAGTTTTACTATTAATAAGAGTATTACCTGGTGATCCCCTGGCCAAATTGTTAGTCACATTTCTCACACACGCCAAGTAAGGAAAGTAAGGACTATTGGATGAGATATTTAAGATAGCATCTTCAAAGTTTTCCAGGATTAGGAGCCTTTAGAATTAGAAAAAGAACGTATAAGTTAAGTCATCTAAAAGGAAAACAAAGTTGTTTTGTTGAATTCATGTTAGTCAAAGGTTGTTTGGGGTTGCACAGCTGCAGAGCTGTACGTTTTCCTTCAACAAGCCTGACAAGGTGGAAACTATTCTCGATTCTCTGAGTACTTGCTTTCTCCAAAGGCATTCTATTTATATTTAATTATTTTAACATTTATTTTCAAATTAATCACATCAAATTAGTTGCCATGTGAGGACATAACCTAAGGTTTCTAAGGCATATGTACCTGAGTAAGTGTGTGTGTGTGTGTGTGTGTGTGTGATGAGGTGATGTGTGCCCCATCAATTCAATTGTGAGGCACCATCTCTGTTTTACAACATCTGCCCTTAGCATCTACTATTGAATGCTATGTACAGTACAAAGACTGAAGGTCAACATCGAATTTGGAAGCCATCTGATTTGAATCAAAATATATAATTTGCAAATTAACTAGTCCTATCAGATGCTTAACTCAGATTTTATTAAAGTGCTAGTAGGAAAGATGTAACCTGGCATAGCTACTAAATGTAGGAAAATGTTCGACTTAATATTAAAGAAAGCTCAGGGTTCCTAGATGAGAGTTAATGATACTGGATCTTTCAGGAACTCAAAAAGGAAAAATTCAATGGCAGGAAAAGTCCTTAATATGGCAATAAGATTAAAGTGGAGTGGTTATATGGCTGGCTCTTATTTAAATACAAGTTTTTTTAAAAGAACCAATTCCCGTCGTTTCTCGGCCTTTTGGCTACGATCAAGCGTAGAAGAACCAATTCCCAAAGCCTTTTACTTTTTTCTTAGGCATTTCATTGAATAAAGACTTTTGATAATATTTTTGGTTGCCTTAGATCTTTAAGCTCTCTGACAGTTATTCTCATTATTCATCAAAGCCTTCTTTTAGGTAATCAATGCCATTTATCAATTTACCTATAAAAGACAAGAGAACGTATTCTTAGAATAAGTTTTCTGGTCTAAATAACAAGAATCTATCAGGGAAATTTCTAAATCACATCATGACTATTGAAAACCCACAGGAATATGATAGTTTAACCATACAAATATCAAGTCATGTCTATATATAGTCAAGTTTCACGGATTGTCCCATCACCCATGACCTCAGTGGTCAGGTCAAATCAAGGTCATGGTAAACAACATACTCACAGCCTGAGACAAAAACCCCTCACAGAAGCTGTCTTAAGACAAAACCTCCTGAGCCAATGTTTTGACACATACGATAGCTTTAAAAATTTTGACAGAAATGGGAGGCAGTCTCAGAAAGAAGATCCAGAGGTAAAGTAGAAGATGGGATTTTAGAATCTAAAATATCTAGGCAGAGACAAATGAAACTATGGCAATAATTATAAATTTATTATATCATTTTCTTTTGGAAGCACTAATCCATTTATTTTGACTATAGTAGTAAGTATAAGTTTAAAGAACAACTTAGTCTCCTATGAATAACTCAAAGGTATGTTAATTCACTTAATTTTGTATCCTACTCTTCCCTCACTCTGACTGGCATTTTTGATTTGTACTCTTGAGTTGACAGCTATGAATGGTAAATATATAAGTAAAAGAGATCTAGGAAGCTTCAGAAATACTGGCCATTTATCTGAGATGTGGTCAGCAGGGCATCTCTGGACAGTATGTGGGGTAGTTACCCTTCCTTCCTTAGTGAATGGGCTCTCTCTCTCTCTCTCTCTCTCTCTCTCTCTCTCTCTCTCCCCTTCTCTCCCTCTCTCTCTCTATCTCCTTTTATTCCAACTCTTTTCAATATTGCCTTTCCTACTCTTGTGTTTGTTTTCCTCTCTGTCATAGTTATTATAGTACAGAGCCAATTCTAACAGGGTACAGTGCTCAGCAGCAAAACACTGGCCTAAACTTTTGCATGGACTGGAACAAGAGATTCCCATGGTGTAGTATCAAGCTTGGAATAAAGAATAGACTTGGACTTGAAGTGACCTTGAAATATCATCATAAGCCTATTTGATTGTCAAGATATTTGAGAATGAATTTAATATACTTTAAAAATTAAGATTCCATGTGTACACATGAGTGTTTTGTCATAAACACCCAGGAAGTTCCTTAAACTATTCAATTTATGTGTTCTTTAACATATAACCCTGCCTACTTCCCAAGAGTGCTTACTATAAAAGGAAAGCCATGGATGTGCACACTTATATGTACACAAACACACACACACACAATAAAAATAAGGACCTTAGCAAAAAATAATGAAGGAGAAGAGCTGTGAGGGGAAAAGTGTTTTTGAGGAACTATCTTTAGAAAATTCTAGACCAAAAAAACCCAACCCCTTTTATCTTGTGCCACTATTGCTACTCTGTGATTATTTTAAAGTAGGAGTGGAAGGGAAGTGTGAAGAAATCCTTTAATTTCATCAATCACAACAAAAGCCATCTTAAAAGTATTGAATTCATCCTAATAAACTGTCAGCTGGCTGTCAGCTCCTAACTGCATTTGCTGCAGGATTTGTAAGACTGAGGCTCTGGCTTTGTCAATGCTATGGATGCCTCCAGGTCCTGATAAAGATACCTGGCATCAGCACCAAGCCTCCACTTGTCTCAGTGTAAAGATTTTTAAAAATTCTTATTATTTTTGAAAGCTATATAGAGAGTGTGTTCAAAGGACCCAACAATTGGAAAGCTGGCAGCCTAAGTAGAGGGAAATTGTCCAAGGACTCTAGAAAGAGCATCTGGGTTAATCATCATGGGGTGGGGGGGACATATCTACATGCCTAAACATTTATCATTTCTTTCTAGTGAAGATGTTCGAAATCCTTCCTTCTGGCTTTCTGAAATGTACAGTACATAATTGTTGACTGTGGTCGCACTACCGAACAACAGTACAGCAGAACTTCCTGCTCCTAACTGTAATGTAAGATACTGATCAACCTTTCCCTAGTCTCTTTCTCTTGTTTCTATTTATCCAAATTTCCATTACCACAAAATTTTGGAAAATTTATCAGGCTAAAGCAACATTTACCTAACAACCTGTCTAGTCTGCAAATTTGGCTTGAACTATAGGAATTTGCCTCAATCAGCTACTACAAGCCACTGCTTGTATTTCAACCAAAATTATTAGGCCTCTGCTTCCATTGATGGCTTCTAGACATCATGGTTACTGCTGTCATTTCCACTGCCTGTCTTTGGGATATCCTTTTTATATCCCAATGAAAGTCCCAAACCTAATGATCTATAAACAATTTGGCCTACCTAAATACTAATACAAGCAAACAAATTTTGTCTTATTTTGATTGAGCGTAAAAATATTTTGATTCTTTAAAAACTAAAAAAAAGTAATAAGAAGAAACACTGGACGCTGCCATGGTTGGCATGTCTCTCTCCACTCACCCAATTCATATATTGAATTCCTGAATCCCAGGGTGAGGAGAGTGGGCCCTTTGGGAGGTGGTTAACTTATGAGGGCAGAAGTCTCAGGAACAGAAATATAGTGGAGCAGAGAGCTGGCTTGCCCCTTCTGCCGTGTGAGGACGTATTAAGAAGGCATCTATGAACCCTAGTGGGCCTCATCTGATACCAAATCTGTTGGAACCCAGATTTTGGACTTCCTAACCTCCAGAAGCGTGAAAAATAAATTTTAATCATTTATATGAAATTTCTATTGTTTTCTTGTTTCTAAGCCACCTTGCTTTTAGCATTTTGCTAGCAGTTTAAACAAGGAAAGACATTTATATATTTTTCATATATATATGTGTGTGTGTGTGTGTGTGTGTGTATGTATATGGTGAAAGATTTTAAAAGAGATGGAAACTAGACCTCTAGTTAGATTCTCCTTATAGGCCTAAAGTAACCAATGCAAACATGACATATTAGACCTAGTTGTGTCATCTTTGAACTGAAAGAGATCCCTGTGTTGTGTATCCAAAAATATCACAGAATAATTTTAAAAAAGTAAGTTTGAACTTCACTGTGCTTTGGCTCTAACCTTTCCTTTGCTCAGTCAATAGCTGATTTTTCCATATCTTTCTTTGTTTTTTTCCATTCTGAGGATTGAACTTAGGGACTCCACACTGACATACATTTCCAGCCCTTTTTTATTTTTAAATTTTGAAACAGGGTCTTGCTAAACTGCTAAGTTGCCTAGGCTGGCCTCAAACTTGCAATCCTCCTGATTCAGCCTCCCAGTGTGCTAGGATTACAAGTGCGTGCCAGCAGCACTCTCAGTTTATGCCACAGTTTTCCACCCGGACAAGAGAAGTACGTTGATGAGCTGTTTTGTGGCGTATTCAGCTACCAACTCATAAACAAAGACTTACTGTGCAGCCAGACTACTTGGGGACAGTGTCCATCCATCATCTTCGCCCCACACGTAGGATGTGTTCTCAGATGACTCTGAGTAAAGGAGTAATATTTACATAGGTCAACATTTAACATGCTGGCTTAAAGATTTATGTTTTCTCCCAATCCATCTCAAGTCAAATTAATGGAAAGAAAATATGCAAAATATGAAAATATTGTCCCAAAAGAATTTTACAAAGAATGATTAATGCTCTTTTTCTTGGAAATATTTCAGATATTTATATGAAATAGGTACCTACTAATCAAGATAAACTTAATGGTCAAACACACCTATTTTTAACCAATTCTTTCTCTGTGCAATCAAACCTCTACAGCATTTTGTTCCAAGACCTGTTTGCATAGATGACTCTTAAACCCTATAATTAATATGGACCATCACATGATTTGTTAATCAAATGAAGCCAATTTCAGTCTTACAGGTCATCAGAAATTTTTTATTGGCTTTCAGTTGTTTATGATGTAGCCTTAGAAAATACCTGACATGGCTAATCTGTATTTTCTATGTTTCAAAAAGCAGCCACTGGTCATTGAAGGCAGCTGTGAATGGAAATTAGCTAATGCTAATAGAACTGTATGGGGCACCTCAAATAAGAAAGTGCAGAATGTGCAAGGCAATCATTGAGTTGGATCTAACAAAAACCATACGTAAAGATTCATTTTACGTCAAGAGTTGCTCCTAGAGGTTAAATGGGTCATTGATTCAACCTGTTGCATAGATTGTATAATAAAAGAGTGAGCTTGCAACAGTATTCAAATGAAAAATTAAAATTCTTTAAATGGCTACTGCATAAATAAAAATACCATAAATCCAATACTTTAAGTCAGCTCCTTTAGGAAAATAGTATCACTTATTTCAATCTTTTTACAGATACTACTCATTTCTTATATATAATCCAGTGTGTTTTAATGCTATCATTTTTAACATTGGCCTAATCCCTTTCAATAGGATATTCCTTT
Organism: Heterocephalus glaber; assembly: GCF_000247695.1. The sequence continues at coordinate 1,090,687 of NW_004624765.1, read as the reverse complement.
TACCAGCCTTAAGAGCTCTTCCATTATTTCTTGGTAGTACATCCTAAAGTTTTCTTCAGTGGTTCTAGTGAAATAGTATGAAAGCATCCATGCTTTTCCGATGCTGATTATTTTGCTTAAATTAACATGTGTGTAAAAAGGTCATCCCAGAGTCAACAACCTCCTTGTCTACCTCCTGTACCATTCGTATTGAGGCAATGTTTGCTTGGCCTCTTATATCTGGCAGGGGGACTTTTTTGTTTGCCTCTTCAGCAGAGCATATTTTCCTTTGCTTGGCTCAAGGTTCTGCTGAATATTATTTTTCTACCTGTAGAGCATTTATCAGTAAGCCAAAAGACCAAAAATATGAAAATGTTCAGTATAAATAAACCTAATCAACCATAGTAATACCTGTCACCTATTAGAATCCATATATAGAATAATCAAGGACAGAAATCTGTTGAGATTTATGCTTTTGCAATGTAAAAGTATATAAAACATTTTTCAGAGATCAAATCTTGCTCACTTTGAAATCCTATGTGATGCTTGCAAGTTAATTGACATTTGTATACTATGGTGTTACAGGGTTTCTCCTTTACTTCAAGCTACTAAAGTGAATAGCTAATAGAAATTAACTTTATGTTATCAATGATAGACTTGACCTGAAGTTAAATAGAAACTTTTCTCTCTGGCCACTAAGGACTACAAAGTACCTTAGAAGAAAGACTGTTAAACAGGCCTAAATGAAGTAGAAAATGTTACATTGAAAAGTAAAATTTTATTTCTTTGATTTTTGTAAGATTAGGCATATTTTTAAATGGTACTCACTGACATCAGATAATCTTTTTTTTATCAGTAAAGATTCCTTTCTATTTGAAAATGCAATTTCATATAATTTTTAATTTTGGAAAGAGCAAATTCCAATGAGTCAAAAATGTATTCTCTGCTCCTGAAACTCAGTCTTTATAAAGAGATAAAAGACAATCTTCTCCCCAGGTGTTTATTAATAACCCCATGTTTTCATGGTTGCTAGGAGGCCCCCAAAGAAACCTTGAGGGGGCCGGGGATTTAGCTCAGTGGTTTCACCTGCTGCACAAGCGCAATGACCAGAGTTCGATCCCCGGTACAAAAAAGAAACAAAAAAAAAGAAACCCTGAGGTGTGATCATAATTCGTGTTGGATCAGAAACAGATATAGGGAAGAGGGGCTGTGAAGGAATCATAGTGTGGAAATAAATGGAGGATGACTGTGGAAAAAAATTGCCATGTAGGAAAAAGTGTGGCACAATGAACCAAACACCATCAGTGTCTGACAGTGGGGACAGTGCTCAGGTCAGGTGGTGGCAGGAACTTGAATGTCCCAGTGTGTCTGTACCCCAGAATAAGACATGAGTGATACAATCTATAAAAGACCCCAAAGGACTAGGCATTAAGGATCCAGGTTCTACTCTCAGCCTGGATACTCGCTGGTTGTATAAATAGGCAAAGTGCTCAGCCTCTGTTGCTTCAGTTTCTATTTGTCAAGTAGGATAATAGGATTATCTTGATAATAAAAGGAACTTAATATAATAAAGCACTTAGCATTGTCATAATAAATAGTAACAACTATTTTCCTTATTTGAGATAGTGAAGTGAAAGCTGAAGATATCTTAACCCTGGCAGACCTTAGAGAGGAGTCTAGCAACTGTGCTATGAGACACCATCTCTACTCCAGCTTCCCTGAGGTGTAGAACCAGGGGAGAAAGTCTGATAGCTTCAGAAATAGCACTGAACACTGTAAAAACTAAGCATAGGGTGGCCTGGCAATGTAGTAGATGGCTGTACTGGTGGCCAGGCTGGAGACTGCTGTGTTGTAATTTAAGTGTCACTCTTTCAAGTTTGAGTTCACTGAATGACTTCCAGAAATATCTAGGGAAAATTTTTCAAAGGTTACAAAATTTGTGCTCGAGTAAATAGAGGTTGGGGGTTAATCACTTCTAGGAACAGACATAAGTGTATCTATACTTTAATCCCAAACTAATGAAGTCATAAGTGCATGAAATTTAAAAGAAATGATACAAAGAAAATGTATCAGCATCATGATACAAAGAAAAGCACGTCAAAAATTTCAGACAAGAATACAGTTTTTTTAGAGTTTTTCCTTTTCATCTTGACCACAGGATAACATGTTTTAATACTTGGCAAAGTCATTAGCATATTCAGACATCAGGCACAGCCATTGTTAAATATTAAAAACTGAGTTACATCATTCACCAAGAAAAGTGTTTTATTGCATTGTGAGTTAGAAGTGCTGATTACTTGTCTGATTTCTAAGGCACAGGTGAGCTTTTGTCCTTTAGGAAAAACATCTTAACTTTATCACTTTAATTTATGCTAATTAGAAGGTGTGAGCCTGAAGATAAAAAGGAAAAGAACAGTAAGAAGAAATGTGAAATTTTCAAGTCATTAAAATGCAAATATAAAAAATGGTTCTCTGGCTGGACTTTTTAAACAGTAAGCTTTCTTTTCTAATGTTCATCAAGACCATTAAATTTAACAACAATCAATCTTGCAAGCTAGTCATTAATTCTGTAAATATAGACATACAAATCTCTAGTCTAATAGAAACTGGTATTCAATTGTAGGTTTGACCCTCCAGTGAGAATTCTTCAAAGCGTTCTCACATGTCCTTCTCATATGAAAACTGGAATTTTAAGACAAAACAATGAACAATCAGCTTTTGTCCTATGCTCTCAGGTTGTTTACTTTATAAGCAAAGAGTAAAAGTCTACATATTTAAAAGCTGACAAACTCAGTTAAGAAACCATGATTCTAAATTCATTCAGGAAAAGTAAATGTTAACCCAACATTTTATTTAGGACGTAGGGATTTATTTCTTATAGCCCTAAACTGCTGTCTGCATGTGTTTGCATGTATATCTTCTGTATGTTTCCATGTGGATAGTAGATAATGCTGTTCTACAAATGCAAAGGGGACATTTGCTGACTCATGAGCAATTTGCTGCACTTTATCTTACTGGGTTGACTGGAATTTACCGATTTAATTGTAGTAAGGTATCCATCATGCATTTTCAAGATGGTTAGTTGAGGGTACATTTTTTACCAATAAAAATTCCTATTTATTAAAAAAAATTGAAGTTCAGAAATCAGGGCAAAAATCTTGTAATTCAGTTTAGGATTTGGTCCCAAAAATTAGTACCAGGAATCTATTTATTGAGGCTTACTCCCTGATATTTATTTTGCATCTCATGTCTAAACATACATAGTTTTACAAGCTCCCAGAGATCATTTTTACATAAGTAAAAAATCCTGAAAGCTTTTTCAGCCATCTCTTCCTTTCTTCACACGTCTACTGGAAGTCTGGATTTATTTGTAGCATATGTCCTCACCTACGAATAATTTCATCTATACATGAATACTTCAGTTACACTCTATTTTACATACCTAATGGGCTTTGTGACATTGCTTTTAATACAGTAAGATGGAAATATAATACCTTGAGTAGGGAAGTCTAGGGTGTAGAGCAGATGTTTAACAGACTTCTGAAGGGTTCTGAAACCTTCGTTAGTTTCAACTCGGGGATAAAACTTCTGCAGGGCCAGCAGCACCCTAACAAGTGAAAAAATAATTACACCAGGTTATGTTTCAAGGCTTGTAGACAGAAGCAAAAGGGAATTCAAGGAGAAAATGACCATAGCACAGAAAATTATTCTGAAAAAGATGTTGCTTTTGTAATTTAATTATGTGTTTTCTGTTCATGCACAATATCCTAGCAAAAATGTTCTTGAACCAGAACAGAGAGCTTTATATTTCTAGGACTGTAAAGCTTCAGATGCAAAGGCTTTGAAATAAGGGAGGAAAGTTCCCATCCTTTTTTTTCTGCTAAGAATTATAAACAAGTGGTTAGGAAAACCAACTTGCAATAAAAGTATACCCTTTTTAGTTAAAGGAAAAAAATAAATATTAGACGTTATTTTCATTAACAATCAAAGTCACATAAAGGATCCTGTTTTCAGGAATAATTATTATTTAAACATCTTATAAATATTTATCTTTTGCTAAACATATGATAATGTTTTGGGAAAAATGGATCTTGCCCTAATTAAAAATTGTATTTTATCCTCCAAGTGGCCAAAAGGCACTAATCCAAAGGTAGTTCGAATTCATATCCATACTAATTGGCACTGTTTCCTTAGCTTTTGTGTGTTACCAATAAGATGGGTAGTCCACAGAGGGGTAGAGAATGAGAAAATTCTCTTTTGTGCGATTTCATTCTATATTTCAAAAATCAATTTACTACTTAAGAAACTTTCTGTTTGGGGAATTTTTTTGGCTGAATTGGAAATCAAATCCAAAACCTCATGCCTGACAGATAAGTGCACTAACTACATTAATCCACAGACACTTTTTTTTTTTTGAGTTGGGTCACTAAATTGCTCAGGCAGACTCGAACTTTTGATCTCCTGCCTCAATCTACCCAGTAGGTGGAATTACAGGAGTATGCCACCACACCCAGTTAAGAAATGCCTTTTTATCCTTTTATGATCATTATCATATTTTTTATTATCATATTTTAAAGCAATGTTGCACCTACGCAAATATGCCTGAATTTCACTGACAGTGTAGTTTATACCAACAATCAAGGCTGAATCAATGCTTTGAGTAGTAACAGAACAAAAGGCTTTTGTTAACAATTTGCCATTGTGAAGTTAAATGTGGTACAAATTAGCTAATAGTTTTTCCCTGTCAATTATATCAGTAAATTGAAAGCTTAATCCAACAATAAGTCAAGTATGTGGGCATACATTTCATAGAATTCTATAATACTTTGCACTTTTAAAAATTTTTAACTAAAATCATTTTCGTTTTGGCCACCTGAATATAAATGAAAGGTGTTTAGAGGTAAACTTTAAGTGCCCTCTAGTTTCTAACATAGAGATATACATATAAATATGTACACTTAAGTAAATACACATAAATCATATATGTATATATATAAATTTAAACATATATTTAAAATTTGGTTCTCTAATTATTCCATGAAGTCAATAATTCAAATATTTAGCACATAATTATCTCATTTAATCTGGAAGGATCATTGTTATTAATATTGCTAATAAAACATCAGCAGTTTGAACACTTCTTTCTCTAACAGACAATAATGACACCTGGCCCCCATCTTCTCTGAAATCCTTTGAATCATTAAGATATATTTATTTTCTTCATAGATTGTTTTCTGCTTTTCATCATACGAAAGTGGAAGTTATCCAAAATGAATCACTTTTATGCATAAAGATAACTTCTAAAAAGAGTTTTATGAGTTGTATCTCAACATACGCCTTTTCCTCGTAAAAGTTGAAAAGCATTTTTTTTTTCATATACTGTTCCTGACTTTTGAGCTTTCTCATTGCTTGTCTTGCTGTCTTCTGCCTGACGTGAACTGCTTCTCCTTTGTGATGCTTGTCTGCCACACCACTCTGCCTTGGAGACAGCTGAATATGGACTGAAACCTCTACAAACTGAGAGCTAAGCTTTAACTTTGGGTGTCTAGTATTTTGTCTCAGCAACAAGAGAAAAGTAACTAAGACACTTTACATTACATAATCTGATTTTGGTGACTGGTTCTACATATGCAGTTTACAATTTAAAAAATAATAGCAGCTGAAGGAAATGGAAGTTTCTATGTGATCTCTCTGTCACTTTTATTTATTCAACAAAAAGTAAAATAAGCCAATGAGACCATAATTTGATGATAAGTTTGATGACAGTTTTGTGAGGAAATTATGGCTTTTAGAGACAGTCAGCTTAATTAAAAATAATGCTAAAGATTTGACTTTCAAAAGATATTCCAATAAAGTAAAAAGCAAGAAACTTATTTGAATATTCTAATACCTAAAGGAAGTTAAAACAAAATTAATACACTTTAACCTCATATATCCAAACTTTTATCTTTTCAATATTTAATCAATCTAAAATATTAATAAAATATCTTAAACTCTTCATTGTACCAAGTCTCCAAAATTCACTATGTGTTTTATACTTCTGAACATCTGGATGCTGACTCTAAATTTTTACTGAAAAATTTTACTCTGTATTTAGATTTCTTTAAATTTAAAATGAAGAGGTAAATTCAGATATTCAAGTTGATCCAAATATATTTAAAAGTTTTCTAATAATGAAATGAAACATCAGTTTTCTGAAGTAATCTCTTCATATTTATTGTTGAGTAGAATTCAAAAATACAGTATTAATAAGTCATCATTTGTTGATCCATTCTTCTTATAGATATTTGGCCCCTTCAAGTTTTTCCTATTATGAATAAGCATGGAGTTATAAGGCTTCATGTGAGCATGTTTCCTTTTCTTGTTTACACATTCAAGTGTAGAATGTGCTACCGTAAGCATCTGTTATTCCACTTCTTGAAAAGATGTCACACTACCTTACAAATTGCATCAGTTTCTACTCTAACTTGCAACATATGAGAATTTCAGTTACTCTACATTTCGTTAGCACTTTGGATTATCCAACTTTTAAAACTGTACCCATTCTATTGAATGCATAGTGATATCTTTTTTGTGGTTTGAATATTATTTTGACCCTTTTCTTGGCTACACAGTACAATTTAAGTGATTCCCATTCACCTCTAACTGATTCATCTATTTTCTTTCAAGACAAGACTATAAATATGAGGGAAAAGATCAAGCGTTAAAATTCCAGGTGACTTAAAATTTTTCTAAGAGCTGAAACAAGGAATAATCTGGAGAATTAAATGGCATGCTATTTTCTCTGTACTGCAGTTATGACATTCCATCATGGAAAGAGCCAAGGACTTGGATTTGCATTTCCCAAGTTCAGGTACTGGTTTTGCCTTGTACTAGTAGTTGTTGAACCTTGGAGAGAGGTCATATGATCTCCATAAAGTTTTTCCTTCTCTCTCTTTTTTCTTTTCCATTTAGTTTCTTGGTACATTTTAGGTATACAATACAGTTACATTCATCATTGGGATCTTGTATCTTTACATGATGTATCTTGGTTCTTATTTTTTCCCCATTCTCCTGCCCTCCCTTCACCCCCTCCACCCTTCCCTATTTACAAAGACTTTGTTTCCATGTTTTTCCTTTTCTCATATTTTTTCTTTTCCCTTCTTTCCTTTCCCACACCCCTCCCACTTCCCCTACTCCTTTAGATATTTTCTTCCTATTTCACAATATCAATTATACATTTTGATTCTTATCACTTTTAGTTTTTCACATCAGAGAAACTATTCGGCATTTACACATGTGTGTCCCATTTATTTCACTTGAGAGTATGGCCTCGGTGTGCATCCACTTAGCTACAAATGTCTCCAGTTTCTCATTCTTTATGGGTATTACACCATTTTATAAAAAAACACATCTTTATCCAATCTCCAGCTGATGGGCAATTGGACTGTTTCCAAGTTTTAGCTAATACAAACTATGTCACACTATGCCACTTTTAACATGGGTGCACATATATCACTCTGGTATGATTCTTTTAATTCTTTTGGGAAGATCTCCAGTAGAGGAACAGCTGGGTCAAATGAGACTTCCAGTCCTAGTTGTTTGAGGTATCTCCATACTGATTTCCACAGTGATTGCACCAGCCTACACTCCCACCAACAATGAAGAAGGGTTCCTTTCTCCCCACAACCCTGCCAGCATTTGTTATTGGTTGATTTCATGAGAGTAGCCATTCTTTCAGGTGTGAAATGGAATCTCAGCTTTGTTTTCATCGGCATCTCTCAAATGACCAGTGATGTTGAACATGTTTTCATATATTTATTTGCTGCTTTTACTTCTTTGCCTCAGAAATGTCCATTCACTTCAGATGCCCATTTTTGAATTGGGTCTTTATATTTGGGTTTGTTTTTTTTTAGTTCTTTATATATTCTAGATAGTAGTCCTTTGTCTGAGGAACAGCTGGTAAAAACTTTTTCCCACATTGTAGGCTGTCTGTTAGCTCTGTTGGTGGTTTCTCTTACAGTGCAGAAGCTTTTTAATAAGATGAGATCCCAGGGCTGGGGATTTAGCTCAGTGGTTCCGGCGCCTGTCTCGAAAGTGCAAGGTCCTGAGTTCGATTCCCGGTACCAAAAAAAAAAAAAAGATGAGATCCCAGCTGTTGATTCTTTGTGCTAGTTCCTGTGCTATTGAGGATTTGTTCATAAAGTCCTTTCCTATGCCAATGTCATCGAGAGTTCTACCTAACTTATCTTCCAGCAAGTTTAGTGTTCCCGTTTTAATATTTAGATCTTTAATCCACTTCAATTTTAGTTTAAAAACTAAACATGGTGAAAGATAGAGGTCTAGTTTTAATCTTTGGCAAGTTGAAATCCAGTTTTTCCAACACCATTTATTGAAGAGGCTATCTTTCCTCCAGTGAAGATGGTTGGCTCTTTTGTCAAAGATGAGGTAGCTGAGTATGTCTGGAGTTGTTTCTGCATCTTCTAATCTATTCCACTGATCCTTGTGTCTGTTTCTTTGCCAGTACCATGCTGTTTTTATCACAGTGGCTTTGTAGTATCCTTCTCTTTAAAATAGGAATCTGCTGTCTCAATCTCAAAACATTGTTGTGAAAATCAAATGAGATTAAAGTACTAATATGGGGCTGGTTGTAAAATCTTTGAACAGATAAAAGTTCTTGGAAGCATTGCAAAGGTGAGCACAATCTCTTCTGATTAACATTTACTGTAGAATATACCATACTACTAATGACAGTCTAAAGAAGAAGGTTGGGTTTTAGAGCTAGAAAACTGAGGTTCAGACTCTCCTAGCTGCACCATCAGCAAATACTTAATTTTTATGAAACTCTGTTACTTTATACAATCAATGCATTTATTTTAAGATTGAATCTGATAATATATATTGAGGTCCAGTATATTGTCTGATATGTGATAATCACTTAATAATCAATAATTATTGATGTAGTTGTTTTCTTTTAAGGCACATTTGCAAACTAGCTAGATAGGAAAGTCAAAACCTAAGCACTGACCATTAAACTCTAAATTCTGGCCATGCTGAAATCGATTTTATGAGAAAAGCATGCTTTAAAGTGATTACTTTCATAAAAATACTTTTTAATTTTTGAGACATATATGCCAAACAAAGCTAAAAATCACATCTAAGCTGGATACATGCAAGGGAGGCCAAACCCCTTGAGGTGACTTGGAGATATTTTCTTCAGCAGTTTAAATGGTAGATACACAGGGCTCAGGCTGTCCTTGAATGAGCCCGAGTCACTGATCCAGCCTTGCACTGGTTCTGCTATATACCTCATTCTCAGACACTCTTCCATACCAAATGACAACACAGCTGTTAGAGTATGCTACATCACTTCCTCACGGACTCTGATGAACTTGACAACCAAGGGTGTGTGTTGCTTCTTTGCTTAACTAATCCAGTTGCCTTTGTTGCTACAATCTGCAGTAAGGAGCTGGAATTCTATTTGTTCTGTGTTAAAGTACCCACCTAACAGGAATCCTTACAGGAAATATTAACAACCAAAAGCCTTCTTTGTGAACAGTAGTATTCCATTTAATTCTTACACTGTCTTACCCATTTGCCTTTCGAAGAACATCAAATAGATTGCCTGGTGATGTGTCATTCTGAAACACATCTGGGAAACTAGAGAGTAGCTGCCACAGGGCTGTCTGCTCCTGCACTTTTGAAAAGAAGGACAGCACTTTGACCATATCCTGAAACACCAGCTTCTGGTTAGTGGGATCACCTGATACCTTGAAAAATAAAAACACAGAGTAAATGATACTTAAACATTTGTAATCCCATGGTTTATTGTCTTCCAAAGCATCAAACATCTAGATTTTCACATAAGCAGTTCTTTCAGTGTTTCACTCAGCTTGAAGCCATCATTTATTTGGAAAAAATGCAATCATTTCTAATATTCACAAATATAATTGGATGTTTTCACTATAGATCCAGAAATTGGCAAATTTAAAGTTTCATTAACAAAGGTATATTTTTGTAAATTATTTTAAATTATATGTTGTAAGTCAAAGCTAATTTCTTGAAGCAAAATTAGTTTCTGAGTAATGTTTTGATTTTTCTTTGAGACCTGAAAAGTCTTCCCTCTATTTTTTACTAGAGCTTTTATTTTTGGGTGGAGAACCCTTAAAACTAATATATAAACAATTAAGATATAGAAATATAGACGCCCTACC
>NW_004624765.1:957621-1074857 GCF_000247695.1 Heterocephalus glaber | reverse complement strand
TGAAGGGAGGGCTAGGAATGGGGAAAAAATAAGAACCAAGATGCATTATGTAAAGGGACAATTACCAATGAGAAATGTAATTGTGTTGTATACCTAAAATGTACCAATAAAAGTATTTTTAAAAAAGATATAGAAATATAGTACAGATATATTCCTAATAAACATTATATATTTATCATATGTAGAAATATATTCACAAAAATGTTTACTATTAGAATTTTAATGCAGTTAAATATTTCCAAAGTTCTGTTTGCAATGCCAGGTGCTTTTGTTATAATGCTGATTAGAACTGAGAGAACCTATGTAATAATCATACGCTGTACTATAAACAAACAAAAAACATGACTTTTGGTCTTGTTTTAGACCATGGAATCCAGCTCGTGCTTTCAGAGGTAAAGTAGTTTCTTCATTATATTTCAACTCAAAAAAATTTTCTTAATATGCTCATTAACACTGTAAAATTGAGCCTTCAATCTGTCTTAATTCAAGGTCTTTCATATTAACAGAATAATTTTAAACATGTATTTTGACCATAGTGTATTCTACACAATTGGCAAATTTGTTAAGAAAGGATTTGGAGTGCTTTATATTGGATTGAGGTTATTACATAATGTCTCTTACCTGGTTCTTTTGGAAAACTCAGATTACTGAAAGATAATTTTTAATATCTTAAAAATTTTAATAAAATTCATAGGTTTAAGTTTAAAATACTAGAAGTAGACATAGTTTATTTATTCTGGTGTATAATTTCAAAACAATTCTGAGTGTTTTGATATTTCACTATATGTAGGTTTCAATAAATAGAGATCATTGGTGTCTTATTTTCATCATCTTCATTTAAGAGTAGTATCCACAAGTGGTCATTAGCATTCTATAGTAGATGTCTTTGGTTCTAATGTATAATATTTTAGTGAGAGGAATATATAGTTTCATCAAAATTCACCTTGTGAAAATTAGGTTTGAGGTCAATGAGAAAAGGAAAAGACATTATTCTAACTTCTGGTAGTTTTATGGCTCTGATAGTTTAATTATTAAACTTGCATTGTATTCTGAGTAATCTTTCTCACAGATCTGAGAGAAAACAGGCAATTTTTATTCACCATAGAGCAAAGTCATATTTCATCTACAAAGGTGTGTCTCCACTAACCATAATGCAATATTTCTAATTCAGCTTTGAAATCATTTCAATCCTGCACATTTAAATGATAAGTGAGCATTACTTAATATTAAACATTGGGTGCAGATGTCAATGTGAGGAATGTATGCAACATTTCCCAGTCCGTTTGGACTACAAACTCCCTCTCTGATTCATGTTGAGGCATTTTGTGGATCCAAGAAAGGAAACAGTGCACCTGCCCCAAAAGCTTATGAGATTTTGAACAGAATAGGAGATCTACACTCACCTGAGAAAACTGTTCTTTTATTTCCTGGAAAGAAGACTCTAAAAGTGTCATGTTGGAAAGGCAAAATTTATTTAAAATATTTTTTCCTAGAGCGGTCCAAGAGAAGGTATAATCTGCCCTGTGTCCTGGATAGCTCTCACACAGTTCTTTTCGTACATCTTCTGAGGTTGAATTTTTGTTTATCAGCTAAAAACATATAAGAAAAGTGGGATGATGTTAGTAAATGTAGATTTTTAAAACATCCTAGTCTTTAAGAAAACTGACCTTTCTTCACAATAACCATTTTAAAAGTCCTGTGTTACTATAGCAACTATTGAAATAAATAAAATTCAACTCATTTAGGCAATGGAAGGTGTGGAGAGTATGTATGGATGTGGTAAGTCTTGTTATTGTATTATTTAAATAGTTAACATATGATTTGTTTAACCGAACTTACTTCCTGTATTGACCAGAAAACCTAAATGCATCAATTTTTTAATGCAAAAAAGTCTTATTCATTTTTCTGGGCATTGAGCAGCAGAAGCTCAAGTATCTTCTTTGTGATGAATTAATTGAAAATTAATTCCTAGAAAATTGAAGATTTCCAGAAGAGGGAACTTCAAAGGTCTACTCTTAAGAACAAATGTGTTTATTTACAGAAGTGGGAAATGGATTATGTTTCACTTCATTTTCATATGCAGAGAAAGGAAAAGTATATTAACATATAACATAAGTATAATAACCAAAAGCAATAGTTGAAAAATTATTTTCATAATAGAATCATTATAACCCCCCTATATATTCCAAGGTGCAGATTAGTCACAGATGCAGTAAGCTTTTTATCCATAATATGGTCACATTCACTGCCATTCATTTGTTGAAGTAGTCACAGAGTGGACTACATATACTTAGTTGCAGTGAGGTGAAGTCCAACTTCATTTTCCCCTTAAAACTATATCACAAAATCCACACTCTGCCTTCCAGCAACTGAACTTCTAAATATAATGGAACAAGAAAGGATCCACTTATCTAGGATGTACTATAAGTGCTAGGTCTTCTAGTAATTCATCCATATCTTTGTCTAGCATTACACATAAACTCACTCCCAAGTGATTTCTCTACTCATTCTTGCAAGAGTTGCACAAAGCAGTAAAGAAAAAGAGAGAAGAATCTGAGGGATTGCTGACATAAGCAACAATATGTCATCCTAATTTTTACATCCCTTCCCTGCTCCAACTACTCTAAAAATATGTATCTATACATATAAAATTCATTTCTTTTTTGCTTATCTCCCCTGGATGTATGGCTTTGTACTGGTTCACAAAATTCTGAAATTTCATTACATATAAAAAAGAGAACTAGGGAGTTTTGACACAATAAAACTGTACTTTTGAGACTAGTGTCACCAATTCTACATTATTATAGAATTTATGCACCTAATGCAGACTTTTCTAGGAACTAATATGGATGAAATGAATGCAATAGAATAATTTTCCCTACTTTTTAGGTCTAATTTAGGGAAAATTTTAGAGTAGAATTAATTGGGCATGTAGAAGAGATTCCTCAGTCAGGCAGGGAGTTTTAGAGACCTCAAATATTATATAAACTAGACTCAGCACCTGAACTATCCCAATGGAAGAGTCTATCTCAGCCGGCAATTGTGGATTTCCCTGGGTGAGTATGGTACCATTTCCTGGCATCCACTCTTGCGCCACGCTCTTTGAGACTCAGCTTACTGAGATGTTTCAGAGTTGACAGAGTGTTAATTTAAGGGTCACTAACAAAGATAGATTAAGCAGTAGTGGTTATAGTTACCAGAATGTGAATAAAGGTCAGAGAAGTGTCTCATCATTTAGATGAAAAAAATTATTGGTATGTGGATGAATTATTAAAATATATGTATAAGTATGATAGAAGAGAGACGATAATATTTCTAATGCACCATGTTGAAAATTATCAAATGATCTTCTCATCATTTCTGAAGAGACTATAAAGCAAGACTCAATGTCCACCATCCAGGCCAGCCAAATAACTTCAATGCATGAATCTGACTGGTTGTGAGACAGCAAGGTTAAGTGGGGATTGTAGTTAACAGAAGAGTACTTTCTGCTTACAGCCATTCAAATTTAATCTCCTAAAATCCCTGTATACACACACACATGCACACACACACACACACACACACACTTAGCTCACAGGCTACCAGTTTGTACCTCTTTTTTTTGGTACCAGGGATCTAACTCGGGACCTTGTACTTGCAAGGCAGGCGGCAGAACCACTGAGGTAAATCCCCGGCCCTAGTTCACACCTCTTATAAAAATTATATTTATCTTGCAATCTAGGAAATCATAAAGTAATCACTAGGAAATGAAAAATCCATTGGTAAAATTTAGAAAATGTGCTAAGAGGATTTTCCTACGTAGAGGAGATATTTTCCATAGCTTTAATTTCCCCAAAGACATTTTTCATATGGATGAGGCAACAAATTCCAAGAATGCTAAAGCTTCAGCTTTTCTTCTCTGCTTCAGAAAATTAAAAGATCATATATGAGACCACCTAATTTCTTACTAAATAAAAACCTTAAATTCAATTAAGAGACTTACCGGGAAGGAAAATAAATAATCAAGAACTGAAGAAATTTGCCACATCTTAAATTAGGTTGTTGTGGAAGAACGCCTAAGAAAGGAATGTGCCTGAAATATCATTTAAATGGGAAAGGTGCTTCAAATGTCTTCCTATGTAAGAGATCCTGCTACGAACCTAACGGGTGTTTGATTAACCTCTTTACTTTCTGCCCATTACACAACTAAATGAAGTTACCTTTTCCAAACCAAGGATCCATTCAAGCACTTGACTACCATTGAAAGTTATTGTTCCAGTAGTTTCCAAATCAGAACTTGGACTGGGAAATACTGTGGCTAGAGAAGAAAGAACAAATTAGAATTCTAAACACATGCGCAAAAATGGGCAGGATCACATAAGAATCCATCACTCTCCTTTAACTCTCCTCATAAACCCCACAGCAAGAATGTGGTTAAATATGCCTTTCATGAAACTTTGATATTGGCAAAATGGCAAATTCCATAGGTTTTCTTTCCACATAAAATTGTGGCAGTTTTGGTTTGCTCCTGTTGTTTCCCCCATTTATACATCATTTATTTTCATTCCAGTTTATGTCATTAAACTTCATCATCAATATTATTGCCCCATAAAGGGAAACATTTCTGTGCAGGCCTAAAGGATTTGAAGTGTCTCTACTAGCTCCAAAGATCTATTATATCCAACATCTGTTTAAAGGATCTGCCAATGCACATCTGGTGATAATGGTCTTTCTTTTTAATTATCCAATTGGGATGCTGAAATCTGCTTAGGATCATAAATTCTCTCCTCCCCAAAGTGGTTTCTGGATGATATTTCAGATCAAATAAATGGGATAAAGCAATTAGTTCAGACTACAGTATATTCTAATTAAGCAATTCCCAAAGTGGCCTAGTCTAGTACTATTTATAATATGGTGGAATTTTCTGGGTTTAGAGCATTAGCTACAAGAAGTGTGCATTCATATTGACATCACGGATGTTCAGTAAGCCAGTATGTTGATTTTTATAAATTTTGTACCTAAATATTTGTTATCATCACAAAGAGTCTTAGTATTCAAGATACCAATAATTCATCATTAGGGCCTGTAATTATTCCTAGTGCCTATGGGGCTGATTCTTCTAGGCCAAGGCAATACATGTGTGAGATAACTGGCCGGAGGGAGAAACATAATCTGTGCCTACTGAGTGAAGCAAAGCTTACTGGACCGTAAGTCCATGACCTCATTTCCACTGTGCTTTAACCTACTCAGCTACACATCCACAGATGATTCCTAACAGAACATTAGCTCTTCAAAACCATTCACCATCATGTTCCTACTACATTAACCTAGGACTTCTTTCATTTGGTCCATCAACTTGTATTGGAAAGTTATTTAATATTGTAGTGTCTTAAATATTTCATGGCATTTTAAAAGATTCTCTTTTTCCCCCTCAGCACCTATTATATTCCAGCACACAATATTTATTTTGTTCACTAATACATCCTCAGTCTCTAGGACACTGCAGCACATGAGAGCAGGCACCCAATAAATATTTTTCAAGTGAATGTAAAATAGTCTGCTGGCTTTAGAGCTTTAGATTTTAGACAGATTTCAAGACCACAAGCATCAGCATCACCTAGGTGTAATGCCTGGGAAGCACTGTTTTTAGGGAGTAACTCAGGAAGGTTTCTTATACAAAAAAGGTTGGAGAGCTACTCTTCTAGTTGTGAACCAAATAAAGAACCACACTGAAGACCGTGAAACTGAGCATTAAGTGGGAGGAAGAGGCATACAGCTCAGAGAGCAGTGGCCAAGAAGTTAGTCTAACAATTCTTCTGCAAGACTATTGACACAGCAGTTAACATTTTTGAGCCTTAGATTCCTCATCTGTAAAATGGAAAGATTGGACAAATCTCTAAAATACTTTTTAACAATTTTGTTACTGGGTTTTCTTGACCTCCCAAGATCATCTAATTGTAGACAACTCAAGGTCCAGAGTCAATTCTCGGAAGTGGTGAAATTCTTAACATCTAAGCTTCTGCTCGTATAGAATATTTCAGTAAGAACTTAATTTGAAATTATTCTGAAGAATTTTGCATAATTATACCACCACATTCAGGAAACCATGAGGAATATTTGGATCTCTTGGGGATATTCTAACCATTCCACCTGTTTGGAAAATTTGAAGTATAAACCTTTTAGAGATTAGGTCTTCCTGGTTCCAAAAGGCCTATTGTAAACTCCACAGGACAGAGTTAGCTTACCCAGCGATGGATGACTTCTGTCGGGAACTTGGGTGCTCTGCAGTGGTAAATTGCTGTTCTTCTTTGGGTTGGATGATTTTTTCATAAGTTCACTAGAAAAGAAAAAGCAAGAACTCTATAATTTCTTCTTCAATAAGTTAAAGTAGTGTATTATGTGACAGATTCCAGATTGTCCAATAACTTCCACATTTTTCATCTACCTTCTAGGACAATGAGGAAGAAGTCCTCTAACTATACACCAAAGAATATATAAAGTCTCCTACAAGGTAAATTTTTAGTCAGAGAAAATGGCCTAGATAAAGTTTATACATAGTAATTTTTGTTTTAATCTTGTAGAAAGGAAGTTGGTTGAGAAAATAGAGTTAAATATTGAAGATATTTATGACATTTTGGCTTCAAAAGTTGATGCATTCCAAATAGGTGAGAGTACAAGAGTATTATAGAGACTGAAACAAAGGCCTACTTATTTGTCAACAATTAAAGAAAAACAAGTTTACTATGTTAAATTATGATGTCATGTTAAAGATTTTTCAAAGTTGATTAACACTTATAAACAGATTCAAGGAAGAAGGAAAAAGCCAAACATTTATTCAGTATCTAGTATGTTCCAGGAACTGTGATTGGTGTCATCACTGGTTGGGTTTACTTTTGAGAAAACTGGGTTATGCCAGATATGAAAGGAATAACGTCAGAACTGATTTTCAGTTTTACGGAATGTGTCAGTACAATTATAATAGCATTGTGGTACCAGGAATTTCTGTACAATACAATCACACTAGCTTTTGGAAGAAAATATTATTGAGTCTTCCCACAATTTAGTAATCCTCATTTTTAAAAATTCACTTTCTGTTTAGTTGATTATGGAAACAGATAATTATATTTTCTTGAAAAGCTGAATGTACATAAAAGTGACTGAAACAAATTGTAGACATATCATAGGTGAAATCAATACAAAAACCTAAAATGAATAATTTTAAGAATTCTGGGGAGCTGGTGAATTTTCTATAACCACTTATTAAAAAGCATAATTAAAATACACAAAGATAACAAGAATTTCTACCTACTACGGTGGTTCAATTTGACTCTGTTTTAGAAACAAGATCTTTGTGATTTAAAATGAATAATTATGTTTTGTGTGCATATTCTTTTTATACATTCATTTCATGATAAGAGGTGATAATATTTATCTCTCTTCTCTAGTGTTTTTCAATATTCCTCTTAAAATGTACTAGTTGTTCTGAAAGTTCTGCATTTTAATACATATTTGAATTATTCATGACCATGACTGTATTCCCCTAAATCTTTTTACATTCCTTATGCTGACTATTTCGTTGGGAAAACCATTCAGATAAAAATAAGAACTGACCTGAACCTTGTTCCTTCTCTCAAAAAGAAGTTTGAGAAAGTTTGAGAAAGTTGGGTTTTCTTTTTTTTCCTTGAATTTTTTTTCAATTCACCTTGTAATACTATAAGGAAGACTACTGAATATCAACACATTTTGAAAATAAAATGAAAAAACCATCTTCATAAAAATTTTAAGGGCTAGAGACAGCAACAAAACCAAAGAGAAAATGACAAAGAACAAAATAGCAATGATTGAGCAAGAGAAAATAGACTGAATAATAAATAGATGTGGGAAAGAAAACAAAACAAAGCAGAAAAAGTGATCGAAGAGGTGACTGAAATCTAAAGAAGCATACTAATGGAGAAGCAAAAGCTGCATCTGATTCACAGAGAACAATTCATTGATCTTCTCATGTTCTAGTATTCTTACCAATATTCTTTCAACACAAAACACAAGCTAATTTCCTTCCCAATAAGCAGCTGACTCAGCAGGTCTGAGCTGCCTCAACAGTAAAGTGACTGCTCCTGACAAGGAACAGGCTTCCTTTCTAAGATGACCTGTCCTAGACCAGGAAGAATCCATGGTGACATAGTTGCTCATATCCTATTATGTGACCTCTTTGTGGAAGTGAGGGTTTGGGATATCTTGGGTATTTTGCTTCTCCTCTTCCTGAAAAATATCCTCAATTTTATTTTGCATTTACAAAGTGTGGTGTAATGGCATGTGTCCACTCCCATTAGACATCAAAACTATTTTCTTTACACAAAATGGAAACCACAAAATAAATGAGCAACAGAGAGTATATGGGTAAGCAATGTAAATTAAGGCTGTAAGTTGAAATACAAATTACTTCCCTCAAACAAAGTTAATTAATTCTGTAAAATTATTAAGGGAGCCCAAGAAGAAAGCCAGTCTCATGGAACTAATGCTGCTCTCTGAACTTTCTCATAAGTATGGTCATGCTTCTAGACAAAGAACTATATAGTTCTTAGTGTGATGGTTGGCAGTACCCTTTCCATTATTTCACACAATTACTTTGCACAAACTTATTTATATCCATATGTATCTACTGCCACTACTTCTCCATTCTAGGGTGTGATATCTTTGGGAGCAGACACCGGGTATCATTCTTTAAATTCCCAATACATAGCACAGTAAGTACTGGACTAGAAGATCTGATGGCTGATTGAATAAATAGACTATAAAGCTGTGGTGGGGCAGAAAAAACTCTGGAGTTAGAGGATCTCTTTGGAATTTCAGCTCTGTCTCTTCCTGAAAGATCTCAGTCATTGTCTCTCTCATGTACACACTAGGACCACAAACACCTATCTTATAAAGTTGTGAGAGATGTGTCTGTGTGGGCCCAGTCATCGCAGGCATTCACTGCCATTAGCTTTTTGTCAAAGATGTAATCCATTTAGAATTCTAGAACCTTCAAGAATGCAGAACGGATACACCCTATTATTTTATAGTTCTGGAACCTGCATACATTGACTAGCAAATTAGGATGAGGCATAGGACCTTTCCCAGGGTTGTATAACTCCTTCATTTTATGAGTTTTAAAAATTTCATTATCAATGTATGAAAGAAATTTCTGTTAGTAGTAATGATCAATTTTCCCCTTCTCACACTGGCAGATTCTTGAGAAAAGTCTACAGTGTACTGCATTAGCAGATGGTAGGCTGTTTAAGCACATGGCAAGCACTGTGTACTTGGTAATAAAGAGTGTCACTTGAAACAACTAATGACTGAAGAAGCATATTTTCTAAATGGCTTTGGCTTGCTCTCCATGGATGTACAGCTGATTCTGCAAGTTTCCTTGGAAGAGGAAACAGCCAGGGAATCTTATACTGTACCTGCCATATTCATTTATTAACTCATCAACATTTATTAAATCCCTTTTATATGTATTACAATGAGCAAATCAAATAAGGAAATTAAGGGCTACAATACATTAAGGGCCGTGGCTGAGTAAGGACATGCACAGGAGATGGTCAGAACATGTATGTGGCAGAGTCCCTAACTCTGAGTTATCTCCAGTAATTTTGTAGATTATGTTCCTTAGAATCACAACCCTATCTCAAGACTTTTGTTACCTTAACATTTTTCCTTCACTTTTCCACCAGACCACTGGTTCTTTTCCAGGGACAATCTTACCTGCACCTGCAGGGAATATTTGCCAATGTTTACAGACATAGTTGGCCATCATAATTGTAAGGGATAGAGTACTAATGATACATAGCAGGTAGAGGCTAAGGATGCTGCTAAACACCCTACAAAAGTACAACATGAGAAAGGATTATCCCCCTCAAGTATCAATAGTGTCCAGGCTGGGAAACCCTGCTTTAGACTGTGATAAATATGTGAAATCATTCAGTGACGACTTTTCCCCATTCTCACTCCCCAAGACCAACTCAAGAGACTTAAAAATTCTATTCAGGACCTCTAAATAGCTCTGAGGAAGTCATATAAAATCTATCTCTTGCTGGATATTTCTGAGATGTATATTAAAGCATTATATAAGCCCAAGATGCCCCATGAATTTGACACAGTGGCCCATCTGACTTTAGAAAATTCAACTCTGACAGTGAGCCAAGAATGCCTGACTCAAATCATCAAGTGATCCATGGTATCATTCAACCAACTTTTATTGGACTAAGTTGCATGTGAATTACCATGGGGTTGGATAAGGACCTTTCCTTGAAGATGCTGCAGACAAGGACTTTGCCTCAGTGGCATTTATGGAGCATGCTTTGGAGAGGAATCCAATACAGGAAACATCTTGTTTTTAAGAATTCTACTACACTAGGAGGAAAACTAAACCCAGAATAGATTTGACTTCTTCTCAGACATGTCTACTAACAGTTACATTTGGGAAATGTCACATTTATATATACTACCATAAAGGTAGAATTTATGCACTTATACTGGATGTCAGTTTTTCCTGTGAGAGGGAAAAAGTACCTGGATAGGTGGTATCTGTGTGTGTCATGGTAAGTTCTGTCTATAAATGGAATCCCTGCTAGGAAACAGACATATGGCAGCTTCTGGAAAGAAAGGTTTTTTTTGTCTCTAAGGGTTAAATTTTTCTACATATTTTCCCCTTTTCCTCAGAATTATATTTATATCAGTATGTAGTGATATCTGGAAAGAAGATGTGAAATAGGCTCTAAGCTCACTTTTGGTGTCAGCTCCAGATGACATTTGTCATTGACTTTGACTAGATACTCAGGCCCCTCAGCTAGTCATTGAGGATCTCTCAGTATTTGATATAGCCATCATTCCTGGCTATCCCACAGCAAGACACTCATAGGAAAATTCTAATGATCTTGGATTTCATCCTGACCTTTATTCTTAAAGATCATCCATGCTCCAGATATAATCTGGGTTTGTCCTCCTTCAAAACATATCTCTCTCTTAGTGGCCCAGCTGTAATAAAAAAAATGAGAAGTGCTTTAATTTAGCCTGTCTTAAAGTCTTTTATATTCTTAGGAAAGACTGGTGTTATGTAACATGAACACATTGATTTCTAAGTTTTTAGAGGCACTCTGTGGGCAGATGAAGAAATGTTTTAGGAGATGAATGTGTATTAAGAACACGTGGAATAGGGAGGAGATAATTCACAGGGTCTTCCCGATGACCGTGTGCAAATTATGTTCTATGCAGCTACAAAAACAGGCAGATTAATTTGTCAACCCTGCTAAGAAATTGGTACTGTTTCCATCACAGTTAGAAGCAACACTATGTACATATTCCATTATATCTACTATGAGGGTACCTCCCTCTATTTTTCTCTTTCCCCTAGTTCTGAGATTTTTTTCTCCATGGCCTATCTCAAATATACCTTCTTTTATCCTGCTAGGGCACATCGTAGCCAACCCTTCTGATCATACCCTTAAAGGCCTCTGGGAGCAGAGTACAGGCATCTTCCCCCACCAAACCTGCCTCCATTCCAATAATCCACCCAACAGTAAGACCCACACTCCCCAGGTGCAAAGAATGTCTTAAGAAACCTGTGTAACTATTCTCCATTTGTTTTTAATGTTGGCACAGTGAGAGCTAAACAAATACTCATCACATTTACCAGGTTATAAGTAATTCACTAATTGTCTTGTCTCTCTTTCCCACTTGGTTGTAAATTCTGCAGGGCACGAAATGTGTCTTATTCATCTCTGTATCTACAGTGACTTGCATAGTTTCCAACACATTGTACAATTCAATATGCAATCATTCTCATTGAATGAATGAACAGTTTGGGCTGTATGACAATTAATATACTCTTCCTGTTTGTTCTTAGAAAATGAATTGTTTAAAATTTTTATGTTTTTCTTAAATTCTTTTATTGGTACATTTTAGGTATACAACACAATTACATTTCTCATTGGGAACTTGTACCTTTACGTGATGCATCTTGGTTCTTATTTTTTCCCCATTCCTAGCCCTCCTTTCAAAATGGAATACTTTATTTCCATTTTTTTCCATTTCTCATCATTTTTCCTTTCCCTTCTTTCCTTTCCCCTGTCCCTCCCACTACCCCTACCCCTTTGGACGTTTTCTTCCTATTTTGCAATATCAATTATTCATTCTAATCATTGGTACATTTTAGGTATACAATATAATGACATTCATCATTGGAAATTTGCAACTTTACATAATCTCTCTTGGTTCTTATTTTTCACCTTTCCTTTTACACTAATTCTAGCTAAAGTTATAGTTATATAACTATAGTTATAGTTATAACTAAATGATTATAGTTCAAAATTAAAACCATATGAGATCTATATATCCTATTTCATCTTTGTAGTCAAGTGAGTTCAGACACCTGATTTACATCCACTTGTCTTACATTCCCAATAATGTCTTCAGATTAATTTCTATACTCATCTATATTTTTCAATATTAAATAAAACCATTGACTCATTAAAAGTTATCCCTGAATAAAGTTGGATTAGCTATTTTTCAAGTTCTGTGGGAGCTGTACAATAGGAGCAAAGGTATGAATTTAGCCACCATGGTTCATGATGAGTGTCAACCAGGATAAGGAGCACATCTGTAGAGGCAATTTCTCCCAGACTCCGCAGGATTGCTGAATCACTTCTCCAAATAATGACCTCAAGAGCCCTCGGGAATGATCTCTGCCACGCACCAACTGTGTGAACAATCGTATACCCGGGGGCTCCCACTGTTTGATGTATTCCTAGAGGCACTGTAGGGGAAGGACAAGGGTAAGATCTGTGATGACAGATCATCTATTGTGCAAAAGAGCAAGAAAACCATAAATATGGTCATTTCTTTTTTCAGATCTCTAGGTAGTGTTGGATTTTTTAAAGCACCTCATCCTGAAGCTAATACCTAGAGAAGTATGAATTTAATAACAGAAAGCTGGTGCCAAAAGCAAAATCACATCAAAACACTTGGCTGCTGGCCAGCAAGTAGTGTCTGCAGTGTGATCCTGTCTTCTAAAAGAGCAGTCTATTAAAAGAAACATGGTGGGCCTCTTTTGATGAAAACGAAAGTGACACTTTTTTTTTCCCTTACAAAACAGAAAAAGAAGACTTTTTTGTTTCTTAATGAAGCTATACTGTTGAATCTTCCTTCACCAGGAGGAAGCAATTTAGTGAAATGGCTTACCCAGTAACTGTGTACCAGTTTCATTGCAGGGCTATATAAAGCATAAAAGTTAATAACATGGTGGGAATATCATTAACACAATTTATTATTTACATAATTTCCTAAATTAAGCTACTATTACTTGGTAGCTCAAAAGAAAATACTGAATATACAACAATATACAACTTGAGCTAGACAAATTACCTGGAGGTTAGGATAAAAGTAAAAAATGTAGATATGACCAGCTTTCTAGAGAATAATCAGCAGAAAAGAAACTTGGACTTTAATCCTACTTTCAAAACCAATGTAATATCTCACTCAACTCTAATGAGTTAGATTCACTATACAATCACATGGAAAAAATATTCCTTTGGGGGGAAGTACATTTATACACTATCTACTGTGTGTAGACATGTGTGCATGCTTGCACATGTGTGTTATTAATTATTCCCTTCACAGTTCTTCATGAAGGAAAACTGGTATAAAGAAGAAATTACCACGTGGGACTGTAATCCAACTATTCAACTTGTAAATGATGTGTATTAATGTTTTCCACATATCTTTTAAGCCTTGGTTCACAAAATGTCCATCTCAATTACACCTCTTCAGGAAGGTTATTTTTTGTTTTGGTTTGGTTTGCTTTTTGTTGTTGTTGTTGTCATTACTCTGGGTGAAAGCTCTCTTTCTATTCTGAGTATGAAAAGAATGTGGCTTAGAAATCCTCTGGCACTCTTCACTGTACCATCTCCTATTATTGCTATTGATTTAATATTTTTCTTCCCCGGCTGAAACATTGGTATAAATCATGCCTAATTCGTCACTCATGCAGGGATGACTGAATGAATCTCCCCTCTACAGCAACAAGAGAATACTATTCGTCCTTTCACCTCACCTTTACACTGATTACACCAGAGGGTATAAGGTCTAGACGGACTTGATCTCTTACAGAAACACACACTGATATAATGTTTGCATTCATCTATAGCATGCTATTCTCATAACAGTACCTCATGTCATTTTCCTGCTTAAAACTTCCCAATGGCTTCTCATTATACTAAAAATACTAATCCTCTTACCTCTTCCTCCCTGATCCTTATGCCCTTTCTCTTGTGTTCCTTGTCAACACATTCCCTTCCCCTTTGATCATCCCTCACAATGCTGCTCCCATGTTAGCTGACTTTCTGATCCTCTGAATGATCAGGTTTGTCCCCACCTCTGGATCATTCTCTTCCAGATGTTCACATGCTGCTAAGGGTGCCTCCTCATCTTGCTGGTCTCTACCCAAGAGTTACCTTCAAGCAGAGGATATTTCTTACTACCCTCTTATGGTTTTTTTTATTTTGTTCTTGTTGTTGTTGTCATTGTTTCACTACTAGGACCAAACCCAGGGCTTTCATACACTAAGGAAACTCCCTTCTACTCAACTACAGTGCACCTCCAGCCCTCTTGCCAACATATTCAGTCCTTACCTTTTAATTTACTACCTCTTAACTTATTTTATTTTCTAACTGGCATAATTATTATGTTATTATATTATTTATACATTTGAGTGTTCTTTTTTTTGTATCATCTTTTACTCAAATGCAAGTAACAAAGAGCTAGATAAATTATCTTATTCACCTCTGTATCATGGTGCTTGAAATGGAGATATGCACCTTCACATACTTTCTTGGTTCTTATTTTTTTTTTACAATTCTTGACCTGTTCACATTTTGTGCTAAGCAGCTTGCAGTTGTTCTCTCTTAAAATATTAGCCATAATATTTGGTGACCAAAATCGTGATGATGTCATTAGAGGAAAAATTGAGCTACATGCCAAGGAATTTACTATTTAAGTTTAGGAACCAAATATCTCTGATTATACACAAGTGTAATATTTTTCAGCAGTTACTATATAAACATTTCCTAACAGACTTATCTCATGGTTGGCTCAAAATTATAATATTGCTCTCTTAAGTGAAATAAATAGGACATACATGTGTAAATACGGAATAGTTTCTCTAGTGTGAGAAACTGAAAGTGTAAATAAGGACTAAAAGGTATAATAGATAATGTGAAATAGGAAGAAAAGGGGCAAAGGGGAAGGGGAAGTGGGAGGGGTAGGGAAAAGGAAAGAAGGGAATGGAATTAATATGAGAAAATGAAAAAATGGAAACAAAGTCTTTGTAAATAGGGAGGGATGGGGGGGTTAAAGGGAGGCAGGGGAAGGGGGAAAAATAAGAACCAAGAGAGATTATGTAAGGGTGCAAATTTCTAATGATGAATGTCATTATACTGTGTACCTAAACTGTACTACTAAAAGGACATACAGCTAAAAATTATAATATTGCTTTCAGTTGTACAAACAAGTAGGCTCCTGGGATTTATTTTTAGGTGTAGAATTGCAAGAAGGAAGATTGTAGTTGTAAAAGATAAGGCTATAAATGGTCTAGATTTCCTACCTTCATTCTTTAGCAGCTTTTCACCTCATAAAACAGAGCTCTCGTTAACCTAATTTAAAGGTGGTTGTTTAATTATGTATACTTTCATCTTTATTACTTTGAATTTTGAGACCCTTAATTTTCTTACTTGCACTTTCTGGTTTTTATTACATCTGGAAATACCATTGGAGTCATATAAATGTGTCATTCTTTTTGGAGATAATACCCCTGTAGCTTATCTTATGCTTGTGAGTGAGTCTTAGGACAACATGTCATTGACAGCGTGACGTGAGATAGAAAGTGCAACTTTTTAAAAGAGCAAAATTTGAGTAATTCACCCAAAAAAGAGTATGCTCAATCTCACATAATCATACTGATTCCAACATGTACTTCCCTTTTCTTTCACATTTACATCACAAGGGAAAATGTAGTAAATATTTACGGGACAGACTTACAAGACAGTTTTCTCATAAGGAAAAAAATATTCAATCTCTCAAAAAAACTCAACACAGTTGGGAAGTGGCCCCACCTGTCTTTAAACAGTCCATCATTGATCCCTTTTCTGCGAAGCAGATCTTGTGGCCCGTAGGGGGTATCTTTGCACTTAGAGTCTGTGTCGCAGAGTAGAGTTTGTAGAAATGGAAAGAATCCAGTACTAGGAAGGTTTCGAGGTGCGAGGTAACCTGAAATTTAAAAAAAATAATATTGACATCAAAATAATATGTTTGTTGGGAAGAGAAAAAAGTGTGGTAATAACTCCACTTTGTCAAACTGCCTTTTCAATATAACTATCTGGGACCTCCAAACTCACCCCACCTCTGCGACTGACATGGACTATGCCATAGGAGAACACCTGGAGGATGTTTTACCTTGACTTTTCTAAATTTGCTAGTATGAATCAAAAGACATAAAAATATTTGTTGCTCTATTGATTACTCTTTCTGGGTTTACTCAAAGGAAATACTTACAGGCACTGTGCTAGTTAGGGTAGCATATCAAGTGATTGGCTTTGGGATCCACCTGGGGAATTGGTGGTGCATCTGGGTGTAACTGGGTGGGTCATGGAGGCATGGCCTTGGATTCTATGTCCCTTGCCTTTTTGTTTCTGGCACTGTTTCCCCTGCTCTGCTTGCCTATTGCCTGGAGCAGCTTTGCTCTTCCACATCCTTCTGCCATGATGTTTCTGTCTTGGAGCCAGTTGACCATGGACTGAAACTTTGAAAGTGTAAGCCAAATGAAACCTCTCTTCTTTTAAGTTGTGAGTGTTGGGTATTTTGTCCGAGCAATGGGAAAGCTGAGTAGTTTCAAAAATGTTTCTTAGAATGTTTTAAAAATAAATCACATTGTATACATATGATACAACATACTGCACCCAATAAAACTCCAATTAATATGGAAAAAGTTTATATCATGAAAAGGAATAGATTAGAGAACAGAATATATTTTAAAAGCATATGGACAGATAGTCCTAATCTCATATATCTAAACATATGTATAATAAAAATCTGAAAGATTGTAAAAAAACCTTTTTGATGGCTTTTTTTTTTGCCTAGGTAATACATTTCACAGAATTTTATTTACTTTTATTGTAAATTTACTATTTTGTCACAACATATATTTCTACTTCTGTAATCAAAATGTGTATAGATGCAGCCAACTCTCAGATACTGTTCCAGGAAACATTTCTTGTCTCTTCCAAATGTAATATTTCAATTATTCTATATACACAACTTTTTCTGTTTTAAAATAATAGCAATTACTGTGAAGGAATAGACAGATTTTTCCCAAAATTAGTAATAGGAAACAACTATAACAATAAAAGGTTTTATTACATTCATTTTAATGCTTGTTTTATAAAATGTAATGATGTAAGACATTTAGCAAAGCTGTAAAATACAAATCTTTTCATAATTAGGTCTGATATTAAAACACTAGATTCCTCCCTTTAGGAAAATATGGAGACCACAACTTTCAAAACAGTCAGTCTAGGGCTGGGGATGTAGCTCAGTGGTGCCATGACCTGCCTCGAAAGTGCAAGGTCCTGAGTTCAATCCCCGCCGATACAAAAAAAAAAAAAAAAAACACAAAAAAAGTCAGTCTAGAAACTGGGAGGGAAATTCCAAACTGAAGGCTAACAAGCAAAACCTGAATCTCCTCATGAATCTATTAAAAAGAGTGTCAGTAATGTCTGTCTTCATTTTAAAGAGAAAGAAGCAAAGCTTTTAAAAAAATGTTAAGAGCAACATAACTGTGCATTTATATACCAGCAGACAGCATAATAAATAGGAAATTGATCCAAGTAACTTAAATGTATATCTACATATAGAAAAAAAGGTGGAAATAAAAGGAAAAGGGCCATAGGATAGGTGGCCAAAAGAAAAGTAAAGAGGATTTTTTAAAAACCGATTTTAGAAAATGCTCTATTGTTGACCTTGAAGATGAAAGAAGGAGCCAAAAGCCAAGGAACAAGGAAAACATTAGAAGTCAGAAAATACAAGAAAACAGATTCTCCCCTAGAAGGTCCAGAAGATACACTGCCCTGCTGACACCTTGATTTTTAGCCCACTAATATTAAATTCTCAACCTCCACCTGTAGAATGGTCAAGTAATAATTACTATTTTTCAAGATATTCAATTTGTGATAATTTATTATAGTAGTCATAAGAGAACAGTAGAGATGCTTGTATTGGTATGAATGAAAGTTTTGAAAACTCTGAGAAAATCAGACAGAGCTTAGGTCCACTAAGCTGTGCACTAGTACCTTTTAAGCAGAAAGATTGGTACTTTGCCTAAGGAAGACTGCAGTGAGCTCATAATAATTTCCATCAGTGTCCTTCCTGTGCAGCTCCCTGAACAAGCGGGAGAGGAGCACTCAAGTTGCCTGTTACTAATTTTTCTTTTTTTCTTTCATTTAATACATTTTATTTTATCCCATTACCCCCTCAAGCCTCCTCCCCTCTCTATATCCAAAAGCTGTGCTTCCATTTTTTCTTCCTATTTTCACTTTTTTTATTGTAAGTTTTCACATTATGCATCTACCATGAACTTCTGCCTTGATGAACTACTTAGAGGGAGACCTTTATAAATCAGTAGTGGAAGTTCACTATTCATTGTAATCTACTTTCTTACACAGATCCGAGCTCTGGCTACTCACTCAGGTTACAGGTGTGAGTACAGGTCTGAAAATAGGGTTGTTCCTGCTCCAATGCACACAATGTCTTCTTCGAATGGGGAAATGGGAGACAGAAGGGCAACAGAAACAGATGATCAGATGATCCCATTGGTTTATTAAGCATCTCCTGTATCCTATGCCACTCATCAGTGTGATGGTTTGGCTGGGTAAGACAGAGCTAAAATCAGTGGGAGCTCAAGTAAAA
Source organism: Heterocephalus glaber (assembly GCF_000247695.1). The sequence goes on along the minus strand of NW_004624765.1, from coordinate 1,055,879 downwards.
AGCAACATGAAGAGAAGAAGATGGAATGGGAAGAAGAGCTGAGAAGAGGTGATGCTGCACTCCCAATGTTATCTTTCCTGTCACTGATTACAATTTGTGACTTATTTGAGTGGAATTTGAAGGAATTTTAACCCACAAGACTCTTAGATGTGATATTGATAGAAGGTAAGCCTACTTTATAGAAAATTCATCACAGGGTTTCTTTAAAAATAAGCTTCTGGGGTGTTGAAAATACAATCAACACTTTGCACAGATTTTTGATAAATGATATTTAACTTGTTATAATGGGATTCCTCAAATGAGTAATTGGTTCAGGGAAGCACAAAACGCCTTCCTTGACATCCATGATTTACTTTCTCATGTGCGGCAAGTTTTCACAAAATCCAGAAATCCTCTAGAACTAAAAAATCAGAATTAAAAACAATTCAACTTTAGCATAGCTTCCTTGTGAAAAGAAACCGACTTTTTAATTTCCCATCCGTCTCAGTTATGTGTAAAAGGAAGTAGCCACTCAGGGCAATGATCCAATCAAACCATCAAGTGTTTTCAAGAGCTGCTAATTTTAACTTGAACTCACTCTATTCTGAAGGTATCCTTGGCACTTTCAGTTTCTAAAATAATGTTTCCCTTTATAGTCCCACATGCTAAGACAGAAGAAACATTTCTCTGTCTTTCATAAAACTTCTCACAGTAAGCAAAGAGGATGCAAAGTTAAGGCTAATCATTAAGTGTCCCTGTCCCCAGCAAAGGACAGACCAAAGAAAAGAAATAAAGGAAGATCACAACTGTGCAAACCACAGAACAACTAACAGTTAAAAAAAAAGAAGAGAGACCTTAGGGGCTTGCCCGAGACATTAGGTTGGATGAAGTTCTTGATATGATGATTCTCAAGGTCTCACACCAGGACAGTGTTTATGCCCATCTTCAGGACCAAATCTACCTACAAAACCACCATTTACATGTGGGTCAAATTTAGAAGACTCCAACATAGTCTGGAAGTGGGATCAGGTGGTGGGAAACAAAATCCCAACCCACTTACTTTCTCAGTAGTGCCAGAAAGAGGGAGTAGGCAGCCCCCCACGGGTGAGGAGAGGTGCTTCCTCTAAAATGGATATAGCATATTACTAGCACATTCCCAGCTTAACACTAACATAGTCCAGTGCTGCCTTGGAGAGTTGAGTCAAACCAAAGAACAAACCACAAATCAACCAAGATTTAAACTATATCATATTCATTTTTCCTTGCTGTAAGAATGAACCCAGGATTATAAAAAGATTCAGCTCCAAGAGTTTTTCAAAATATAAACTTTGTAAACAGTTATGATATCAACTAATGTATCAATGTTTATATAAAAGAAAGATTGAGTTTGATTTTTTTGCACAAAGCCCTTTATTTGGAGCAATATTTGTGTCATATAATGTGAAGATGAAAGCAAGATTCTCAAGAGTGTGGTTTCTGGACCAATAACATCAGCACCATCTGGGGAGTTATTAGAAATGAAAATTTCAGGGATTAAGGATGTACTTCAGGGTGCAGTATGTGCTTTGCATGTGTGAAGGGCTCTGAGTTCAATCCCCAGCAGAGCAGGAAAGAGAGAGGGAGGGAGGGGAGGGAGGAAGAGAGAGAGAGAGAGAGAGAGAGAATTTCAACTCCCATCCTAGAGTTTATGGGGTTCCATAATCTATGTTGTTATTGGCACTTTAGGTAATTCCAATGATTTACATAGAGATTTGAGTACCCCTAGGTTAGACTACTTTTTCTTAAAAATCAGACATTAAATATTTAAGCTGTGGGTTGTTATTATCTCCATCACAATTACTCAATTCCGCTACTGTAGTAGAAAAGGAGATATGGATGATGTCTGGATAAACAGGCACACTATATTTACAAAAAAGCACCCCCAAAAAAGCTGGATTTGGCCCATGGACTCCAATTTACTGTCCCCATGGGAGGATAACTTTTTGTAACATTCATCCCTATTTCTCTCCTGCCTCACTCATTTCTTGTTATTTTCTTCCCCATCCTTCTTTTTGTCTTTCCTCATTGCACCCAATCTACTTGATATCCCTTGTCTTCTATTTGTTAATATTTTCTATTTTCCTTTCCACTCACCAACTCCTCTTTTTACTGAATTTCCATTTCTTTCCTCTTTCCCTCTTGATGCTACCTGTCTTCCTCCTATTCTCTTTTTGTTCATTGACATAGCTGAGAATGTCATTTCCTAACATCTTTCTTTACTACTTTATTTTTTAAAAAATTTTACTTTGGTAGAATTTTTAGTAAATTCAGGAGCATGGAGCATGTTGCTCATTGGCACTATTTAGAGAACTGATATTTTCTATTTATTGTATTATTTAAGAAAGAAATGTTGCAGTCTTTTTAGTAATGATGCTTCCTCCATTTGACATCATTAGGCTCAGGAAGTATTTTGTAAGCTGCTTTGGTGACATTTGTAGATACTATAGTAAAGGCAGAATTAGAGAATTTCCACTGTATTTCTTTGTGTTTTTCTGAAAACAGGTCAGATACCAACCTACTTGGTATTTTTGTGTTTCTAGGTGAAAGGAATTTAATTTTTACCCCAGGGAAGAGATGGATGATAAATCTTGGAAAGAAAACTCTGACTAAAAATATATAGAGTTTCTCATTTGAGGTATTTTATTTATCTTAACTGTTTGGACATAGAGTTACATTGGCAGAATAAATATCAGGGCTTCTGATCACACAAATGCTAAATCTCCTTGCTAACACCACAAAAATATAACACCATGACGAGAGTAGATAAAACAACAAGATCCAAAAATATCAAGTAATTAAACACAAGCAATTACTCTAATATGAATAAAGAAAACATAGAAAAGGAAATTAATCTTAGAAGTATATTTGTAATAATCTATTAAAATAAATCTTTTTTTTTTTACTCTGCTGGTAGTTTTTAAGCAACTTTTCTTCTCAATTATATTTTTATACACATAGTTAACATTGTAAATGATATACACCTGGCCTTTCAAGTTATTTTTATAGCATTACGTCAGGTATCCATAGGCTGTTCCTGATGTCCCTTCTTGATTCCAGTCTCTCTGAATAAGGGCTTCAGCACCTATGTTGCTCAGCATGGCCTTAGCATAGGGTTCAAGCTAATTTGACTTTAAACCTTCATATGGAAATAGTTACTCAGGACCACTGCAGTTTTTCTAGACACTGGATAAAGAACAGGCTATTTGGAAGAAAAATAAGATACAGTAATCCTAACATAGTCCTTAGCACAATTCTCAGCATGCTGTAAGCAACTATTAAATATATGAATGAATGAATGAACTAACCTTTGGGGAATCACAAGTAGACTGCATGATTTAGGCATTTAACATAATATATATGTGTACATTATTATTTGGAAGACCAAGTTTCCAATTTCAAATCCAATCTTATGATGTATTTGATGGATGTGTAAGTTTAATGAGTAATCTTTCATTATATTCATGTGCCTTATAAAAATAAGATTAATAAAGATATTTATTTTCATAAGTCCATTAGGTCTTGGTTTTTCTGAAAATACAACTAATTCACATTGACATCCATAATAACAACCTCTGGGTCTATTATCCCAAAGTGAAGCCATGGTCATATATTCAATAAATATTTTCTGAACTAGTCTTGTGTGCTTGGCACCAAGTAAAGTGTTAAATGAGGTTCATTCTTCTACTTCAAAAAGAAAATTTCTATCTTAACATTTTAAAAGTATAACTCTGTTATTATGGACTAGGGAGGAGGGGCAAAGAGAGCCAGAAGGAACATGCCTGATTTTCAAGCTAATCACATTCTATTATACATTGCACATAAAAGCCACTGTTTTCCAAACTTCCAGAAATATTAAGTATAAGAAGGCATATATGTCAAAGCAAACATTAAAGCAAGGATTTTACAAATCCTTCTTGATTTCTAAAGGAATTTAACATACATTATTTCCCATGAGCCCTGTGACAATCTTGTAGAGCAGGAAGGGCAGGTGTACTACCCATTTGGCAGATAACCTCAGAGAGATCAGGCAATTTGATCAAGGTTTATTATTGGTAAAATGCCAGAGATGGATCCAGAACTACATGACACATGACAATAATGAGATTAACATTTTGTCCAGCTAAGTTTCAGTATCTTGGAGTGAATAACAGACTGAGAATTGGAAAAGCAAATATATCTCTGGTTTTGCTGTAGAATCACTGAATCACAGGAGATAAATTAACCTCTCTAAAGTCTCTATTTCCACATCTACCAAATTGAGGATAATGGGCCTTGCCACCTGCAGGGCACAGGGAAGATGAGTTAGATAAAGCTTGTGTAAGACCCTGTGAACACCAAAGATGAGAGGCCCCAAAGAACAGTGAGTTACCATTGCTCATCAGGCAGTGTTGCATCATTTATCTTGTTTATTACTCAGTAACTGAGGCTTCACTGCTCAACCTGATCTCCTTGAGCCACTGAATGGTTAGGAGTATTGTATGGTGTGTGTCTTTCCCTAATAATTCATAATATGTACCTGTATCAACTAGTGCAGTGCTTCAATTATTGCGTGCTCAGTGGGTGTGGTGCTATGACACATTCTTCTGAATTCTCCCCAGGCAAGTTTTGCTTCATAAGACAGGTGCTTTTCCAAGTTCAAAAGCATGGCAAAAATGTGGATAGCAGCTGGCAGTGAGGGATAAGCCAAAATGCCTTATACCTAAAGCACGGAGTTCCTACATTTAAAAGGTGTATTCAACAAGAATGTTTGTCTATATCCAAGGGGTGCCATGACAGAGAATAAGAACAAATCTTGGGTCCTTTGGGTGGATCCTGATGCTGGTCCCACATCACCCACACCCCTCAGAGTTGCTGCCAAGTACACAAGGAGGCAGATGTTGAAATGTGCAAAAAGTGTACCAGCAGAGATAATTTGGGGACAGTAACTATGAAACTACAGGCAAGAAGAAGTGGGTAAATATTTCTGCTTTTTTATATCTTGGACTTATCACTATTATCATTTTTTAAGAGAAAAGGATTTTTAAAGAAGATTTTTAAATCTGGACTCAGGACCTTGCTGTTGCTTTGGATATTGCAACTGTAGTCCTTAAGTACAAACTTGAATGGTTGGCCCAGGGGTCTCCATAATCCCACCTGACTGTCCAGAGCAGAATGTACCACCTGCTCTCTGAATGTTAAGGACACCCTTCTGGGTGGTGAATTCCAAAGGTTATGGCCTGATCTATTTAAATTTTAAACAAAATGTCTTCTTTCAAGCCTGAAAGGCATAACAGAAACATACTTATTGTAGGTAATAAACTCTCATGTGGACTGAATCTGGGGAAGTTTAAAAATAAGAATCTCACCCATACTATTCCAAATATATCTGGAATGGCAGAGAATGTTGAGATCCAGGGCTCATCTTAGGTGAATGGGATCTGTGAGTCTTGTTAGATGAATCCAACAGTAACCATTATTTTGCTTTCCCAAAACTTGTCTTTCAGTAACAAAAACTCAGAGTTTCATCTCAAAAACCTCCCTGCTATAGCCATGTACAAACCAAATCTTATCAGTTGTTTTTTCTCTTTTATCTTTAAATTAAAGTTACAAGGGGGAAAAGAATGAACCTTAGACATTCATTTCTTTGTAGGATATTCTCTCACTAAAATTTAGTCTCCCAATTCTCTTGGATGCAACTAGGAAAATGCCTTTTGGCCCCTACCAGGGCTGAATTGAGCAAGGTGTACACAGAGTAGACATGACTGTGCCCGTGGGTAATGGCAGACAGACCTGGTACTGGCTGTACTACTAATGGCTAACTGCATGGTAGATCACCCAAGCTTTGAGACAGTAAACACACAAAGCCTTCACAGAGAGAATTACATGGGGATTTAATTCCTTTCTTCTTACTCTTCTCTCCAGTGTTATGTTAGGTTTAGGGAAGTGGAAAGTCAGGGAGCATCAGGGATTTCCATAAACCAGCCTCTGGGGCCAGATAAATATAGGAAACTAAACTCTTTCTCCACTTCTGGGAAAGCCAGAATATATTTGCATATTAAAGACTGTGAGAAGTTCAGTTTTTAAAAATCTGAAAAACTCTAGTTAATACCACATTTATATGGGATAATAGAATTTTTTCTTTTTTTTCTTTTTTTTGCTTTTAAGGTAGCACTGCATAATTTCTTATGCAATGGGGTACACTGAATATTCCAATGGGGTACACTGACAAAATACCTTAATCCATGATTTTACATATTCCATCTAACAAGGACCTAGAAATTGGAAAGCTGTTATTCTTTTCTCTGTAGGAAGAAACTTCTTAGATAAGAAGATTCTTGGTTTCAAGGCTGGGCCTATGAAAATTTACTTGTAAACTGTCCTCTCACTAACTAGGCTTAAAAATGGTAATTCAGTAAGCACCTTGGTGTTTTCCATTACTATTTGTGGGAGTCCTTCAACAAAACCTCTCTAAGACAGCTTAGAGAAGGGAATTTGATTCCAGAAGGATTTGAGGAGCCTTATCAAAGTACACACTCTACAATGGGAAAAATAAGGTAGCAAGGAAATTAGAATGAGAGCAAATGAGAGCAGGAAAGGAAAAATAAAGCCCATACCACAATCCATGCCCTAAGTCTGTGTGTGTTTTTAGAGGTTGGTCACAAATTGGGATCCAAATGTCCTAAGCAGCCCAAGGCACTACAGAAATGTGATCATTTACCCAGTTTACAATGTCTATAAAATAAGATAAAAATTAAATGTCATGGAGGAGAAGCACAGTTTCTCCTACACAGAGAGAAATTATACCTATCAGAGACCAAGAGCCTTACTTCAATGCTTGCTAGTGTATTTGCACCCCTGACCCCTGCACAGGACTTTCAGTGAAAGTGATTCATTATCACAGGGACTGAAAGGTAACGTAGGTGGGGGGATGACAGTGTTCACCTCTAAGAGGTGACTGAAGTACTATTCTTCCCTCACCACTTACAAAGGGTCTCTGACATACTGATGTATGGAATACTGAGCAAGAGAATGAAAATAGTGCAAAGTTGTCAGAATGCCCCTCCGACTTCTCCCTTAAGACTTTGCCCTTAGAGCTACGTTACGAACTGTTGCCAGGAGCTACATGTTGGCAGAACTTTCGGGAATTACTCCAGTTCGTGGAGTACTAGACAGGCACAGGAATGAGAAAATAAAACACCCTTCTAATCCTAGCTTTGCAAATGATTTATTATTCATCGATGACCCTCTACCTTGAGTCAATTTCTTCACTTACACAGGAAAAAAGGCCTGGATGATCCATCAATCACAAGTGTTGCAAGCAAAAGAATCTCCTGTAAAAGGAGATTCGCATGTTGAAGTATTAAGCACTTAAGATGAAAATTATGTTAGGAAATTAAAATGTGATTTCAGTAACCCAGTAAGAGTAATGATATGGAGAAAAGAATTTCAGTAATTACGCTTACAGAGATATGTTACTTACAATGACTTTTTCATTCAGAAATCTGAGTCAGTATCACAGAGAATTTTGTGTGCTACAGTCTAAAAATACAAGCCAATAAAATATATTGCTGGGATCATTGTATAGGGAAAAAATTAAAGCAAAACCTTAGTAACTTCTCCAAGAAATAGATTGTCTGTTCTTGGAGACACTCCTTCTCTGGTTAGGAATCCTCAACAGCCTGTGTAATAATTAGCTTTTTGGTATTCATATTCCATCTACTTACAAATGATACATGTGACAACCTGCCAATGGAAAATGTGTGTCACAACCTCTTCTTTCCAGTGGCACTCTTGACAGGTAGCATCCCCATCTGCTTGTCAGACTTCACTTTTCTCCTACACCAGAGTCCCTTACCAAGACCCCTGCCAATCAGAAAGAGGCAATTTATGTGACCCATGGCTTGCTTTGTAACCCACAATGTATCACTAGCCTTCTCCCTCACTCTGTGCAGATCTACTTCTCATCAAAGTGACTGTCTCATTAAGGAGAAAAAAATAAAGCAGAGAAAAATTCCCCAGTGGTATTTTTCTAAGTTGTACCATTCAAAATTTATCAATTAAAAAATTAGCGTAGAAATTAGAACTTATGTTTTTTTCCTAAGAAAAATTAAAACTTCAGTAAAACACAAATTAAACCCAAGAGGTTCCATTTAACACCAGATTGGAATTTTTTTTTTTTTTAATCTGACAGCACCAAATGTTGGAGAGGGGAATGGGAACAATGGAGCAATGGGAACTCTCATTCCATGGTGGGAAAAAGTAAATTGGAGAAGCTACCATGGAAAACATTTGGTCACATTCTACAAAGCTTAGAATGTGCCTAATTCTAAGTGCATACCATAGAAAAACACACACATGTGTACAAGGATATACAAAAAGGAAAACTGGTCACAATGGTACTAGTTAAAAAGAATCTAAATGCTCCTCCAAAGACCACAGTTAAATAGATTACGATATATATACACACACACATAGATACCCGTGAATCTCCAAAACATGATGCTGAGCAAAGCATAATACTGAGCCTAAAATATACAATATAAAAGGATTACAAGGGTGGGATACTATTTATATAAATTTTAAAAACCTGCAAAATAATACTATGGAATGTATTTGGGTATATAGATACTTAATAAAAACTCAAGGCAAGCACAAGAATGTTATGCAAGGAATTCATGATCATGGTCTCCTTCAGGAGTGGAAGGAAGGAAGCAGAAAGACAAGGAGAATATGGGATCTGGGAGGTTCATCCAGGGGCTTCAATAAGGCCTTTAATGTCCAATTCCTATTAAACAGTTAACAAGAAGCTGATATGGCTTTAAAATGTGGGGGTTTGATAAGGTTCAATAGAGGATATGTGTTGTTTTAATAGTAGTTCTGTGTTATTTTTATGCTTGCCAATGTGTTTTAAATACTTCACTTTTCTTAATGATGATGTAATGGCACTGAATTAGACCAATAACCAAAAGGTTTTAGCTACAGAAAAACCAGAGAAAGCCCATTATAAGGCAATCTTACCTATGAGCCAATCCAAAGTAGAGCTTTATAACCATGCTCTGTTAATAAATCTCATCTTCTTTGTGAAAATCTTGCTGATAACTCATTGACCTAGGTTTTTTTGTTTTTGTTTTCCACTGTCCTCTTTGCCCTATTTACTATGATAAGCTGGGATCTCGCTTCCTGAGAGGAACACTAATACAGAGCTCATTAAATGCATGACTCTGAGCAGTTCATTATGTATTACCTCCCTCTTCTCTCCACTGAGTAGCATCTGCTATTGTGTTTACCCCATTACCAAACTTAATTAGGTCCTTTAAGAGTTTCTCATAATCCTTCAAACTTCTTGTTGTTGGCAAATATGTACCACTTATTTACATTTCTTCTGAATTATTAATAAACATATCTTTAATTGTTTCTAGGTTTCTAAAAGTCAACCCACTTTTCAAACTGAATGTCACACTCTTTTTCTACATATTTGCCTATCTCACTGGCTTTGTGAACTCTCCTGGTATTGGACCTTTTATCTATTAAATTATATCTCAAATTGCTTTTTTATTTTTATTTTTTCAAATGGGAAAACGTTATCTTTATTTTTGTTCCACTCTCTTAAATTTCACAGTTGCTTCCCCAGTGGTATAAATCCTTAGCATTGAAACCACCATAAGAAACAATATTCTCTGCTATTGAGAAAAATGGATATTTTTCATTAAATGAGTACTTCTCTTGCTTGTATTCTTTTTTATCAGCCCAGAGTAATGGGCTTCATTTCAGCATTTTTATACATGTGTATAACCTACTTTGATCATATCCACCTCCCCTTAAACCCTCTTTACCTTTGCCTTCTGTTAGTTTCCCTTCTGTGTTCATGCCCCACATATGAAAGAACACATATGAAACAAAGATACTTGTCTTTCTGAGACTGGCTTATATCACTTAACATTATGGTGTCTAATTTCATTGTCCTGCAAATGATACGATTTTGTTCTTCCATATGGCTGAATAGTACTCCATTGTGGCTATATGTCACATTTTAAAAAATTCATTCATCTGTTGGCAGGAACTTAGGCTGATTCCACATCTTAGTTATTATGAATTGTGCCACAATAAACACAAGTATGTCAGTATCCTTATAGAATTCAGGCTTTAATTCCTTCAAGAATCTACCAGAGTTTATACCTTAAATTACTTAATGGAACTGTTGTTCATAGTATTATGGGGCAATCACAAAAAAGTGCCAATGACTGGCTTTTCCTGAAAACAAATTTCACTTAATCCTTTCAAAGAATTTCAACAAGTTAGAAAGATACAATTTAATATATTGCAATTATTCTAAGTTTGCTGAGGTGCCCAGCCAGTCATTACTTTTCTCTGCGAAAGTAAAAATTTGCTTGTTGGTAAGGTGATTTCCCAAGATCTCTCTCCTCATATTGTGAACAACAGTTTAACCATTAGTCAGCTGCAGGCTCTTCAAAGATATTCACACAAATAATAGTAAGTGATGTGGCTTTATCAGTGTTTCAGCTTGATTCTAGTTTTCCTCAGATTTTTAAGTGACAGCCAGGAGGATCAATGCCACTTTCTTCCCCTCGACTCCCATAGCTTTCACTGGCAAATTCAGCTCAGGAGTCTCCACCATTTTTTAGAAAAACTAACACAAGATCATGCAGCATCATTGCATTTAACCTTCATCTTCCTGTACTATTTGTTTGTGAGAATACTGATCTAATAGACTCATCTGATCTTACCCCATGGAAGCTCTTGTGGAATTCTTGTTACTCTCATGAGTAATGTTGCCTTTAAATCCCTTCATACTTTAAAAAACCTTAGCTCTTATGCAGTCCCAGCTGATACATGTCCTCTTCATTGTCCTTTCCTGGGTTAATATTTTCCAACATGTGTGTCTCTACCACAAGTCCATTGTTACTCATTCATCCATTCAATACAGTTACTTCATTCAGTGAATATCTGTATCATAGATCTACAACATAGAAGTGTTATTTCTAGGGAAGAGAGCTATAACTGTTCTTACATGTAGGGAGAATAAAGAGGAGGAAAAATCATGGAGTTGATCAGGTAGCAAAAAAAGCCACAGTCACCCCATCCTCATTTTGAGTCATCAGTACCCAAAACTTATATCTAATTAACAATAACCTCTAGGCAATGCCTCCCTTTTCATTATTTTCAAACTTCCCTACAGAATTAGACTTCTCTAATGCAACAATAAAATTAAATCCAATAAGTGAAAGAACTAGAGTGTGAATTGGCATGTGAAGTAGGTGAGTCGCATAGTATATATTGCTTCTCCCTTCTTGTCCCTTTTTTGCATATTTAGTGAACTTGTGGCGCCCCTTCTGTGTCTCAGTGAGGCGAATGATCCTTTTCTCTTAGCCTAATGTGAAGAGGAACAGAAGGATGTGAAAATGTCTTTAAGCGCTTCATCTTCAGAGACAATAGATACGAAAATTTCATCATTCACACCATGTTCTCTTCCCAGTTTAAAACACGGAGTGAAAGAGGCAGAGAGCTGTGATTTAATACACAAGAAAACCCTCCTATAGAAAGTCTTCACTATATGAAAATGAGGAATTAGAATCTGGAAATCACAGCAGTTTCTTTCTGGCTCTGAAAGAATAAATAAGTGTGAGGACCTTACTGGTCAATATTCAATATCAAATTCTCAGCACTAGTTCAGGAGAATATTCATACATAATAGAAATGAAACAGGGAAGGCATCTGAAAGCTCAAACAGATCTTCATTTTTCAAATGTCAAAGTGGGTCTAACTTCATCACTGTCTGCTTAGTATGCTGAAGAGAAGGACTAAATCCAGGTAAAAGCCATTAATGTCCTCCAGTTCAATGCTCTCCTTCCCTCTCCACTGTCCCTTTTGTTCTTTATCACTCAAGTCAACAAAATGAGTTGCAACCTTTTGCCTGTTTTTTCATAAGACACTTACAGATTCCCCCCTAAACAACAGACTGTATTAATTACTCCTATTGGTGAGACTGCACAGGCCTTAATAGTGTGCTACTGAATAAAATGTTTACAAAAAATAAGAAGAAACTCTAAGTTCCAAGCAAGTGACTTTCAATATTAAAATAAGTGATGGAATCAGGTTAGAACAGAAAGTTGAAAAGTTGACCTTAGACATACCAGTAGGATTAATACCAAAATACAGATTGGAGACAGATGTGCTAATTATACCATCTCTTGCATCCCTAATAAGTATCCCATATGTGACATATACTATCTTTAATTTATACAATAATGCTGCTAGGTGGGAATTTTCTTCCTTCTATCTATGATAATCAGGAGAATGCCACAAGTATTTGAAAGTTCTGTTTTGCATCTTCAGCCTCTCATCATTTTTCCTGCGCCTTTACAGGAAAATGGGATTTATTATTAACATTCATTAATGCAGTTATTTAAAATTCTTTTAAGATGTAGAGTGGATACTGTCCTTCAGATGCAATAGAACCAGAAATTTGCAAAGATGTACCACAGAATTAATACATTTCCTTACTTAAGTTCCACCCCATGGTCCATTTTCTGCTTGCTTCAGTAACAGTGGTTTCATATAGACAGTACTGAGAGCACTGTACCAGGTGACCCTTGGAAAGAGTTGTAACTCAAGCCCCTCAAAACTGTATTTAATCTTTTCTGTCCCAGTGCTGGGAAAGTCCCCCATTAGTTGATCATCAAGTCGGAAATCACTTGGTTTATCATTAATTTTTTGCTTCCTACTGTGAGCTTCATTTTATGGTGTCAGTTGCTGGCCAGGAAAATTAAGATAGCAATTATTCTAAGTTTTATGTTGTGTATATTTACATTCAAAAGCTCCAGTTAAAAATTTATCTTAATAGAGTCTACAGTGCTTGTATTCACTTCTTAGTAAAACAAGCTATCAAAAATGGAGGGAGGGATTTAGAATTAGTTTTCCTCTTTAATAAAAGAGTTCACATCATTTCCCTACTCACATTATTTTTAAACATTGAGATACTTATTTACAGTTCATCACAGAACAAACACACACATAACACATGTTTTTAGAGAGTGTCAGAGAAGATGTTAGGACAATGGACAGGGGAGGTTCAGGAAGGAAAGAGTCAGAATGCAGTTTTCTTCCCCATGAAGTCAATAAACAACCTTGAAGCTTTTGAAACAGTGGATAATTTCTTGTTGCTAGACTACTGAATTATCCTTGTTAGTAGTGCTACCCAAGCTAATCATAACTTCTTATTAGTGTTACACAAAGCCTCAGGTGAAAGCCTGATTTCATCATAAGTGCATTGGCAGTTACGTGTTATTTACACACCACATTGAATTTGTCACTTCTTCCTGATATGTTAATGCCCTCTTTTCTGAGCAGCCCTCCCACCTTCAAGATAAAGCCAGAAGCTTCATGTTGACTAAGATTCCTGCCAACCTCTACCCTCTACTACTAACTTTTAACAATAGGATGTCTCTCTCATCTATTAGAATGAACCATTTTGTTTATACTCTGCAATAACACTGCAATAGTTGTGCTACAGAGTTCACAAGAACTGAAGCCCAGAGCAATCAATATTCCTCATTCAAGCAACTGCCTTCTTTCTCCTCACTGCCTCCAGCCTGATGGTCTTAAGGCTAGGCTGATATGAAAGATGATCAGTGGCCTGTGAAGTCATTGAAGAAGCTGATGCATAAATGTTCAAGTCTCTGACCCACCTTTGCACACTTGCCAGTGCCAGTCGTCTTGTAGTTTTCTGAAACTACACATAATCTGTTAAAGAGTTGCCTCAAGGGGTCTCTTTTTCACTCACTGGAATTGTAACATCCACAACAATATGGAACTGTAATGTATCTCAATGCTTTAAAAGTACTTTCACAAACAGCTTTTCGTTTGAGCATCATTCACATAACCATGCGAGACAGGGATCATTTCCCTTTTTATGGATTAGATAGTAAAAGGTCAGTGACATTTATAAGTAAACAAAGTTGGAACTTTAAATAGGATTTGTGACTTCAAGCTCCATACTCTTTCACCATATCTTCTGCATATATTGTGTGATCTGAAAGCTGATGGAAGTTACCACTAATTAAACTTCTTCCCTAACTTGTCTATGCAAAGACCATTGCCATACAGTGATGGATATCTAGAGATGCGTGAACTTAAACTAGATGAATAGATTATGTTACCTGAGATGTTTAGACATTGAATACCTGACACATCCACATTCAGGATTACTGCCTGTTAGTCACTAACCCCTAGAATCACCAAACAGAGACAGTGTCTGGCACTGAATAGTGGAATGTGAAAGTTTAATAGAGAAAGGAGTTTGGGAACTGACTTGAGCATGACAGTATCTCTGAGTAGGACGTGAGAATGACAGGATTAGACATCAGGGTTCAAAACAAAGGGAGCTCACAGTTTGAAAACCCTGATTGCATTTGGCACCATAAGAGATTTTGTGTCAGAATCCCTTTACACTGAACAATGAGGAGAAAATTTGCAAGAATAGAAAAAAATTACCCATATCCACTTATATTTTGGATGTGTGTAAGACTGCTTTTTATTGTTTATCTAATATGTGCTAAGTGAAAGTCTTACATATTTTACCACCATGATGTTCGGGGTGGGGGAGGCAATGAGATCAAAACAATAGTTCAGATGCGTATATGAAGGCAGATAAACTTACAAGATAAACCGTGTCTTTATTATGAGTATTCAATCTCATAACAAAAGTAGGTGGTACGCCATGCTGGTACCCTAGCTTTAACTGTTAGTACAGTTCCCCCTTAAGCAATTATTTAAAAATGGAATCTTTTGCATGGCTTGGTCTTTATGACTTCCATTTTATCATTATGAAGTATCTCTTTCTACCTTCTATCTTTCGTTTACAAAGAATAACTTTGGTCTACACCCAAATAGCAATTTTTACAAGTGAATCACAGCTCATATTTATAGATCACATTATTTTAAATACAAAAAAAGCACAATTATCTTTTATTTATCAAGTGTCAGTCACAGTAGTTGTTTGTCTTATGATCCAAATTAAGCAATATAATTGCCCTTGCTTTCCTGTCAATTCTTTAAAACCAGAAGTGGACAACTATAGAAGAAACTACAAATGCCAATGACAAAGACAATTTTCAACTAACCTGAGTAGCTATAGACTGAAGCTTTTCAACCACCAAGCCCAAATGGAAATTCTTAACTGTCAAAACAGGGTGATTGGTCAGAAGTTTCTCATAACTATTAATTTTCAACTGCATACAAGATTAATATACTCATTGGATTCCAAAACCTACTGATAGTTACAACTGCCCATGAAGGTCAGTTTGCCTGTCTTGCAAGTTTTATATATGTAGACCATGCCATATATAGATCTGATATAGTATGATTGGAGAGTAACTCAAAATGTTATTGTTGAGTAGCCAAAGGAACAAATGAGTGAATGACAAAGTGCTCAGGGCCTATGTGAGAAGCTTATGCTATAAAGCCCACATCTCAATTACAATGAGATCTCAATTACAATGCCTTCCATGTACCAGACATTCACTCTTTTAAATATAAATTGAAATTAAGTGAACCGGATCAAGATTTCAAAATGTTTTTGGCAACAGGTTATAATAAAGATTTGTGTGGTATTACCCCAGCCCTGGACTCAACGCCTGCTCCAGCTCTGTATGACCTTGGCCAATGGATTGCATTTCCTCTTTCCTCGGAGGCAGAAAGGAGATAATGGAATCTAACTTAGGTTTTTTGAGGATCAAATAAAATGAATGTTTTATGTACAAGATTTACTATAGTCCTGGGCACAGTAAATGTTAATTCTTGAAACATATATTTGACGTGATTTATTTCATCAAAACCTAGTCTAAATTAATTTGCATTTATATATTAACAATTCTGTCTCCTTCATAAATGCACATGAGGATAAGATTCTCCCTCTGTAACATGGACTGTCCTTTATTCATTCTGTGGACATTTTAGCATATTTGTAAGTAACTGCACTAGAGTTACTGTTGAAAAAGGAGAGGGGGAAGGATGGAAGTGTTCACCAAAACATCAATCAGCTTCCACAAGGACATTAAACTCATAGGTACTTGGGGAGGCAGGTAATATTAATAATTGACAGACCCCAAATATGAGTGAAAAGACCACTATGTCATATTTATATAAGACAAAAGGTAGTAATGGTGGTAGAAGAAATCAGGACCCTTGCATGGAAGACAAGACAATGAGAGAGTGGTCATAACTGAGGGTGAGCATAGGGAAGGGGTGGGACCTATCTTTAGCCATATCACAAGAATAATTGCACAGCTAATCAAGCATCCTGGCTAGTGTCCACTGCCATTGGCAGCATTTGTAGTGCCCTGTGTTCAGGAGGGGCTGGCAAGTCACCATCATGACTGCCCAAATGATCCAAGATGATCTGTACTTTATTTTTAAATATATCAGGTTACAGGAGGTTAAGAATATTAGTTAACTGTAGTCTATAATTTAGCAACAACTTTTAGGTTAATTCTAGTCTATAATTCAGAGGCTGTTGTTAACATCTGATGTTCCCAAATCAAGCACACACAGTCTAGGGAGAAATATGTCTAAATGAGGGCCACCTGGAGACTAGAAACCAAAGCAGCATTCTACAAGAAATGCTTCTCCTGCCTAGACTTCAGTCAGGCCTGAAGTATGTTTGGCAGCATATGGGTGCTAGAAGGAAGTTTTCATTGATGAAATGAATAGTATTCAAGTTAATTGGAACTGGTTCAAACACTGTAAAAGAATCTGCCCTTTTGGACACATACGGTCTTAGAATCAGCAAACCCTGGATCCTAATATTGTCCAGAACATGTGTAGCCTGAAATTCCCATTCAGTCCTGTGCTCCACCACTGACCAGGGAATTCTACAGCTAAGGTTCACTGCTGCTAAAGCATGGCTGCATCTGCCTCTGACATACTTGGCCAGCAAGGTCCTTGTTCAAGTGCCTCCAAGGAAAAAGAGCTGAAACTTTGGTGAGCTTCATGAACAAGTTCATACGGCTGCTTTTATGTATGCTTGTTAACAATTGCTTTCATATGTGGCAAACTGTGAGGCTTGTTTTCATTGTTAACTATAGCAACTATCAGCAAGATTGTGGGGAAAAAGACTCACAGAGCTCACCTTTCTCTAATTATCAGTTAATTATCAGTACTGTCTATCAAGAAGAACCATGTGATCATAAATTGTCGAGCCAGGTTAGCATATCCTTAACAGATTAGAAAGTATTGAAACGTATTTATTCAAATGGTTTATCCCAGCAAGGACTTTAGCTTTCATTTAGATCACAAATTTCTTCCATCGCTTGCCACTTGACTTGGTCTTAAGAGCAAGTATAAATATGAAAAATAAAATTCTCACCCTAACTGGTCATATAAGCTCGTGTGGGGGAGTTTTTGCAATGGTGGAGGTGAAGTCAGAAGGTAAGAGAGAGAAGCATGTTTTTGAACAATTAATATCGACACAATGCTGGCTATGATGATAAGGTCCTGTACACAGTATGCTATTAACATATGAAATTTGAACTTCTAATACAATTTAGTGACAGCTGGTAGAGTGGGCAAATAAGGATTAGAGAAAATGGTACCTGCCATGAGTTTTGAAGGACAAGTTGGAGCTAGCTGAGGGAATGGCAAGGCAGGGGAAAATAATTATATGCAAAAGCATGAATGTAAGAAAACCCTAGAGGAGGGTGAAGTACAATAAAATCCCACGATAATGCAGTAACTTGAATTCAGATGTAAAGCAACTGGCTCACCCGGTCATTTCATTATCCTTGCAAAACAGATTCCTGAATTTTACATGATTGAATGTTCTAGATCGCATTCATAATGCAAAAATAGCATTTCTCTTATTTAGTTCATTAAAAGTGACCGGAGTGTAAAGTACGTGGCTGTGAGTGATGGGAAGATTGTGGGGGGAGGTGGCTCTGATGAGGTAGGTCTGGGTCAGAACATGGAAGGTCTAAACTGTCACAGGATACCCGGATTTTATTCTGAAATTAATTTTGACACAGGAGGATATCAAGCAGGGAGATGATAGGTGTTTAGGAAAATAACTAACAGCTGGCATCAACATAAAGGATAAACAGAAAGGGGTTAGAAATGAGGCCTGGATATCAGATAAGAAGCAATTGCCGTTATGACAGGGTGAAGATCTGAACTAAGGCAATAGCAGTGGAAATGAAGACAAAGGGTTTCACATGACATTTGGAATGATAAATAGACAGGACTTGGTGACTAAAGGACGTGGGAGTGAAGGGAAAGCAGGGCGACCATTTTTCAGTTTTGGATGTCTCAATGGACAATGGATGCATACCCCACACTTGCATAGTCCAGTTTGGGAAAAGAGGAAGACAAAGGACTTAGAGTTAGATTTCTTGAAGACTTTAATGAACCCACATTTCCTTGATTATTTTTCTTAAGATATTGCAATTGGGTCAGTCTAACATAATGAAAACCCATTATATTTCAGCAACTGAGCTGGATTAGATTCATTTTTTATGAGTTGACTGGGAGATTTGGAAATGAAGCTATCAGAGGCTTTGTCTGGGGTGATTTGTCATCAGCCCAAACTAATATTTTAATAAATGGGAAGAGACAAAATTGATTTTATTAAGGAAAAGGAAATGAAAAAGAAGACACTGTTCTTGGGGAAAAAAAGACTATTCCTAGTACAATCATGCATTTGTCATGGTAATGCTGGATGGCTTGGTGAGATAACAGCGGTTCCCCAGATGAGTGTTAGGAGCAACAAAGGGGTTGGTATTGTTTTTGAAACTTCCATTAATCATTCATATACACATCTATCCATCCATCCCTCTATCCATCTATTTATTCAGTAAATAGTCACTGAACATCTTCTAACTGTCATGCTCATTAAAAAGGCTGAAAGAGCCCAGTGTGATGGTGCATGCCTGTAATCCCAGCACTTGGGAGGCTGAGCCAGGAGAATTGCCACAAGTTCGAGGTCAGTATGGGCTACACAGTGAGTTCAGGCCAGACTGAACTACATATTGAGACCTTGTCTCAAAAAAAAAAAAAAAAAAGGCTGAAAGTCTATGCAAATTTTAAAAGAAAAGGAATGACTCTGGGCCAGAACATACAAAGCAAACTTTAGTACTCCAGATCTTGGCTGTATACATAGGGAAGCCAGGACACAAAATAGAAATAATTGAAGTGGATTAACACCTACTCTTGGTTGGATTAGTTATAGCTGTGTTTCAAGTTTATTTTTGCCCTCAGTGTTACTCCTTTGGGATTAAGATGATTTTTCTACTCAGTGTGTTTCTCTTTGCACAATTTCACATATATGATCTCAAGCATAAAGATAAAAACCAAAAAAAAAAATTTGTGTCCTTTCTCAAAGCTTAGAGTAATTTAGATGGGCAAAAGATAACTTATTAACTTATAACCATTAACTTATTTTTTCCCAAATACCAGGCCAATGATTTTTAAATCATGGACTGCAATAAGCAAGTGGGATTCTTTAGATAATAAGCAACTAATCTTCTCACAGTCTCCTGTAACTTTCCTTTGTTTTCTAGTAGCAGCATGACAGTGTAACGAATACACAAGAAGACCTGGTTTCAAGTTAGGAGCTCTTCAACTTACTAGCTGTCTGGCCTTGGGCAAGTTACCTAATCATGGTGACCATTTATTGAACACTTACTATATACACATATAGACTGTGAGCATACTTCTTGGAGATACCATGAATTACCTAATCGTACAGTATTTTATTAGTTGCATTTTCTTATTTAATTTCCTGTATATGCTATGAGATAGGTAGTTTCATTACCCCAACTGAGGCACAGAAAAGATAAGTGGCTTCCCAAGGTCACAAAGGTCAATCTAGTACTTGAATTGAGTACCCTGACCAAATGCCTATAGGATTGACCTATTGCTATATTTACTTCCCTAAGAATTTGATTTTTTCACTGAAAAGTAGAAACCACAATAATGAATCTTTCAGTATATTACAAGAAGTGAAAGACAACATTACAAATAAAGGATTGTTAGTTATTTCTGTTCTTTTTTCTGAGATTACCAGGTTGAAAACCAAGAAAGTGCTTTTATTTTAAACTGTTACTTGGTTCCACCAATTCAATCTCCACCAAGTCCTACTAATTTTCTCTTCCCAGTATCTTTAAGATCATTTAATATTCTCCATTTTTGTTTCTTTAATTATCTTATCAAGAGGGCTCGCTACTTTCCACTGTAATATCTATAACTCTGTAATTATTTTTCTTGCACCAGCCTTTCCTAGCATTGATTTACTCTTTTCAAACTATCTGATTAATAAACACCAAGCACCATATTCCCATTGCCATGCTCCTTCTTTGTTGCTTCTCAGATAAAGACATCTTGATATCTTTACCCTGGCATTTGAGATACTAGCTCTTTTGCTTTCCATTTTATCCATTCCAATTCCCTTCCCAGTGGAATCTAACGGTAGCGTGGTCATTTATTGATCTACTGAGAGTCACATAGTAGGCCCTGCTGGTTTCTGGTAGGACAGCCTTAGAGGCAGATGTCAGGAAAGAGGACCAGGAGTACAGATATCAAATAAATACATACATATTCAGTAAAATACAGTTGTACAGGAGGGGTAGATAGTAGTTCAGTGAAGGTTCCCAGAAACAATATAACACCTTTTGCCTTATATCTTCGCCACCATGAATTTAGTTCATGTCCTTACTTCTTTTAAAAAACTCTCCATTCTTCTCCATACAAATCTAACTATTTTATCAGCTTTCCTCAGGATTCAACTTAAATCCTATTTATAATATTAAGCTTTGCCCATCTTCTCTAGACTCCAAAGATCTTGGGTTTTTTTAATCTTGTTGCATTTTTTTGTTCCTACTACCAGAGATGATTTTCCAATAGACCATGGGTTTTAGAGTTACCACAACTTGATTATTGATGTTTTGCATCTAAGAGCCCTGTGTTTAATAAGTAGATAAATGTTAAGGAGTATACACATCTAAGTGTCTGGAAATCTATGTGTCAAAACAGGAATTGGAATCATGGCTCTAATAGCTTAAGTAAATTTCCTAATGCTTGAAATTAACCCTATCCATTATTGTTCATTTGAGTTAGATATTATTTATGCTAAATTTTGATGTTATCCACATTAATAGTGAAGGAAAACTGATTGTTTATTGTTCTTGAGATCCAGTTATACTTAGCATTACTAATATTAACACAGATTTAATAATAACTCCCAGACTGATCTTACCTAGGAAACACATTAGTCTCTGTTATTTACCTTCCGAATTATATAGTCGTTGCCAGATTTCCACATAAAGTTAGAGATGAGTCATCAAAATAGGAACATTAAATTTTAATTCTGCAAGTAATATAATCCATGTTTTCAAAAAAGTTATTGTACTTCTTTTTCTGGTTTTTGAGAACTGCTTATCAGAACAGCTGAAAACAGTTAACTAAAGCTAACAGATTTCTGTGAAGGTGAGTGAAGTTTTCAGAGCACTTATGTTTAATTTTGGTAGAAAGGTTTTCTAGAATAAATCATGTTAGAGTCGTACAACGAGGTATATGACAGATCATGTATAACATGTAGTGCCCTAATTCACTCGCTTCTCTTTATGGGTTAAATGTCAACATGCAATTCTACTGCTATAGGGGGAATTCCCAGCTGGTCTATACTTATTAGCACCCCCCCATACACACTACTTTCCCTCTTTCACAAAGTTTATGTCAAAAACAGTACTGAAGTTCATTTTCCATAGAGTTCTTATGAGTGATTCATAAATCTTCTCCAACCACAGGAGTTCTATATATTGTTTACTCTTAGTATCTAACTTCTGAACTTTAAACATGGTGTCCTTTCAATAAATATGCCAAAATGATAACCTGCCCAAGAGACGAGCACTCTGCACCGTATTCTTCAGTTTTCCATTGACTTGTGAGTAAATTTGAACAGACTTCTTTATACCTCTAGCTTTCAATTATTGTTGCTCCAAATTCATCCATTTGTTCAACAAATATTTGGAGGGTGACTACTCAGTGCCAGGCAATATTCCAGAGAGTGATTCTGTTAGCTATGCCAACAGCAAGGTGAACAGATCTAATAGACATGAGTGGTTCTGTTTGACAGATCACACAGTGAATAGAAAGAGAATGTGCGTAATCAAATTGAATTAAATCTTGGCTTCAACACATACTAAGGTCTGTCAGTAAATCTCTGAAAACAAATGTCTTCATCTATGATACAGTCATAGTTCAAAAACTATGAGTTTTAATGAGTGCTTCAGTGTACAGAAACTGTGCTAGGTGCTAGGAAAGCAGTATGATCAAAGCAGATAGACTGTCGTGATGAGGCTGAATATTTTGAGCATGTTGATCTGTGCTTTCATTGCAGCATTGAATCTTATTAGTCTGTGTAGTGGTTTTAAAATGTGTCCACAGAATCTCTGGAATTTTTCCTGTTAAAGTTGGGCCTAATTTCCTTCCCTTGAATATGGGTCAGGCTTAGTGACTTGCCTTTAATGCTCAAAGTCTGGTGGAAGAGATGATCTGAGGCTTCCAAAGTTAGGTCATAAAAAGGACAGCATCTGGTCTATTGTCTCTTGGATTTTTTGCTCTGGGGAAAGTCAGCTGTCATGTCATACTCAAGATACTCAAGAAACCCATAGAGAAGCCTCTGTGGGGACAAACTGAGGCCATCGACCAACAATTAATACCAGCTTGTGGACCATGTGAGCCATCTGCTTAGCCCTAGTCAAGTTTTAAGATGACTATAGCACTAGCCAAAATCCTGATGGCAATCTTATGAAAGACTCTGAGCTCAAACTACACAGCTAAGGCCATCCTAGTTTCTAATCCACAGGAAGGAAGATAAGTGTTTACTGCTATTGCCATTAATTTGGGAGAGGGGAAATTTATTATAGGGCAGTAGATAACATATAGCCTGTGATGGGAACATCTAGATGAATGTAAATAATCATTCTTTGCTTTCAACCTCCCTTTAGTTTACTTTCAATGTTAGTAAACATCAAACTGAATAGCTTCCTACAGACTGTAGTGTTCCCATTATTACAGGATAAAAATCCAGTTTTAGTTCTAGTATTTAAAATCCTACATGATCCATCCCCCACCCAAGTTGATCTCCTTTACTCTCCAGCAAAACACTCTCCTTTAGTCAAATGAGTCTCCCTATGGTTAGCCACTTACCCCTGAGAATTTCTCCCTCAAGGATTTTGAGCATGCTCTTTTCCTCTTTTGAAGCCCTCCTACAGTTTTTGTTATATTTTCATTTTTTTCCTTCCAAAAGCATAGTTTAATCCTGGGGTAAATTTTTTTTCTCCTGCCTCCTCCACTTCTCATGGGATATTCTGATTATTGTAATTCAAAGCAAGTTTTTCTTTTTAAAAAATATTCAATTGTTTTCATTGCTAATAATATTTATTTCTTACTTATTTTCCTAAGTACTTTCATAGTAGTTGCTTCTGCTTTGTACTTATTTTTCTGAGTACTCACTTACATGTCCCTCTGATCTATAAATGTATGAATACCTATCATGTGCAAAGTATTGTACTTTGGTACTGTACAGTACCAAATACTACACTTTGCTTGTATTTGAATTTTTGAAAATCTCTAATGGCATACATCCTTTCATGTGTTTCTGCATTCTACTATTAGACAGTGAGCAACCTGAGGACAGGAAACAATCTTAGCCTTTATAGCCCAAGGGACATCCTTTATAGATACGAACCTCCAGAAGCATCATTTTACCATTTCCACATAGGGCAGCAATTTCATAAGAGTGAAAAGATGTTGAAATTTCTCATTCTCTTGATATTTATGAAATCAGAAGCACAGTGTTAATCTTCTAGAGTGTGCACCACTTGTTTAAGAGAAACTGGGTTTCCTTGGGCGTGCAACTTAACCATGAAATGATTTTGGAGGAACACCTACTCAGGAAATTGTGAACACTTCTATCCTTTGTCATCAATCTGACAGTACTCTCTGAGAGGAGGCTTTCTCCTCCTCTCAATTGTTCTGACAATATTATCTTCAACAAAAGACATGAAACAGTCTGAATTCCTGGTATCCTAAGGATTACAGCGGAAGATCCAAAGCTGAATGAAGCAGAGAATGCTGGCAGTCACTGAAATGCTGTAGGGTAACTCAGGTGAAAGCAAGTTCTATGAAATTATTCAAAAACTTAAATCTATTCTCTGGTTCATGTTCAGCATGATGAGCTGATGAAAAACATAGACCAATCTAAAATTTTAAAAGATAATTGAAAATAAAGGAAAAGGTAGTTTTTGCACTTGAAGTTGCGTTTGGGGTTGGTATTAGATCCAAATAGTAACAGATATCCTGAGGTCACTGGGGTTGCTCTCAGAAGGGAGGATTCACCTGTCTGTCTGGCCATGTGATTCCTGACCCATGCTCCCACCATGGTGCCCTACAGAGGAAGGCTCCAGACAGCGCTGCTGTCTAGCGTCATACCCTGGAATCAAGACCTGAGAGATAAATACACTTCTTTTCTTAAAAGTATTGTACTTACCTCCGTGTTTCGTTCTCATGATGAGGACAGACAAACATGGAGGCTACTTTTGGTTTGGGTTAGTGAGGCCCTGAAAGGCCTAGCGGGGAGCTGCACCGGAGATATTCTGTAACATTTAGTCACATAGAATGCAGGGATCAGGTGCATCTGAGAAGCAATTATTCCTCAAGGGAGATTCCTACTTCATTGTCTGTAAATGTAATTTTCATTATATCATTATTGTGAAATAAAGGAAAGTATGGTAACTTTTTTTAAAAAGCATCACTTAAAGAATCTTTAAAAGATAAAGCTCTCTGGTCCTCAACATTGCCCCATCTACCTAGATTATCACCACACCACCACCAGATGCCAATCCAGAAGGCCTGGGGTTAAGAGCATGGGATCCAGTGTTCTGAGGTCATTCTGATTAAGGCACAGTGATTGAGTATGTCTGTCTGTAAGTCACAAAAGAGAGAGAAAAAACAAACAGGAAAGTATGTATTACTCCTGTATTACTTTCTCTTTAGTAAGATGCATTTCTAGTACCCTAATCTGTTCTAAATTGTGTCCATCTCATTTAAACAGTGTAAAATTAGAAAGTCATGTCTAACTTCATATTGAAAATCTCCATATTACATAGAGTAATTCTCTATTTTTAAAAGAAACATGAATTTTAAAATATGGAAAGAAAGTAAGGGACTAAAGAAGGGAGCACTTTTAAAAGCCTGGGAAACAACTAGGTATGATAGAAGAGTCTACAGACATTTTAGCTTTATAATTTTTCTATGCATTTATAGGACAACCATAAGATCATGAAAAGGAAAACTGAAATAGAAGTTTCTACCCTAGAACTTCAGGCCCAACCTGTCACCTGCTTCCACTTCTCCATCATCCACACTGCATCCACACTGCAAAACATCACCTGATCCCAGCAGCCCTGTGTTCGTTTTGTGTGTAGATGTGTGAGTGTGTGTATCTGTGTGCTTGGTAGAGGGAATATGTATACTAAAATTTTAACAAAGTCAAGGGCAAGATTATGCAAGACTTCCACTTTTTACAGTGTGAATACTTGTATTACCTTATTGAATTTTTTATTAATGAGCTTGGACAAAAATTTTTTGCCGGAGATTTAGCTCAGTGATTCTGCTGCCTGCCTCGCAAGCGCAAGCTCCCGAGTTTGATCCCCAGTACCAAAAACAAAACAAACAAACAAACAAACAAAGTATATAAATTTTTAAAACTAAAGTTAGTTTAATAAAAAACTTCATAGGCCTCTCATCCACTTGGAAATAAAGTCTGATAATTTTGCTACTGACTAACTAGTTCTTTACCAATATTTTGAACAAATCTATGCTTTTCAGACAAACTCTGAATTTCTGGCACATCTCTTTCCTATGCTCCGTCTCCACTCATGTTGCCTATACTCTGTAAGAAATACCAAGGTGCTCTCTGTCTACCTGAAAAAGTCCTGATGCTAAGATAAGACTTATAGGAAGCCTTTACTGATATTCCAGGTGGTGCTTTGTAAGCCAAATTGAAGCCTGAAGCAAAAGAGAAATCCATAACCCTAATCCTACTTTTATTTTAAATTTGGTATTTTGTCCATCATGGAGTTTTTGCAATGATTTTGATTTCTGAAGTAATTGTATTGAAATATAATTGATCTCAAACACTGAGTTTTAGGTGAGCCCCCTCGAATTTTGGGCTGCATTTGCCTGGCTGTAGCCCCAGGCTGACCCCAGGCAAAGGCTGACTCCTTCGTGTGTTCTACCTTTGCTCCTGGACCTCCCTCCACTGTAAGATTTTCTCATTACACTGTCGTATTGGAAATGCTTCTGCTCTCTGCTGAACTTGATTGCCTTGAGGACTTCTGGCTTCCTTGAGCTAGACTTAAGACATCTGACAGGTGCCTTTTAAATACATAATGATGGCAAGAGAACATATTGGGAAACTTCAGTCAAGTCTTTCAAATTTTCTGAACATCAGTTTCCTCATCTGTCAAACCAAAGAAAGACACTAAATTATATTAACTATATTCCATAAATGAAGCTATAACTTATACATATGTAATATAATATAAATAATATAATATAAAATAATATTAAGTTCTAAGGTGACTGTTACTATGTGCCAAGCAATTTTCTAAGTATTTCAGAACTATTTACTCATTTAATTTTCACACAACAATAAGGGAGAAGCTGAATTAGCTCCAATACACAGATGTGAAAGTCAAGGCTCAGAGATCCAATAGGCTTGTCCATGGCTTGTGTTCAAACTCAGGTAGTCTGGGCCTGGACCCAGTGCTCTTGATTCTATATGACCTCTCACAATAACAACCTTATATAAAAGTATAGACTTGTAAATATAGACCAAAACTAAAGGCTTTATGTTTTAAAATAGGAAAATATTATAGAACATTCTTATTCTAATCCACAATGAAATCCTAACTGACCATAAAACCAGAGAATATTGCGTGCTGTGGCATTTCTTCCAAGAGGGCTATTTCGCTCTAAAACTATGCTGGTTCATTTATCAAAGACAAAGGACACAATGTGACCTAATCAAAAAGCATGAGAAGAATTGAATAGTGAGAGTAGCTTAAAATGACTAAGGTTGGGTAGGCCAGGTGTCCTGGGTGATGCTTAGAAAGAAAGTTTCAATAAAAGTCACTTGGGAAAACATGGTCAACCAAGCATGTAGCCAGCGCCTCACCTATGAGCCTTTGTCTGTGCTCTGTGCTCCAGGGTAAGCAATGGGGAATCAGCTGAAGTGATTTTTTAAGTCTGGCTGTTAGTATCAAAAGGATCTGGGAACACCATCTGATATTACTCACTAATGCCATGTTAGGGTATTTGTGAGTTTTAAATAATCAATTATTCATCTTTAGTCATCATATAGATTGGATATTGGCATTCCCCACCTGAGAGCAAAATGAAGCCCCCTGCTCCTTATGAGGGGAGAAAAAGGCAAGGCATGTGGCCTCCCCCTAGCCAATTTCAGTGTTGCTCTCGCCTTTGGGAAGCTTGTCAGGCAGATCCCCCCAAATGGAGATGATACAGAAGAGATAAAAAATAAAATAAGCCTGCCACTGTGCAATCAACAGCTATTCTTTCTTTATTTCTCTATTTGATAAACTTAGTTTCATTGTACTCCAGAGGAATTTCAGTTGCTCTGATGCAACTCTATGCACTGAGTCCAAAAGGGCATTGGTTGAGAAATCCTTCCACCATGTTGTCTGTCTTTAGACTGTGTCTATCTGCACTGCCTGAGAGTCAAGGGAGGAGTGGGCCATGTTCACATTCACCTTCCTCCTGTTGGTTTTGAACAGCTTGGTGCAAAGTGACAGAGGAAACAATCGCAATCTACTCCCAATCTCAGTTTCTAGGTGTTTCACAGACTGCATCTTCAGGTTGCCAGGTAGAGAGTCAGTAAGGGTTCCAGAAAAGTCTTTAACTACTGACTTAAGGAAAAGGCCTTGGCTGTGAAATTCAGAAACTGTTCTAGCAGTTTCAGAAAAACTTGTTAAGCAAGAAGCAGACTACAAAACAATTTCTCCTAGGCATTCAGAAAATTCAAGTATTTGTAATGGGAATTCCCAGGTGATCTAGTGGGGAAGGAGGAATGGGGTTCTATAATTATTTTCCTTTCTCAACACAGGGATTGTGACAGTTTTGCTGGTATAGTGAGGTTCACATGCATCTCTGAGAAGTAAAAATTAAACCAAAAAAAGCGAACTGTTTGCTCTTTACCCATCTCATATACACATTGAGGTTTTTTTTTTTAACTATCCATTTTGGGGTGAATTTTATAATCTAATCTCCTATATCAGTCTTCTAAAATATATCAAATTTTGACTTTTCTCATTCCTACTTTGTTCCCTATGTCAGAAATCACGCTGAATGTGATTTGAGCACTGCATGATGTTATGATTTCTGCTGTTAAGGTACTATCCGATGCATGGTTCAAGAAGGAAGAATTAAGCCTGCAAATACAACTGTAGGCCAATATATTAACAAGAGAGAGATGCAGGAGAGATGACTGGAGTTTGAGTTATGAGGGAAGACAGGAAGGGGCTTACACATGAGCTTAAGTTCTAATGACATGGAGGATGAGATGTGAGCACATGCATTGAGGTGGGAAGGAGCAAAGAATGGGAAGAACATTCAGACACCTGCTCTTTAAGTACAGGATTTTACTGCAGAATAGAAAGAAGATAAAGTTGGAAGAATCCTGATTATGAAGATCTTGAAAGTCAAAAAAGAGGAAGTGAAACTCAATAGACCTGAGGAGTATTTTAGGGGACTTATTTGATGATGAAATATGAGAAGAGTTAGAGGTAGGGCTTACACACACAAACACACACACACACTCACAAAACTACTGAAGCAATCCAAGCCCAAGATAATAGAATCTTGAACCAAAGGGTGATGTCATAAGATGGATTCTGACTTGAAAGTTCATGGTCATGGCAGGTGAAGGAAAGGGTGAAGTCAAAGACGGCTCAGATGTTTCCAACTTGAGAGACTGACTAGTGTTTCTGTAACTTATGAGAATGGAGGAATTGCATAGGACAATTCCCAGCAGAAGATTAATAATGATAAGTCCTGATCTTCCCTGTGAAAAACTTTTTTCATAGATATAACAACCTATATGGAGCCCACAAATCACTGGTTGATCAATAATTTCAATCTTCTTTTCATGTTTTTTCCTAGACCTGCTGACAAGAGGAAAAACCAACTGAGTTCACTTTTACAGTCAGGTTCAATGTATAAATTTTGAGCCAATCAAGATAGTAAACAAAATTTTTCACTGTGAGTCCCTCAATTATTACCATTAAACCATGGATGTGCCGGGGAGCAGGAATACCCTGGAATCCTGCACACATGCACCTGTCTTTCCTTCCCCAGATACACCCCACAGGAAAAGCCAACAGGAAAAGCCTCACTCTTCTGACATTTACAGCCCTTCCCGTGAGACGCCCCTGAGGCTCTTTCAACACCAGACTATGCAATAGTTTCCTCTCAGCAAGTCAGACATCATAGGGTACAAGTTGCATGGATCCCACAAGCCACCAATAAATCAGTATCTTCAATCTTCCTCCTCAGGCCTTTTCTTAGAGCTGCTGATATGTAGATAAGCCTACTGAGCTCACTTTCCAACCTAATTGAATCTATAATCCTGCTAACAGATGGCATGAGGAAGAAAAAGGAGATACTATCTAGGCTGTAGGATCTCCACTCTTGACACCCAACACATGGATAAAACCACCCATCTGCAGGAAAAAAACTGGTTAAAATCCAGGCTTAGGGACATGGTAAACATGTGAACATCGGTAAATTGTTTAACATTTCTGTGCCTCAGTTTTCTCATCATTAAAATAGTTCAAAAAAGTATGATATTAACTAAGGTAATATATCCAAAGTACTCAGCACAATGTTTCACACACAGCATTTGTCCACCCATATTATCTTTATGCATCCCTGAAGACTGAAAGTATACTTTGGTCATCAAAAGCCATGCTAGGAAGTCAGGTTGAGTCATATCCGGATGGAAGGCATTCAGAATAACTCTGAACAATAGAAATTTGGATATAATTCAATTGGCTTCTTCCAGCTACCAGTTACTACTTTCCAGTGAGTGGTGGATTGAATTTCTATCCTATGAGGGAGCAGAGATGTGAAAAATTGACAGCCTTGAGGTATATGGGGATTCATTCAGTGTATGATCATATTTGCAGAGTCTTATTTCCATTATGCTTTTAGTGATATTTTTAAGCACTTGAAAAACATTGTTTTCCACTCACAAAAAAAGGTAACTCTTTGTTTGACATGACTGCATTCTTTAGCATCTACTTATATCATTATGGCAGGATTTTATTGTCTTTGAAAATTGGTCCTATAATACTTAAGAACTGCTTGCCTGGACTTTCTTGTGTATGTATGCATTCATGTACATATATATGTATGTGTGTGTGCATGTATGTATGGAAAGGAGACAAATGTGCTGCACATTTCAGCTGGGCTCAGTTTTAATGAATTTTGGGAAGGTTCATGTTGCTTTGTTTGTCTTTGCCCGTAAGCATGGTGTTTGGCTTTGAAATTTGCCTGTCAGCAAGTCACTGCCTGTAGAGATTGCAAGAGGTTGGAATGACTTCCAACTTGGCACCTCAGCCCATTTCCACCCTGTGTGAACAGGAAGCACCAGGGCCTGCCTGGCAGCCTTGGGAGGTTTTCTTTACCAGGGATTTATAGTCTGCAGAGACTGGTTACCTAAGCTGTTTGTTGCAACACAAAAGGGAGTGAATGAAGGCAGATTATACTGAAAGCAAGTAGTATTTGTTGGATTTCCTCCTCTGCAGCTGCTTTCTCATCTACCAAAAATCCAGACTTTTCCAGAAGCTTATCAGTCAAAAACACTATGGAGAGAGATGTTTTGAGCCAATAATTATATTTTTCTAAATGATTTATCAAGTCCTATAGACCTGCCTAGCTATTCTGGGAGCAGAATGTACCAATGGAATTACAACCCTTATTCTCAGCGTGGCTAAGTTTCAAGTAGGGGTGTAGTCTAAAATGTCATCTTCATTTCTCTATTGCCCAACAAACCCTGTAGTCTAGTGAGAATTTTAACTCTGAAACAAGACCTGATTTCTGTGATACTATTCTAGAGTGATACACAGAATTAGTCACATAGAGAGAGCACTTTACATAGATACTAATATTGAGGACAATTCTGAGACCTACATTGAAATGCATTTGCTCTCCAAATTTTTTCATTTCATGATAGACACAAAGAAGTGCTTATAGTTTCAATTTCTAATGCTTAGTTCTTTCTTACTAACCTAATATGAAAAATTAGTCTAAAAATTACATATAATAAATGTTAGTCCAAGAATGTAAAACCAGATTCTAGAGCCAGCCTAGGTTCATATCTTGGCATCACCATTTCTTCATTGTGCCATCTTAGTCAAGCTGCTTAGTTTCTCTGTACATTAGTTTTCTCAACTATGAAATGAACAATATAATCACTACCAAAATAAGTGATCAAGAAATATGTGTTATCATTCTTGAGCCAGTTTTAATCTTTTGGTACTCTAGCTAGATATGACAAAGAAACACAAGAATAATTTTTTAAATCAGTAAAATTACCTAAACACACTATCACCTGGAAGTTATTCCTTCTCTAAATACAAGAGAAAGAACTGCTTCTAAGGTTTCTTTGAATTGCTCTACAGAACAGCAATTTTATATAACTACAATTTAATGTACATCTTATAGTCTATTGATAATAAGATGAATTGAAACTGGGCATAATTTTTGGCTCTTATTTATCAAAATAAAAGTTCAAGGCTGAGGAACAATTAATGTGTAAGAGAGTAAGATATGGTTACAAATCTCATGGACAAAGAAAAAGGTAAGGTGGCCTCCAATACCTTTCTCCCCTATCCTACATGATTAAATTTTGGTAAACTACAACCTTCCTGGGTTCCAGTTACTAATGTGTAAAGCAAGAGGGTCCCTTTCAGTTCTGATAGCCAACCAATAAGCTAGCTTCCAATATGAGGCTCATATAGTTTAAAAGACTATCAAATACTCTTTCAGTGTTTGAAATATCCCTTAATTTTCTTCTTTCCTATCTACAGACAATCACTTTACAGCTAATTACTATTCCAGTATGATAATAGGTTCATAGTTTACAAAAAAAGCTGTTCATCTCCTTTAAATATTGTCTCTTTTTTTTGGAAGCCCTCTAGATTAGGTCTAGGAGGAGTTATTACATTGTTTCTCCAGTTTTTTCTTCCTAATTTAGTAGAATTACAAGCGTGGTCCATAATTTTCTCCATAGGTCTCTATGCTATCAGGTGGCACCAATTAGTTTAAGATGACTCATCCCCAGACTTTGTATTTCTTTCTTGGAAATTTCACAAGAGGAATTTTATGTAACTGAAAAATCCTTAAAACAAAAGAAATTGGTAAAAATGAGCTGTTGAAAGGAGCTATTAAGGTCCTATCAATATATTACCAAATTGATGATCAGTATCTTAAATCAGGATATTTTAAAGAGTATTTGCCCTACTTCTATGTTGAATGTATAATTTCCAAAGCTCATGCATTACTTCTTACATCTTGTATACTTGAGATATAGACAAAGTCATAAATTTCAACAGCACACAATGAGATCAATTTGTTCTAAACAGCTAATATACTCACTATGAATAGAATAAAATTTTGGAGTTTTCATAACAATTTAATAAAATCTCACCAACAACTCTATATAATGACTTGTGCAGAAATCCTTTAGAAAAAAATGTGCTATTCAAATATAAGAATTACTGTAGCACCAAGAGTTTACATGTTTTACACTGACTGAACTGATATTTTCTTTTGAATTATCCTGACATGCATGATTCAAATAGAGCTCTTGTTTCTCAGGACTGGGTAATTTTACAAGTTTTACCTTGTTATTCCTTTTATAAAATAATTCAGCATTGAATTCTTTTATTAGCCAATTACTATAATTTACTTGAAATACAATCTGATTTACAAAAGTTTGATTTATAAGAAGCTTTGTTGGTGGATGGCTGCTTTGGGAAATTTGTAACATATAACTCAACTTTTACTCCTTTACTAAGAAAACTGGTTCCTAACAGGAAAAAAAAAGCCAAGACAGCATTAATCTAATCATGGGGGTTAAAATCCTCATTCTCTCACTTCTGAGTATTTCTCTGAATTCTTTCTGCATTTTTGTTTTGTATCCAAAAGAAAGTATTGAACTAAGTTGAGTATTCTGCCTGTTTGACAACTTGGCAGTGACCAAATGAAACTAAAAAGGCTCTAATTAGAAAACAATCTTCTTGTAGACAAAACATGTTGACACATTTCTGCCATTCAACTATCAGTCTTGAAAAGAGCAAAGAGGTTTTTATAGTCCTCTGCTTTTCCCTTGCTCAGTTGATCAAATATACGTCTATGCTTTCAACTATAAAAGTAAAGAATAATCTAGACTCAGATTGCTGCTAGTTTATGCTGTGTATACCATGTAAGATTCATGATATAAATAATAAATGAATCAAAATTTTATGAAAAAATTTAAAATATATTCTGGCTTCTACATGCTTCTTATTTTTCTAGGTAAATATTACAGATTCAATGTTTTGGTTTGAAAAGGTGGGAGGAAAAAACACACAAACTATGTACAGAAATACTTTTCAAATGGAAACATTACTCCCCCCAAAAATGAATTTTAGCATGAAACATTGAAGCAGTATCAAAACAAATTTTATTTAATACCCAAAAGCTGGAGAAACAAATAAATCTCATCTACTTACAAGTTGGTTTTGCTGTTGGAGGAAATTTCGTCCGAGTAATAGCCAAAATGATGAAAATAATGACTGGCCATAAGATCAAGACAAGTGTCCAAAACTGCAAAATAACAATAGATGAAGATGTTAGTTATATCGCTGGACCAAAACAACCAAGAAATCAAAAAATACTAAGTTGAAGAATTTTTCCATGCTGTAATACCCAAACCAAGTTGGACATTTATTTACAACATTATTAAGGAAGAAATGAGAGAATTCTTAAAATGTAAAAGACTTCACAAGAATAATTTTTCCAGGCTTAAAACCTTGAAATGCTCTTCTGAATTTCCCTCTCGGGTCACTTCTCAACTAATCCAGGAGTGATTATCTTGAAATTCAAATCTGATCAGTAACTTTCTTACTTATAAATCTTCTGAAAGTTCACAGTTGCCTGTTGAACAAGACTAAACATTTTCCAAGGGGCATATGAAACCCAGCATAGGTTCAACCTGAACCTGTCTTACCCCTTCCAGTGCCACGCTCAGCCACGAAGACTAGTGTATGAGCTTGGGTAATGGGATGATAAATATTGTTGACCAAATCAGTGACTGAATGAACCAACATAATGAATAATCAAGTCAAGGAGTGAGTGAATAAACAGGAGCTTGAAGATCTTTGCAATCCTCCCAATAGCCCTCTCCCCAACCTAGACCACTGTTGTGGTCTTGTATCTGCTTCTATCATAGAACTTAACATACTGTTACAGTCAACATTGTTTTTTGCCTGGTTCCCAAAGTAAACAGGTGGCTCTTTTATGAATTTTCATTACCTGGTGCAAAATAAGTGCTCAAAAATAGTATACTGCGTTGAAATTCCTATCAGAGAATTTCACCGTAAGGCACATTAGGAGCTGTTTTTTCTCCCTATCAAGATATGATTCTGCTCAAAAGTCACTAACTGCTTAGTATTTTATAGACCTATAAAACTGGCACCAGAGCAGTGGAAAACACATGTTCACAAGAACATTAACTGTGATATGCAAACAGTTATAGTGCTCAAATCAAACCATAGAGAATAAATTTTGCCTAAATTTAATGAAGTTAAAGTTGGAGCATATTTCAGCCTGGCTATGCAGTCAGACTTGATATCTTTTCTCCTCCACTTTTCAGAGCCTATTTCTTCTGGAAAATCTCAAACTTTCTACCTGAGGCTCTTCAATGCATTAAAATAATAGAAAGCTAATCAATTATTGATCCTTTAGTAATTCCTAACCTAAATTCTCACTACAATCTCCATTGTATGTCAAAGAGCACTATTTTCCTTACCAGTAAACTTATCACCAACTTGTTAGACTGAGTATAAGTCTTTAGGCAAGTTGTAAAAAATGAAGAAGTTCACTATAGGTCTAAGGAATCCTAAGATGTTTGATTTGATCATTGGTGAAATGCACCCAGATAGGCCAAATTGCTTAATCTAAAATCACACTTCTCAGACATTAATATGTGCACCAAATCATGCAGATTTAGATTCTTTGGACTTGAGGTGGGGCCTGAGATTCTGCATTTCTAGTAAGCTCCAAGGGTAGGTGATATTGTTGATCCACGGACTATACCTTGATCAGAATGGAGCTAGCTCTATTCTATCCCACCTTATTAGGAAGACTATTTATAAAGTCCTGGAATATTTTTGTTGGAAAGTTTCTGTGAGATAATTTAACAGATAGATTTTAGGGCGTTTGTAAACTTGGACTAAAAAATCACATATTTATTTTCTCTGGTTTAAAATTTAAATTTCCATTAATGATGAAAGTAGGCAAGAAAGCACAATGTTACTAGGAGTATTTGTAACTTTATCATCAATAGAAATCATAGATATTTTAAAATCACATGAGGATTCTTACAGATACCCCAAAATGCTATTTACATCACTATGTTAAAATTATGGTAATAGGGTGAAGGGAGGGCAGGGGAATGGGGAAAAATAAGAACCAAGATACATCATGTAAAGGTATAAGATCCCAATGGTGAATGTAACTGTATTGTATACCTAAAATGTACCAATAAACTTAATGGAATAAAATAAAATTATAGTAACTATGGGTACACTGACCTTGTCTTTGATGCTACAATATTAATAGCATTGAAATTTATGCTAAAAAATGTTAAAACTAAATAAATTTTGCCATAACACACATAAATTTGCTTCTTTAATATTTTGATAACTAAATGTCAATATAGTCATATTTATAATACATTTTATTTTATTTCATTATCAGTTTAAAAACACTATTGTTAGAAGGCCACCTGCTTGATCAGACTGCCAAAGACATCCATGGCATCAAAGATGCTAAGGACTCCTTGATCTGATAAAAATAAAACTCACTTGTTTTATTCTCTGAGCATAGAAGGCTAACATAATTTGCCCAAAGTTACATATTCAATTGGAAAGTAGACCAGAGGACAAATATCTGAATCTCAACATGTATTTTTTTATAATTATTGTGCTGCTGTTAGACTGAAAAAACATTACCAATGGAGTGCTGGAAAAATATGAGTGCAAGAAATATAAGCTGTGCTATTACTCTAGCCTAGTCTCTGATAGTCAAAATTAAAGTCTGCTCTTCAAATATCCTTCATACAAGGTACCAATCATATTTTATGTGACTCATTTGAAATGTAGACTATAAAAAAAAAGGTTAAAAAATTAACATTTGCAAATTTATTGGTTTGGTATTTGAAGACATAGTTATTCTTTAAAGAAAGTGTTCCTCTTAATCACAGGTCTAGTGCTCTGTAGCTTCTCTTAGAAGAGCCTATTAATTTTCTATGGCAACTTCATGAGAATTCAGAGTCCAAGATCAACATGCTAACAACACAAATAAACATGCACATTCAATGAGACATGTATTATCAGATATCTTTAAATTGTCTTTTGATTGATCTAATTTGATGATTTTTTATGAGGGATGTTTTGGTAAATTCCAAAAGTAACTTTAGATATGTTTTAAACCTAGGAAAAACATGTGGTCTCTAATTAGAGAAGTTTAAGGAATTTAGACTATGTTAAAGCCAAAAAGAACAACAGCCCATAAACAAATCTGTTATAACAAGCTTTCCCTGGATCAGAGACACTTGAGAACATCTCTGTATAGTTCATTTTAGAGGGAGAATAAATATAAAGCTCTCCACACTGGGATCTTGGGAGTGTAAAGATTGAGAAATTAATCACAAAAGCAAGAAATAAACAAAATTTACATTTTGACAGCAGCAAGATTGCTCTCAATACCATTCTAAATATTATCATAAGCAACCTAGAAGGAAATATTATGTCAAGCACTCAAATACTAAACCAGTGAGCTATAACATTTTTGTTTTTGAAGGGCAAATATATTGATTTTTACAGAAATAGACTGAGGCACTACTTAAACACTTGGAGGAAAGTAGTTTTTAGAGGTTTAATATTTTTGCTAATATTTTAATTGTCTCCCTACTTCTATACCTTATTTGCATTCTATCCCTCTGTATTCTTGACAGTATCTAAGAACATATACACACTGAATAATTACAAATTCTTTAGTGAGCTGGGGCATTTGTGTTCTTTGATTTCTTCAGGGTTTATTCTCTATTGACATATCCATTCTGTTCTTTTTCTTCTCCTTCCCTTCCTGAAAAATTGAGTGCAAAAGTCCTTAAGTGAGGTCTTGTGAGGTGAGATTCTTCTCTAGAACTGGGGGAGCCACAGTGACCCAGTGAGAGAAATGAGTCCCCCAACAGAGCAAAGAGGATTTTGACAGTGAGAGAGGCAGATGTGGGGTCTCAGAGCTCAAGCTGTCAGAGTGGGAAGAGAGGGCAGAAGCAGCAGCAGGTGATTAGTTTTATATGGGAAAGCTGACCAAAAAATTCCCCATGAAGGAAGACAGGCCTCTCACTATCCATCAGGAAACTTGTAAAGATGGAAAAGAAAGAAACTAGGGTGAATTCTGCAGTGTTGGGTGAGAATTAACAATACAGGCATAAACTCTACATTTCCAAAATGTATAAAGAGACATAAAATGCAGTATAAATGTATGTGTTACTTATTGCCTACTTTCTGATTCTATGAGTTCTTTAGGCCTCATTTTGTACATTTTTTGTCCCAGTCCTGAATATACTCATTTTCTTAAGAATTGCTAGCTGCCCAGGCTGGGCTTGAACTTACAACCCTCTTGCCTCAGTTTCTCAGAATGCTGGGATTACAAGCATGCACCACCGCATCTGGCTAATATTAGCTTCATTTAGTGGACATCTTGGGACTATATGTCAGAATTGCTATTGGGGTGTTACCTTTTCTAAGTGTGGACACAGCTACAGAATATTTGTAAAAGATAGAGAAGGGTAATTGGTAGGTATAAGGGTAATAGATATGCTGCTCAGAGACTGTTGAAGAATGATACAGATGCATGCACAAATACAAACACCAGCATACGGACAAATCCAACATCAAATTTGACTTATTGACCAAATTTAAATATTAAAATACACTATAATAATAAAATGCACGATTGATTAAACTAGGAATCCATGAATCTATGCAGACATTAATAAATACATAAGCAAGCAGACAAATGAATTAAAGGCTTAATAAAAAGGATATGGTCATAGTCTCAAAACATTTCCCCACAAAGCCACATAAGTGGGCATCATGGACCACCTGATGGAACGCAATGGGCAGAAGACGGAATCTCATCTGTGATATTCTTGTCAAAGATGAATAAACTGACATTTAAGTTGAGAAAACAACAGATTCTCAGCAACACAACTGTCCATGAAGGTTCAAGGTGTCTTGGTCTTGAAAGTCAAGGAGAAGCCAAGAGACACCTTCAGACAGAAGGATGGCACATGTGAAAATGAGATACAGTATATGATTCTGAACTGGAACAATTTCAACATATAGTGAAGCTTGAATTGAGTCTGGGGATTTGATGATGCTAATGGGTTATATTTGTACAAAATGCACACTTAAGCATCCAAGTAGTGGGGCACCAATTGTAAATGACTCTGGAAGGTAACATTATTTGTACTGTTTCATTAAACCTGAAATTATTTCAAAATAAAAATTTAGAAATTATTTAAAAGTTCTCTACATATATTTTTTTAAATCCACGGTAAATTAAAAAATAGAGCAAAAGATGATGAGCCAGGAAAGCAGAGAAATATAAATGAGTTTCATATCCAGGAACTTCACTGCTGCATGCAGGTACTAAATTTGGGGGAATTAATAATGATGCCAGTGCACATTTCAGTGATCTTACAGTCTGTGAGTCGTCCACCAAAATTACAAGTTTAAACTTAAGCAATTCATCTAATCAATCAAATATTAATTCACTCCCAAATTTTCATTAACAGCTGATCTGTGGTACCTGTTAACTGAATTCAGTTAACTAGTAGCATTTGCCTGTGCATTTACAAAGAACTGTTGTTTTAAACTTTAAACTCTCTCAAACCTAATTTTGTGGAAAATCTGAGCAAAGCATCTAATTTCAATTTAGGTCATTCCTACTCCATTACCTCATCACAACCCTTTGTTCTAATTCCTGTTAGTCCATCTGATTCTATTTGTGTCTAGCATTATTATTTTCTTATCATTTCACTAAAGGGCAAAGGAGAAAATAAAGTACAGGTGGCTTTCAAATTAACAAGCTTTACTACATTTTTTTTAAATGAAGAAGCTACTTTAAAATATCATTTGGAGACTCCATAAATTTAATTACTTATCTTGATCTTCCTAAAGCAGAGGCTGCATACTGGTAAAATTAGAATTACACTCATGGAGGTATTCTGTTTATCACCCACAGATTTTGTTACCCTTGTGATTTTTAAAGGGATTTGGATGTCTTAAAACAGGAAATGTGTTCTTTATCCTATCAAGATCTACCATTGCCTAGATCTACCATTTCCTACTTCCTTACACTTGGTACATTTCACATGGTCACATTAACTATCTTGCCCCTATAGATATTTAAGTTTGTACCCCTTGGACTGGAGTGGTTTGAAGTTGATAATGTCAAAAATAAATGATATTAAATATGAAAACAATTTCTAAATTTCAATATGGATTATTTGCCTAACTCTGAAAACAAAAATAAAATCTCTAAAATGAGAAGTCTACATTGCCCTTTATGGAATCACAGACTTAGAGAGTCTTAAGAAAACTTAGAGTTCAAAAGCCAATACAATAATCATGGACATAAGTTTTGTATGTTTGTTAAACAAAAAAAATCATTGAGCACCTACTAGGCACCAGGCACTGAGGATAGGGCAATTAAAGTTTACAGCCTTTTGAGGAAAGAAAACGTTTTTTAAAAATCATGCCGAATGTAATGGATAACACTATGATGTAAGAAGTGTGTGATGACAGGAAGGGCGATAAAAAAGATAAATGAGTCTAAACCCTAAAACAGGAAAGTGGGTCAGGCAGAAGAAAAGATAACATGTTGGTGAAGGGTGAAAAGAAGTAGGAATCCTTCAAGCAGATGAAACATAGGCTAGGAAGGAGGTGAAGGTAGACTATTTCCGAACAGAAATAAGTCCAGAATTTCTGGGGCACCAAGAGTTAAGGAAAC
This sequence comes from Heterocephalus glaber, assembly GCF_000247695.1. Next base: position 1,015,442 of record NW_004624765.1, on the reverse strand, counting down.
ATATCTGCTATGTGGTTATCTGGCCTCTACTTGGGTGCTTCCAGACGGGGAAGTTCATGATTCTGTGAGGCGAGGGCAACTCATATTGTCTGACAGTTTTGCGTATGTTAAGGTAAAAATGTTCTTTCTGTGGATATCATTCATTTACCTTAGTTTGGCCTCCACTTCCACATGAGAATTCTGCAAATATTTTAAAACATTGAGCTGTCTCCTCTACTCCTATCTTCAACAACTCTATTAATGCTTGTTTCAAAATATCTTCCTTAGAATGAGTTTTTGTTTTCAAATGTTACTTTTATAATTATTGGCAGAATCTGATATATTACTCCAAATGATAGGAGCTAATATATATTGAAAGCTTAAAATGTACAATGTAATCTTAAGCACTTAACATATATTATCTCATTAACACAATAAGCTTATTTCCTCTTGCAGATGGGAAAATAGGGTCTTGAAAAGACTACATAATGTTTCTTTCCAGAAGCTACTAAGCAGTAGAGCTGGTGCTTGAACCCAGATATTCTGGATTCCACTCCAGCACAGTGGATCACTAACCTATTCAGATAAACCTCTATACAACCAGTTGTTACTGGGCCTCTTTGATCTGAATATTATGCTTTTATTAGCTCAGCCTTGAGACTAATAAAATAGTTTTTTAAATTATTTTAATATTAGAGAGCATTGAAAGTCATTTAAAAGCCTTTCTATAAACTAGAATCATAACTTTTTATTACAAACCTAAATATAAAACTTTCCCAACCTTCCATAACATGAAGTATGCCATCTCTTCCTTCCTTTCTATTCCTTTCTTTTTTCACTGTCCTATAAGACAAGGATATCTGTTATTTTCTAGTAGCAAGAGGAGTCCAAGGTTCACATTCTGAAATTTTAGGTTAGCACTTCAGATCTGGAATAAACTATAGTTCCACTCCCAAAACAAGGAAATAAAATGGCACAGAGTCTTAATCCACTGGACTTTCTGGTACTTGACACTGTTATCTACATAAATGACTCATCCAAAAACTAGCATCAAGAAAATTTTTTGAATTTCATACTTACAGATTAAAATGTATTTTGGAGATTGGTCACTTTGCTATGATGTACATGGAAACAATACTTTTCTCTGATGTATATAGAAACAGTATATTTTTATTGGACATTAGCTAATGTATTTTTTATCACTCACATTTCTGAATATTTACCTCATTACTTTTTATTGATTGTCTAAAGTTTTAAAGATGTATATGTCCAATATGTGTCAGATATTATAACCAATAGGTATAACTAAAATATTTTAGCAATTTCAAAGGGATTAGGAGAACAAATGGTTCAGATACAGAAGAGGTGAAAGAGACTGGAATATTTGATCACATACTCTAAATTGTACAGCACTGAGTTTATTTTCATCTGATTTAGAATTAAATTTGAAATTAGAGTTTAACCCCAAAGTTTTCTAATCTAAGCATTATTTTAAAGAGTAGACCATGTTAAAGTTAAAGCATTACTCTTTTCTCTAGTCACTGTGAAAGGAAACTGTTCAAAGAAGGCCAAGTTCGTGGGACAAAGTCAGGCTTGATCCATGATTTTAGGAATGGCCACAATCACTGGTTCTTTCACCAATCTGAATAAAAGTATGATTTACTTGCTAAATAGCTAGAAAAGAAAATACTTAACTGACATTAATTTTCATCTCCAGGCAAGAATTTTAGAATCACAAGATTTGAAACCCCTCCTTAAGCATGTGGTAGAGCTGATAGCCTCATGGCAGCTAGGAAGCAAAGAGAGAGGGGAAAGGGCCACAGTCCCGATGTACCCTGCAAGAGCTTGTGCCCCACAACCCAGTTCCTCCAAGGGGGCCTCACTTCCGTAAGTTTCACTACACTCAGTAGTGCTGCCATCTGGGAACCAAACCTTTGGGGACATTGCAGATCTAAATTGTAACAATAACGAATTTAGCTTTGTCATTTTGTATTCTTTTCATAAAGGGAGATCTTGCCCATGAATGATTCATCTAGCACTTTACACATTTGACTCTGTCTTCTTCAAATATTCTTTTTTATTGAGTTTAATTGGCAAATAAAATCATTAACCTATACTGTCCACAACATCATATTTTAAGATACTCTTCATATATTCTTATCTAGCAGTGTTTCAACTTTTATAAACATTAAAATGACATTTAATAGGAAAAAAAGATTTGAAGTTCTTCCTTGGTGTGCCTATTTAGGACCCATTATAATGGAAGATAAACTCTTATCCTGTATTATCCAGTTGTTCTGCCTGCAGGTCTTCACTGTCTTAGAACTGTTTCCTGTTATTAGCTAGCATCTCATTGGGCAACACTTCCTATTGCTAAGCATCTCCTCGGGAAAGTACCTTCATTTTTCTATTATCCGTAGAGTTAAATTATAAATTCAGCAGGTTAGCAACTGCATATAATAGATATTTATATACTATCTAACATTTTGTTGGTATTTAGTACATTTTCTATACTCTCCTTTAGTATTCAACTTTTTCATTAAAATTGAGAATTTATATGACCACAAATATTTTTAAATGGCAATATCTAAGCCCTCTTTACAGATATAATTTCTTTTTTGGTAGGCTGAACTCTAAACAAGGATCAGAGAATACTAGGAAAAGAAAACTCAAGAGCAATGAGGAAGTAGGGAATGCAAATAAAAAATTCATGATTGAAGAAATCTAACTTTGATCCTTAAATTCAATGGGTGACCTTGCATAAGACCTGTGAGCTCTCTGGGACTCTAAAATTAAGTCAGTTAGATTCAAGCATTCTGGCCTTTGATTTTACATAAAAGAGAGAAGGATACATTTATTTCATAATAGGTTCTAAGAGAAGTCAACCTCAAATACTAAAAAAACTAGACATTTTGCTTATCTTATTCTCATCCTATTTCTCAGACTACATTTTAGAGATTTTGGCTACATGGGAATAATATTATATTATTTAATGTATGTTTATACTGTAATGGGAAATTATCATGGAGTCATGGTGAAAACACATTTAGCATATCTGACTTGCATCCCCTCCAAAATATGTCACTATATACAGCAGAAACTGACTAAAATGGAGAAAAGTCTTGAAGTATCAATGTATACCTATTATTTTACAGATAAGGAGGGAAATTGTCATTAAAATTTCTGTGAATGGGCCGGGGATTTATCTCAGTGGCAATGTGCCTGACTCGCAAGTGAAAGGTCCTGAGTTCAATCCCTGGTACCAAAAAAAAAAAAATTCTAAGAATAAAATTTCTCAATGAAAAAAAATTACTTTCCTGAAGTTTTGGAAGGTTTTGTTTTTCTAATAGTTTTCAGAAGTTGTAAAGAAAGCATACAACCTCAGCATCAAATTTATCAACAACAGATATGCTGGTTTTCAGTTACTCTATGCTCTTCTTTTTAACTATTGAATTTTCTTCACAACTGAACTTTATGTAAATTTCTTCTTCTCTCTCATAACCTTGTCCTAGATTTCCTTTCACCATTTATCTGAATAAAGTATGACACACACAATGCCTCTAATCCCTCAAGAATCTATATGCCAAAAATTTACTACTTATAAGGCTCTTTTAAATATGAGCACATTTAAGTCTGGGTTTGATACGGCAGACCTCATGACCATGTTATATGTGAGGAAAAAAAACAGTGCTTAGAGAACTTGTCATATGGTCCAAAAGTCACAGGAGAGTACTGGCAGGAGCCCTAACACGGATGCTCTGACTACACCCCCAGACACGAGACTCTTTCCCTGCTGAAAGCCACCTAGAACCAGTCATGTGATAATGATGGGGAAATTTTTCTTTTATGCTTTATCTACAGATAAAATATTAACAATTTTATAATTTTATGTCCAACACACCCATCCCATCATCATATGACACTTTATGATTTTAAATTTTACTCATCAAGTTCACAAGGTTAAGTAAGCATACATCAGAACACTATGCAAGGTTTCAAGCATAGCAAGTCAGCCCAGAGACGAGGTGCATAGATAAAATGTTGGTTTCTGTGACACATATTATTTGCATATTTATATTATTCAGTGGAGGCTGGAAATGACCTCTACAAGAAGTATATTAAATGCCCTTTTTGATTCCCCTGGTTTTCAAACATTCTTCTGAATATATGACAATTCACATAAACCAGTTCCTCCCCCAGATCCCACTGAACTCTATCTGGTGAGGATCTAATAGCTGGCTTTGTAACTTTCAAAGCAAATATTAATGTAAGAGCACAAAGCAAGATGTTGCAGTGAGCAAAAAGAAGACAGACTATGACAGTAAAGTGCATCAATAATATTCTTAAAATATGAGATGCGTATACATGTATTACCTTTCCCTCTCTCCCTACCTATTTCTCTTTCTCATTTGGCATTTCTACTAAATGATCTGTTAGATACAATTCCCTTGGAAACATTTTATTTTGTTTTGTTTTTTGAGACAGAGTATTACTACATAGTTCAGGCTAGCCTAGAATTCACTAGGCAGCCCAGACTGGCCTGGAACTTGTGGCAATTCTCCTGCCTTAGTCTCTCAAGTGCTGGAATTACAGGTGTGGGCCAACATCCCCAGCTCTTAGGAGATTTTCTATACTAAACCTTCAAATTATTTCTGTCCTATATCTTAGCTTTTCAACCAAACTTTCTATTACTTTTGGTTTTCGAGTATATTTCTTTGAATTTCAAATGACTTCAAGTGATATGTTGCTTTCATTCATCCCATTGTTAACTAAATTCATTAAGAAAAATTCTGAAAACATTTCGAAATGAACGCAGAATTCAACACTCATTCCAATTCAGCCTGCGACAAGGCACATCCTTTTCTTTGCCCAGGGCATGTCCTGATTTACTCTTTAATTTACTGAAATCAAAAGGCTGCTTTGGGAGCATGTTAATACTCGCTCCATTAGTTAAAAGACAGATGGAGGAATGAATTCTAAATATCTTATTTCCTGCTTTTAAGAAACACCTTTAAATTCATTTCTTTTTCCCTCACATTGACATCGTATTTTAGGATTGCCTGGAGTAGGGTCCCATGCCTTGGGGTCCCACCCGTTTTTCAACTCACCGGCTGCCTTTTGACACCTAGCCAGTTTTTCCACACCAGGACCCGGAGCTGATGAAGCTGGGAAGCCATCCTTCAAACGCCCACAATGAGAGAATTCCTCTTTTCTCCTCCACTCCTCCAAAGAAGAATCGGTGCCCTGTGTAACTTGCCGTGTGTCAGTGGGCCGGGAGCCTTTTCATGGCATAGCTTTCTTTGAGGCCAGGCCAAGAAACCCACAGCTCTTCTCTTCCTACTGGATCTTTCTTTCCAGCTAATCCTTGTCCAACAAGCGCTTCTCAACCAACTTTTCCTCCAAAGAGAGGACCCAGATCAGCCTCTTCTGGTGGCTTGTGCTTATTTTAAAATAACATCTGCTTGTTGCATGAAGTCCAGAGTCAAGGAGAATGAGTATCATTCAGATAATGTGCCACTGTAAAAAAAAAAAAGATGTCCCACACCTCCTACTCTCTGTGAAATTAACTGCCTATCCACACCTTAGAGAACCCGTCACCTGGACTATACACGTCATGAGGAATTAGGTGGGACCCTTGCCAGGCCAGTAGGACTTGTCCTACATTCTCCCGCCTTCTTTTGTGACTGGTTCATAGTGCCTGCTCTGGCAGAGACAGAGCACAGAAAGCATTTCACACACTCCAAGCACAGACTCAGGGCCTAGTGATTCTTTTAAGAGTCAAGAAGTTTTAAGTCAATAGGCCAGAGTTCACCTGAGAAAGCTTTGAACCTCAGTCCATAATACACACACTGTGAAAGTATCAATTGTTAACCAAAGCTTAATGCTTTGATGGGGTTGAGGGCGGGCTAAGTTGGCTAGGTCCTACCTTCTATTGAAGTTTAGTTGGCTAAGCATAACGGAGAACATAAAATGACATACATTGGATTCCCTCATGCTGACAGCTATGGTTAAAGGGAATGGACTAACCCAGGATATTTCTGCCATTTCCTCTACCAAAGTACCCTCCTCCCTCTCTCATCTTCTACCTGTCAGAATTATCTCCAAAGCTGACATCTTCCATAAAACCTTTTTAGATATCCTCATATGATTTTTTCTTCCTTTTCAATCCAGCACAAATCTTTGCTGCTCTCCAATAACTTACATTTTTCTTTCTTTTTTTTTTTTTTGTATGTCTCATTTTTCTCATGAGATTGAAAATCCTTCAAGGGCATGGACTATTGTGTATCACTATATTTAACATACAGCTGGTACTTAACAATCACTACTGAATTATATCTGAGTAGACTCTTTAAGTCAAGGATGCTTTGGTGAAGTTCCCATTTGATTCTCACGCTTTGCCCTGACTGATCCAATTACAAAATCAAAGTATTGTTTGAGTTCTTCTTTCAAACCCAGAGTCAATACTGCTTCAACTGCTTGGTCTCCATGCCAACTATGCAAGGCTCATGGCAACCAGCCTTGGGCTGACTGTAGCCATGATCATACATGCCCACTACCTCAGTCTTGGCTCCATCCCTTCTGTGATGAAGCTCTCCAAACCCAGTCCCCATAAGGGAGTCAGTCTTGACTATCTAGAATGTGGCTGTTTAATTTATTTCTGGACAAGGTTAAGGACAAGTATTTTTTGGACAGAGGAGAGCCCCTGGGATAATGCCTTCCATCAACACACCCAGGGCTCAGTAATCGAGGTTGTCTGGCTTTCACAATCTGATCTTTGAGGATGACTGCAGCCCCTGCTCCCTGCCTTCCTCTACTGCTATCTGTCACAATCTAAGTCTCACTGATGATTTGGTTCACAAATAAACATTACTGAGATGTGAGGACAAAGTGGGACTGGGGATGTGGGACTCGGGATGTGAATCTACATGTTGAGGGACATTGCAGGCATAGTTGCTCTACTTAGGTTACTTCAGGTTAAAAAGGATTGAGTCACCACATGGCTGATGCAGGTGAGAGGTCAGTTCAAAGTGGACCACATGGTTTCTCCCAGAATCTTCTATTCCCTCTCCAGGGTAATCACAGACCTGTTTGTTTGAGTTGTTTATTTAACTTCAATTAAAGCTCTCTCAAGCTGTCCTCTTCATCTACTACCTCTAAATTTCTAATGAAAATAATGTATTTTATTACAACTCATGACTTCCCAGGAGATCTATTTCTTCAAAGTATTTCTGTGCTATAGATTAAGTATTTAATATATATAAAATATTCTTTCATATTTGCAATCACATTGCCATAGGTCCAAATGTTGCACATTCTTCTTTGGAGACTGGAAAATCTTTCATGAAACATAATTTGAAATAATTTAAATTGGGGTACATAGGAAATCAGACTTAAAAAATTTTCCCCACTGTGAATATGTAGATCTCAGCATCTATATAGACCATATATATTTCTGATATCTTCTTTAAATTTGCAAATGTATTTTAAGAGAGAATTTTCAAAACTTTTCTTTTTTTTTTGGTACCAGAGATCGAACTCTGGTCCTTGAGCTTGTGCAGCAGGCGGCGAAACCACTGAGCTAAATCCCCTGCCCAAAACTTTTCTTAAAAGTCATGTTCTAACATTAATCTTGGAAGCTTTAGCTTATATAAGTTAAGACTCACAAACTCTGATCAGAGCAAAACGTGAAGTGTTTATTAAACCAACCAAAAGGAAACAACAGAAAGAATGTCCAAGAAGCTGAAAGATAATAATTGCACAGAGGAAAATCCCAATCCTGTACCTTAATTTTGATTATAGTTGGAGTGCAGCAGGCAGTCATTTTAGGTTTTTTCCTTGAAGGAAAAAAGACAACAGGTAACCAAAAATAATTTGCACCCAGGATACATAGCTGCCAAAATTTTTTTTTTTTAAGAGTAGGAAAAATTTATTGGGAGAAAGAAAACTTCTGCCTAAGAGAGACAGAAGGGGGACCAGAAGTGGGTTGCCTGCCCACCCCACTTTTCAAAGATATTTTATATAGCAAAGCCATGTGGTGAGGCGGGTACGAAGTGGAACAAAACTATAAGACCCAATGGAAATTTACAAGGTGGGCACGAGGTAGGCCAAAACCATGACCAATCAATAACATTACAAGTACAGTCACCCAGGTAATATTGGTTAAATGGGGGTCAAATGGGGGAGCAAGTCATGAAGGAAGCATACAAGGATTTTCAGTAAGGGTGGGGTCAGGGATATTTCCTGGAGAGGCTGGGTTAAGACCTTGACCCCCCACCTAGGTGATTGATACCTATTTATAATATCAATCACTGCTATTTATCACCAGGGGAAGCACAAGGGTGTGTAGTTTCTCTCCTTTTACAATTCTGGCCTTCAGTGAATGTGTCTTGACTGTCCTCCATGTTGGCTCCTTGCTGTGTTGGCTCCTGGAGGGCTGGTCCTGTCTAACTGCACACACACAAGATATCTGATTAACTTATCTATCTGCAACATTCTCCCCTCTGAAGAAGTACCCCTAACTGGTGTAAGGGGGCAAAAGGCGAAGACCATTCTGGCTACTTCCAGCTGAAGAGGGTCGTAGTTGTGATCAGCAGTTAGAGTTACTCTACAGAGAGTCTATCCCTTGGTAGGTGCTAGGCATTGTCATCTTGGTAGCCATATAGCCCAAAAAAATTTTTAGCAAGTGAAACTGAGGAGCAAATAAACAAAGGCAAAGTTAAGACAACTCATTGTAAGAAAAGAAGTACCTTGTTTACCAGTAAGCTGTTACAAATTTTAGTCTTGTAGTTGTACTGAGACATTGCTATTACTCTATCCAGCAGGACCATGGTGACCTTCCACCCACTACGTCATTCTAGCGCTTCTGACGCAGGCCAGTAGACCCAAGCTATCCTTAAGGATTTTCATTTCTCGTAGTATCTACCTAAACTTCCTTTCTCTGCTGTTGCTGACTATACTCCTTGAAGATTAACAAGGGCATCTTTCCATCAAGCAAGGAGCCATTACATTTACTGAACTTTGACAATGATTTTCGTTGTTTTGTTGTTGTTGTAGTTTTGTATACTTACTTTACCAACAGTAAAACTGTGATGGGTTTATCATAGAATCCAATGATTCTAGAGTTCTACCTTCCTGAGCTCTAGTAAGTGCTAATTTTAAAGAATAGTTCAAGTAAATCATATTTGACTAACCTATTCCCAGAACTTATTTTGGGCATGTGAAGTCATCCTTCTGAGGCTGCTTTGTCTAGTGCCCACCAGACTGACTACTCTTATGGTACATAGGTAGAATGATGGCTCCACCCATGCTATGCAGAGGTGTGAAGTCGGAACTGCAGGAGCATTGAATGTGGCAGCTTATATCACTCAACCTGTTGTATATTACAGTCCAGGACCAGGACAGGAGGAAATCAGCCCAACATCAATGGTATTAATATGGCTACAACACATTAATTTGTTTTAATAGTATTTCTTAAAGAATTTCCTTGATAATAATAATTTATTATAATTATTTTAAAATAATTAATTGACTACAAAGTCCCAGTATGCTTAATTTGTTAACATTTAATAGAAATCTAGCCCAGGTTTTGCTGCATAGTAAGTGCTCGATTAATGATTATTGAATGCAAACCACACATTTGTAAGTAGTTATTGAATCATCACAGGGGCCTTGTCATGTGGAAACTGTTACTATCCTCCTTTTCACAGGAAGAAAATGACATCTAGAGGTTCCAGAATTTGCCTGATTCATCTAGTTAGAAGTGGGAATAGTGAGAATAGGAGGCATGGAATTCTAACTCTATGTTGTACTTTCCATCTGCATGTCATGTTCTCTCCAAACCTAAAAACTGCACCCCCAGGGAAGAGTTGAGAAAAAAGAAAAAAGAACTTGAGGTTTTTCCTGGTCCTTTATGAGTTTATAAAAGACTTGTGCAGTTTTTTAAAGTATACATACACAAAAAATTATTGCCAAATAAATGCACAAAAATAATCACTCCAGAAATTCAGAAAAAGGAAGTCTCCACTTTCAGGTTTCTTAGTTGAGCATCAAAACACTTCATAGCCTGGCAAAGTCACTCCATCCTCTGCCATCCCTCCTGCCATCTGCTGTGGAGCTGTGGATGAAGACTGCTCATTTTCAAGCTTTGGTCTTGCTCTTCCCTCTGCCCAAAATGAAACTATGCTCATTCTTGAAAGACTGACTCATTACTCATGGGTCACTTCCTCATGGAGCCCTTTCCCAGCACTTCCATCCACCACACCCTCACCCCAGGCTGAATGAATCACCCTTTATCTGTTTTTCCATAAACTTTTGTTCATAAAGATAGTCAACTCTTCACTGTCCTCTCTTACAGTGACTTGGTCTCTGCTTTTACTCTGAGCCCCTTAAACGCAGGGACCATGACTTATAGAACAGTAAGAATTAAGGGTTAATTCTATATCTTTGGAGAACAGTGAGAACTCTAGCCTTACCAGATCAAAGTGCAGGTTTGAGATAGTAGAAGACAAAACTGAAGAGTTAGGGATCTGATGATAAGAACAGAGGATGTCATGTTGCAGCTTTAGACAGAGAAGTTCCTGGAAGCTCTTCTAAAAAGAGCATGATAGGGAGAGCTGGAGGGGTTGAAGGGAGGGCTGGGCAAGGGTGAAAAATAAGAACCAAGAGAGACTATGTAAAGGTGCAAATCTCCAATGATGAATGTCATTATGTTGTATACCTAAAATGTACCAATGATTAGAATGAATAATCGATGATGTAAAATAGGAAGAAAAGGTCCAAAGGGGTAGGGGTAGTGGGAGGGGCAGGGGAAAGGAAAGAAGGGAAAGGAAAAATGATGAGAAATGGAAAAAGTGGAAATAAAGTCTTTGTAAATAGGGAAGGGTGGAGGGCGTGAAGGGAGGGCTAGGAATGGGGAAAAAATAAGAACCAAGATGCATCATGTAAAGGTACAATTCCCAATGAGAAATGTAATTGTGTTGTATACCTACAATGTACCAATAAAAGAATGTAATACAAAAAAAAAAAGAGCATGTTAAAACTGATGTGGGGGAAGATAAGAATTTTAGTATAATGAGATAGTAAATGAAATTGACCCCTGAAACTTATTTTGAAAGCAAACATGAAAAAGTCCTTGTACTTGAGTCAAAAATAAAGCAAAATAGTTTCGGAATTTAATGGCAATCAAAACCATAATTTTACTCCTTTGCCTCCAAACTGCATCAATGACAAGTTACTTTTTAAAAAACTATTAGTTGACTTTTAGCAAAGGTGCTACAAGGTATTAATCTCATACAAACTTAATATTTATGATAAACCTGTGAGGTCAGTATTATCTCTACTCCAGGGATGAGGAAGTATAGAACAAATAGCTTCTCCAGGTCACACAGGTAATGATTGTCAGAATTGCGATTTGAACCCAGGTCCCTGTGTCTGCAAAGCATGTTTTCTAAAAAGGAATAGTGATTAAAAAAAAAAAAAAAAGACATGGTACTGGAACAAAAATAGACATGTGCATCAATGAAACAGAATTGAGGATACTGAAACCTCAATATTCAGTATTCAATATTCAACTATCTGATCTTTGACAAAGGGGTCAAAAGCATGTGTTGGAGGAAAGATCTCCTACTCAACAAGCCGTGCTGGGAAAACCGGTTATCTGTTTGTAAAAGAAGGAAACAGGACCCTTATCTCTCACCATATACTAAATGAAATAAAAAGGGGAAGTTGCCGATGTAGCTCAGTGGCAAGCACGGGTCCAGAGTTTGATTCCCAGTACCAGGAAAAAAAAATTAAACATTAAAACAGAAATAATGAACCTCTACAAGATAAAGGTAAAACAAGTAAAGACAGGTATAGGAAAGGATCTTCTAAACAGAACCTCAATCACACAAGAAATAACAGCAAGAATCAACAAATGGGATTGTACAAGACTGAAAATCTTCTGTACAGCAAAAGAATCAATCAGTAGAGTGAAGAGACAACCTACAAAACAGAAAAAAAAATTTTCACCTACTCCTCAGACAGAGGACTAATATCTAGAATGTACAAGTAACTCCAAAAAAATTAAATCTCCTAAAAATGAAAGATCCAGTCAAGAAATGGGCAAGAGAAATGAACAAACACTTCACAGAAGAAGAAATAGAAATGGTCAACAGATATATGAAAAAATGCTCAACATCTCTAGCCATTAGAGAAATGCAAATTAAAACAACTCTAAGATTCCATCTTACTCCAGAAAGAATGACAATCATTAGAAAATCAAATAATAACAAATTCTGGCTTGGCTGTGGTGAAAATGGAATCCTCCATTGTTGGTGGGAATCCAAGCTAGTACAAATATGGAAGTCAGTATGGAGATTTCTCAAAGAACTGAAATTAGAAATTCCATACAACCCAGCTATCCCCCTGCTAAGTATCTTCCCCAAAGAACTTAAATCATCATACTACAGTGATACTTATATACCAATGTCTATAGCAACACAATGTGTAATAGCTAAATCCTGGAATCAGCCTGTATGCCCATCAACAGATGACTGGATATACAAAATGTGATATCTATGTATAATAGAATGCTACTTTGCTATAAAGAATGACAAATTTAGAGCCGGGGATTTAGCTCAGTGGTTCCGCACCTGCCTCGCAAGCGCAAGGTCCCAAGTTCGATCTCCGGTACCAAAAAAAAAGAATGACAAATTTGAGACACATAGGAAAATGGATGCACTTGGAAAATATAATATTCAGTGAAATAAATCAGTTACACAAGCTTAAATACCGTATGCTATCTTTCACCTGAGTAAGACATAATATAAACAAGGAAAATGATAGAGGATTGATAGAAAAGGACAAGCAGACAGATCTCTCACAACAGGGAAGCAGTCCAAGGGAACTAGGATGAGGGGTGGGGGGGAGGAGAGGAAAGGGAAATAAGAAGAATAAAGATGTACCATAAACATGAACCTAATAACCCCAATTAATGTAAACACTGTATGCCATACCATGAGTTAAGACAAATACTATCAACTAGTATGAAAAAGAGGATAGGGGAACCACTGGGGGAGAAGGGAGGGGCAGGAACGGGAAGGAAAATAAAAAACAAACTGTAATATGTACAAGAAACCACTCCCAAGATGACTGTAAACTGTATGAATTGCAAACATGTAGTAATAAAACTGAAAAAAAGAGAATGTTCTCTAATAGGTCCTCATAAAGCACACATGGATGATAAACCATGGCATCCATATCAATTTAACCCATGTGGAAATGCACAGCAAGTTGGAAAATTGAAGCTAATTCATGACAAAAATGACAACATCCTCCTTTGAAGAGCAGGGTGGGACTCCACCTGAGGATTAAGATAATGAGGTACCAATTGCTAATGCATATTACCTAAGATCCACCTATGATGTAAGGTGCTGATAGGCAACGCTATGAAGCAGGTAGGTGGAAGGAAGGTATTAGATTTAAGATTTTCAGGTGCTTTCTCAGCACCAGCACATTCCAATAAAATGTAGACAGAATAATCCTCTCAAGAAGCAACAGGTCAAGATTTAATCCACAAAGCCAGAAAGCAATACAGTTAAAGAATTCAAACAAAACTTGCTCATTCTAAACTAAGTTATAAGGCACCTGGTTCCTCCAAGGCGGTGCAATGCTACAGGATGCTGCATCTCAGCATAGTCACGTCAGGAGAGCCACTTTGATAAGCCAACTGATCATCTGACCATCGAACCAAGCGGGTACAGGAATTTCAAGATGCTTTGCAACCTCGTAAAGAATTATTCACCTACTCCCCCAAAGTGAGTAATAATTTACTTGGCTAAACTGGTAAAGTATATTGAATTAGTTAATTTTACTACATCTGTTACAGAAATCTTGTGGAGAAAAGAAATAATGAAAGGCTATAAAACTTGGCACTTTGGGGGCCAATTATTAAAATTAAAGGAAAGATTTGAGGTAGAGGAAGGAAGATCTATCCTTCTCTTTTTGTGATGCAAGTCTTAATTTATTTTAGAAGAAAAACGAAAAGTGAAGATGAAAAATATTATTATTTTTTATTCTCAACTTATGTTTTCAGCCCATGAAATCGAAAGCAGATTAAAACACAAATCTATATTTTTGTCTAGTATTATTCCTTGGAAAAACCTACAACAAATCAACTTCTACATGTGTTTTAGTCTTTGGCAAATGTCCTCTTTCCAGAGCAATTTAAAAAAGAATTTCATAAATATACAAGATTTCTAGATTTAAGTGTCATCATGAATTTTCTTGAACACAATAGAAACTATCTTAGAAAATAGGAGTTTTGTTAGATAAGCTAGAAAATTATCTTCCCTAGCATTTTTTAAACTCCAGCTTTCAGTATAGGAAAAATGTCAACTAGTTAGCTGTTTCCTTAATCTTGAACAACAGTTTTCCACATATTTGCAATATGCAACTACTACTAAATTATTTTGAAAGGTAAGATGAGGGGAGAAATGACTGGTCAATATTTCAACTAAGATAATAAGAAAATATTTTAGTTAAAATGTTTAATGATTCAAATACTAATGAGCCCATCCACAGAGAAGGAAGGTCTTTGCTTTCTTGCCCCTGTTATGGCCTCCTTGAGCAGCACTTCTCTTTCATCAGGTCTCCCAGAAGCTGTATCAGGCAAGCAGAAGGAATGATATCAGGAGAAAATGAAAGGCAACAACTGATTGTCCTGGGTATTGGTATCTAATAATTTGACTTGTGACCAAGAGAAAGTATTTTTTTTAATAAAGCAGAAAAAAATCATAAAGTCACACTCAAAAATATTCATTTTCATACAAGTTTATTGAGATATAAATATATACTCATTTGTGCTTCTTTACAAATATGTTGCTAGAGATACAAAGCATATGCATAAATATGCAAAAACTAGTCACAAAACATTAGCCATTATATAAGTATACATGGATTGTAAAAGTGAAGAAAATGGTATACAGTAAAAATAAAACATCTGGCTCTCCAGAAATGCATTTTAATGAGTGTTTTAATGAAAGCATGAGATAAAGCTAACATATGGTCATGTTATCAGTGAAGTTTTATTGTAGAGAAATATTTTGAAACATATTTTGTAGCACATAGATTCACCAACATTTACCAAAAACAATTAAAAATACTATAAATTAAACAACTGTATATTTACTAATTTTTTATTATTGTTATGAACTTTAAATTTCTATATTGATTTTTTTCTTGTGAGGAAGCACTCACATGTAGCACAAAATGAATATATTTTCATGAAAAATAATAAGAATTATAGCCATGAAGTTCTCTTACCGGTGTTTCTTTCTGGACCATGGAATTGTTTTGAAAGCTGGTTGTGATCTATACACACACTATAATAAAAAAAGAAATTTGCCCAAAATTCTCCAAGAGGCTTGCGCAAGTTTTCCTACCACTGAGGCTCTTGCAGGAAACACAATGCTTTTCTCACCTACAGCTTCACCCTCAACCCTTCAGCTTCCTCCAATAATGAAAGTTCATTGCTTAGAGGAAACATCAAATATTTTGTGTAGCACAAGGAGTCTATGAAATGATTTCTGTTGACATTGCGGTTCTGTAGCCTCAGGAGGTCATTGGCAAGATGCCATTTTGTTATAGCAACTTCATTCCCTAAAGTAGGGGCCATGTGAGAAATGTCAAACCATGTTGAAAGAGAAGGCACTAACTTACTGCCAGGGGCCAGAGTACTACAAACACTGACTTAAAGGGAAATTGTTTTGACTAACAAGAAAGTAGAGGATATAGGGGGAAAGAGCAGAAGGGCTCTACAGAAGAGATGGGTGTTGAGGCCACTCTACCAATTCTTGTAAGATTGACTTTTAAGGCTCAACTGCTTTACCTAGAAAGTGAGAGAATATTTATTCTTAGTCTACAACTTTGTTGGGAAATTAAACTAAAAAAATCAAGCAAATAGGAATAACCTACATGTGAGTTGAGGCCTCTATGCCCCCAGTTAACGTATATACTCAGGCAAGTTGAGTTAAAGTCCTGCACAACTCAGATGGAAACTCAACCCGTTGGCTCTATGTATTAATATGTATTAATTTAGAACAAACCAAGAAGCCAGAACCACGCACAAAGTTCTTTGGTGCGTTTAGTAACCTTATTGGACATTAAGAGGTCACAAGTTGTAGTCTACGGTTTTCTCTCCCCCTTTCATCTCCTTTCTTCACTCCATTTTTTTCTTCCATTTTGGTAACAATTAAATTCCTCTCCTTTCTCTGGCTGAGCAGGTTTGCACCATTCTTTGAAGCTTTGGTGCCTCCTGTCTTCCCGGATCCAGAGAAAGACATTCATGCCCGAGCTTATCGGTCACTAGGTAAAAGATTGTTCTGTCTTCTCTCCATAAGAAACTGGTAGCAGCACCTAAGGAAGTCCAATTTTTACCAGCTCTTTACCATTAATTATTTTTATTAGCTAAAACAATGCTAAATCATTTGGAACCTTCAAAACAATGACAATCAGGGAATATAATTAGATGAATTCCACAGGAATTATTCCTAATTTAAAGTAATATTCAATTATACATCATAACACACAAAATATCGCCACTTGCTATTTTTCCTTACACTAAAAGCAGTGTGCATAGAAGTGTAGACACCTCTGGGATCTATGACAAATTTTGAGTCCATAAACTCTGTTTGAAGATTTCATGTTTTAGTGTTCTCATATTGCAATACCCTTTGACATTTATGATACCTTTTAATACTCACCATATTTAGACCTTTTGGTACCCTATGATACCCTTTGACAACTTTTGATAATTTCATATTCATGATGGCTTTTGATAGCTTTCATTCTTATGATACCCTTTGATACCCTATGATAGATACCCCTTGATACCATTCATATTTATGATACCTTTTGATGTTTATGATATCCTTTGATACCTTCCATATTGTGATACCACATGATTATTTTGGTACTCTATAATATCTTTTGATATCTCTTATATACCCTTTCAAAAATTAAAGGGGCTTATTCTATCTGAATGATCCCACATGAACAACTAAGTATGAAGTAATCATCTACAGTAGAAATCTTTAACTCTTCAGTGAATTGATAAGATTACCTAGTTTCTTAAATTGTAGCATAAAACTAACAGCAAGTGTTGCAAGGTTTTGATTTATTAGATCATGAACAACACTGAGAAACTTCAGGGGGAAACACCTTGACCTGTGGTGATCTTTGGATGTGTCAACTTAGCCAGTTATTCAATCACAGTCTAATCTAGGTGTTGCTATAAAGTTATTTCAGAGTTCTGATTAAAGTCCATAATGAGTTAACTTTAAGTAAAAGAGATTCTTCTAGATTGTCCGGGTAGGCCTGATTCAATCAGTTGAAAGGCTGTCAGAGTGGAGCTGAAGCTTCCCTAGCACAAGAAAGATTCTGCCTATGGGCAGAAGCTCCAGTCCCAGAGTCCCAGCCTGCTCTTCCTGACAGCCTGCCTACAGATTTTAGACTTGCCTACCCAGTCCCCTCTGTTGCATAAAACAATCCTTGCAATAAATCTCTTAGTACATCTCTTGCTAGTTTTTCTCAGATTGAACCATGAATGCATAGGGCCCCTATGACCTGGTGAAATCTGCCCGGTAATCGTAAGCATTAATATCCAATAAATATTGTAAGCTAGCAGAACTTTGTAGGTATTTTAAAACTAACCTATAAAACAATACAAAACCAAAAAGGTTGCTTTTCATACAACTTTTAAACAGTTAACACTTCATTGCAATATTTTGAAAAGAAAGACACTTGCCTTTAATATTATTTTTACAAAATTATATCTATTTCTTAAAAAGTAATACTCGTCCACAAACCTAGGAAAATTTCAGTTACTGCAAATATTACCAAATAAACAATCAAGAGGCTACAGTGTAGAAAAACTTCAATACTAAACAAATGGTCTTGTGAAATGGCTATTAGTGGATGTCCACATGATGCTTTAAACCACCAAGGAGAACTGTCTTGGGGATTACATGTGCAAAGCAGAGATAAGATTTGTCACTTTACAAGAGACCAGTGAAAATTCAGAATAAATCTGGATCTTAACCCTTCCATTTTCCTAATCTCGCCAGCTCCTTGTCCCTGATTTTTTAAGATTATAGAACCAGTCTTCAACAAACCTTATTACCATCTAAACAGGACAACAGTGAGATGAAACATAAAATACTAAGCTTCATCCCAAAGACAATGAGCCATTATGAACAGGTTATGCACACTAGAAAAGACTACCAAGCTGTAAATTTCCAAGTCTGCAGAATTGCTTTTTTTCTTTCATGTTTCCCAGTGAAGTAAAATGTTGTGTGGACTTACAATATTCATTTAGAGGAGAGAAAGAAGCTACATTACATTTGTACATTTAATAGCAATGTAACAGATTTTCAACCTCGTTATACAAGTTCGGGGCACATTTACTGAAAGGGTTGGGAGAAAGAACTGTTGGTTTCAAATAATTTCCCAAAACCTGCTCTCCAACTGTGTCCAGGGATGTGTCTTTTATTTTATTTTGCTGAGGATGAGTTAAAATAGAAAAATAATGGAAGAGAATTCATGGCATCTGTTCTTTTGCAGACAATCTGGACCAAATTTGAGTCACTGAGGTTACAGGTTTGAGAGCTAAAAATGGATGAAACTGTTCATAAAAGATTTTGTGAAATTCTTAGTACAAAAAGATTTTCTTTTATGTCCAGGTGGCATATATGTAGCATAAAATTAAAATAACAAGTCTGACCTTCTTGCTAGAACAAAAGGTAAAATCATTTATAATCAGGGATTTGGGCTCTGAGCTTTCAGACTTAAAATGTTCTGGCAAGAAGCAAGCATGAGAGGAGAAGAAAACAGACAGATTTCAAACAGTCCAGAATGACCCTGTGATACATCTGTGATGCTATCAGTTCCAGCACTAGATTCTTAGTAAGAAGGAAATGGAGCTCAAATCAGAAATCACCAAAGGCCTTATTCAGTGGAAAATCCTGACCTTATTATTTGACACAAATCTGTTTCATGGTCTCAGTGACTAGAAGATGAGGAATCAAATACCAATGTGAATGACATTTCAGAACATGTGTGTGATTCGTGGAGATGTCATCATATGTTACCATTATACCTAATCAGAATTGCTTTGTCAGTAGTATGAGTAAAACAAGTCCTTTGAGGGCCAGGGATTTAGCTCAGTGGTTCCGGTGCCTGCCTTGCAAGCCCAAGGTCCCAAGTTTGATCCCCGGTACCAAAAAAAAAAAAAAAAAAGCAACAACAAGTCCTTTGGATTTATTATCATCTACTAGATTGTTCCTTTCATATACTGGTAAAATTCCAAGATAGATTTTGAAATTACCGCTGTTTATTTTTCTTGTTATACTGAAATTCTGTGTCAAGTGAAATATAAAGTCATATTTATTATAGTAAGAATAAAATGTTACTATAATGATAGGCTTTAGAACTGTTTATTAAATGTACCAGAACAATTACTAAGAACTTTGAAATAGTTAATAAATAGGAAAATATGTTGACAATTAATATGAATGTTAGGAGAAAACAGACAAGCTTGGTACCTTTAGGAAAACTGCTATAATAACTAGTCTTCAACATGTCACTCAACAATTCTCACCTCCTCATACGTATCCAAGCCCTATGTAGGACCTCATACTGACTAAAACTGCAAATAATAATTGCACAGTGTGAAATTTTTAGGACTCCATTAAAGTAGACATTTAAGCTTCTGATTTCGCTCTTCGATTACCTTTTTCTAGAGAAAGACAGCCACAGCTTAGTATGGACACTCAAATGCCCTGTGGAGAAGACCAAGTAAAGAGGAAATGGGATCCCTAGCTAAAAACTGGGACCAACTTGTTAATACTTTGTGTGAGCCAGCTAGAATACAGATCATTTGGACGTTTTTTGTTGTTTTAAAGTGCTAAGTTTTGGGGGTAACTTCTAATGCAGCATTTTGTAACTACCACAAGTATGATACTTCACAATCCAAGATATTCTTAAAGTAACACTATAAATAATATTTTTTTTTTTGGTACCGGGTATCGAACTCGAGTCCTTGCGTTTGGGCAGCAGACAGTGAAACCACTGAGCTAAATCCCCCGCCCCTATAAATGATAATTTTTGAGATTAGATTTTCATAATTCTAATCTTTTTTGAATTATTTAGTGTGTTATACTTATTAAATAAGATAATTCTTAAGAACCACACTTAAACTTTAGTTGTTTAATTACATTTAGTCTGAGTATTTTAAGAAAAAAAAAAAAAGCTTAATTTGGAATTCTTTGTATCCTATGAGGAGGAATTAAAACAAAATGTCAACTTTGCTTCTTCAGAATTTCAGAAGGAAACCCTCCAAAATTGTATCTAAAAATATCAATGATAAATTGCCTTTGATCAAGTCACAGTGAAAACTAGAAATAAGATAAAATATTAAAGATAACAAAACACATTTTTTCTCATTAATCAAACAGGAGAAAAATAGACCTTACAAAGACTTTTTTAAAAGCCTTTCCTGTAGTTCAGAGTCTAAGAAAACTAAAATGAAAGCAAAAACTATGACCTAAACTGTTAATGATATTGTTGAATTGCTACATATATATATATATATATATATGTTCAGAAAGTTATCAGAACTGCATAACAGCAAAATTAGTGGCCATAAAGAGAGAGATACTGGGTCCCTCTCAACCATTTTCTCCCCCAAGGAACCTATAAGGCACAAAAGAGATATGTGATTGCATATTCATGTTCTTATATAATACGTTCAAGCAAAACAGGCAGGAGCAACTGGGGTTACATACTATAAAAGCCAGCTTCGGCAATAATAAAAAAAAAGCCTTAATATTGCACTTTGCTGTTGACAGAACACATGTAGCAAAACTTGTTACCAACAAATGATTGTTGAGGAAAGAAGTGCTTTGGTGGGCTGGAGCCCACTGAAGAAGTGACTACTCTTACTGGTCTTGAAACTACAGGGACCTCTCCTATGATGCTGGGTCTAAACAATCATTGTAATTCAGGGAAATGCCGAAATCATTTCATAGGCAATGAACACTGAGATACAGGTAGAAATTAAGAGAATATGCTGCTAATTTTAAAGACAAGTTGTGTTGTGCCAGTGCCTACGGAACAAATCTATTTCAAGCAGTGGGGTTGGAGCAGTACACCAGAGTGCTTCAGAGACCTGGACCTCCCCATCTGTGACACATGTACAATAATAAATATAGTGCTCATTTTATAATCTCAGATCCTATTTTTACCACCTTTTAATAACCTTTCAGTCTGAAATAATTTGTGACTTATAGAAGAGTGACTAAAAAAAAGAAAGTACAGAGCATTCCCATATAACCTTCACCCAGCTTCACTAAGGTTGCATACTCACAGTACATGATCAAAACCACAATTTTGCTGTTAACTGAACTACAGATTTTTAGATTTCCCTCATTTTTCCCACTAAAGTCCTTTTTCTATTCTAGAATCCAGTTCAGAATCCCACACTGCAATTAGCTAACACGTCTCCATAGTCCTCTCTGACATATTGCAATTCCCAGTCCTTCCTGACTGAAACTTTTGTGTTATACTGCTATTACCTAGCAGTCTATTTGTAGAGCTTGCCTCAGTTTGTTTTGTCTCATGTTTACTCCATGATTGGAGTGAGTTTTGCACTATTTTTGGGAAGGATAACACAGAACTGATGTACACTTATTAGGGCACTGTACTCAAGATATCCAACAAATTTCTGTAAATTTGTATGTTGGAATAAATACTTTGAAATACAAGTACCCTGTATTTTACTCACTAATCTTAGTCTCCATTATGGAGCTTGTCTGAAACATTTATTACCAGTGGTAGTGTTATAGTGGTGTTATAGTGTTATAGTGGTGATTCTGTATTTAGCACCATTCTACAATTACTATTTGAAACTCTTCTGTATGAAAGTATCATCCTTTGTCCACCATTGTATATTTGTTCAGTTATTTATTTACATCAATATAGATATTTATTCTTTTCTGTCTGTATGATGGGAGCACGTCAATTTTTAAAACTTTTTTTTAGAACAAAATTGAGAGAAAGATATAGAATGATCCAATATAGGGAGGGATAGGGGAGAGGAAAGAGGGGAATGGAATTAATATGAGAAAATGAAAAAATGGAAATAAAGTCTTTGTAAATAGGGAGGGATGGAGGGTTGAAGGGAGGGTAGGGGAAGGGGGAAAAATAAGAACCAAGAGAGCATGTAAAGGTGCATATCTCCAATGATGAATGTCATTATGTTGTACACCTAAAATGTACCAATAAAAGGATATACAAAAAAAAAAGAAAGAAAGATCCAATATATTCTCTCTTCCCACCACATATTACCTTCCCACTTATTAGCATCTCCCATCAGAGTGCTACATTTGTTATAACTGATGAGTCTACAACTGACACATCAATATCATCTAAAGTAAATAGTTACATTGAAGTTCATTCTTTATGTTGTACATTCTATGGATTTGGACAAATGTATAATAATATATATCCACCATGATATACAAAGTAGTCTCACTGCTCAAAAGTATCATATAAAGTAGTTTTACTGCTCTAAAATTTCTATGTTCTGTATATTCATCTTCTCCCTTCCTGAAATCCCTAGTGACTATCAATCTTTTTACAGTCTCCATAGTTTTACTTTTTCCAGAATATTTATATAACTGGAATTATACGTTGTGCTGCCTTCCAGAATGGCATCTTTCACTTAGTAATATGCATTTAAATTTCCTATATGTCATTTTATGGCTTGAAAACTCATTTTTTATAGTACTGACTAATAAAATATTTTATTGTCTACATGCACCACAGTTAATTATCCAAGAAGGTCATCTTGGTTGCCTCGAACATCCCATAATTAGAAATAAATCTTCTATAAACATCTGTGACCAAGGTTTTGGTGTGGACATTAGTTTTACAGTACTCTGGATAAATACCAACACATACAATTACTGGATAATATGGTAAGAACATGTTTAGTTCCATAAGAAATTGCCAAACTATCTTCTGCAATAGTTGTATCATTTTGCATTTCCATAAGCAAATGTACAAGCGCTCCTGTTGCTCTGCTGCCAGCATTTGACATTGTCAGTGTTCTAGATTTTAGACACTGTAAAAGTGTGCAGTCTTATATTATTGTTGTCTTAATTTGCATTTGTCTGATGACAAGTCATGTGGAGCATCTCTATGTTAATTTGCAATCAATATCTTCTTTGTTGAGGTTTCTGTTAAGGTCTTCAGCACATTTTTAATCAAGTTTTTTTATTTCTGGATCTTAAGAGTTCTTTGTATTTTTTATATCATGGTCCTTATCAGACAGGTCTTTTATAAATATCCTCTCCCAATGTTTGGATTCTCTTGACAGTGTATTTTGAAGAGCAGAAATTTTAATTTTAGTGAAGTTCAGATGATCAATTCTCTCTTTCATAGATCATGGCTTTGGCGTCATCTCTAAACCACCACCCCCCCATTTTTTTTTGAGACAAGGTTTCCCTTTGTGTTCAGGCCGGCCCTGAACTACTTTGCACCTCAGGCTGGCCTCGAACTCATGGTGATTCTCCTGCTTCTACTGTGCTGGGATTCCAGGCGTGCACCACCACACCAGGCCCTAAAAACCCATTTCTAAACCCAAGGTCATCTAGATTTTTCCTGTTATTTTATGAAATTACTAATTTTGCCTTTTACCTTCAAATCTGTGATCCATTTTCAGTTCACTTTTGTGAAAGGTATAAGTTCTGTGTCTAGCTTCATTTTTTTCTCATGACATGTCCAGTTGTTCCCTCACCATTTGTTGAAAAGATTTTCTTTGCCCAGTGTATTTTCTTTTCTTTTTTGTCTATAGTATAGTACATTGTGAATTTACATTTGTCATCTTCCTTCTACAATTACTAATTAGACTTCTGCTCTAAGGAATTGATGACCCTTGTCCATCATTTGTATTTTGATTTATTTATTTCAGCAGAGAACCACGAATATTTATTTTATTCTTTGGGTTAACTTAAATTAAATTTGCCTAATTTTTGTTTTGTTTATTCCATAGTTAAAAGGTGTCTGGACCAGGAAGATCCCGTGCAATGCTCACATCAAAAGTCTGTAAACCAGTGTAATCCCAGTTATGTAATGGCATTTTTAAAAAAGTTCTTCACAGAGCTCTTTCTTAAATAATGTGTGTGTGCAGTCTATCCATACTTGTCTCAGATATTCCATAAATGTTTGTCAAGTGAATTAGTAATTGATTATCACTGAACACATATTAATAATCATAGCATAATAAATTACTATATCAAGTAAAGACTATGGTCCTGCCAATAAATATCATGCAGCTTGCATTTAACAGGCTTTTATTTCATCACAAATATATGTGATCAAAGAACACAAAGTTACTCTTTAGGGCACATTGTTAACATCATTATTATATCATTATTTCAAGATGTTCATCGTGAACCCTTGGGTAAGGTAATGTTTGTAGGTTTGTCCATTGTAAAATCTCTATATAGAGATACTTTGATACTAAACAAATATCCTGTCCCCTCTTAAACTTTTATCTATAATTCCACCCACTAAGTCATTCTTCTAGATCAACAGAGTTTGAAATACTTCTATTGGATAATAGGAAAGTTAGAAATTTCTCCTGGAAAAATAAACTATCCTGACAGAACATAAGAGATATAGGAAAAAATACATAATTTCAATAAAGCTCAAGAATTCTGTCTGTTCTTTGGGTGTTTTAGTAAAAAGCAAATAAATGGCTTTTGCTTGAATGTATCCAGATAATGGGTAAGTTGAATATTACAAGTTGAATAACCAAGGTGTAAGGGTATGTGCTTTGTCAGCATTGCAAACATAAATTTCAGTATCTAACATCTTTTGTGATGTGAAACATTTCTTCTCCACTAATGCCCTTCTGCTGTGAATAATTAAATGATTCAAATTTCTTTCTTTAAAGTAATTTAAAAAGAACTAATAAAAAAAATCTTGAAGGGTGTGATAAATGATAAATGATTGTTACTGTTTTATGTACTTATCATAACATGCTGTGCTTTTCATCCTTTAGAGCATAATCCTACTTATATAAAAGAGTTTACTGTGAAACAATGTGCTGCTACACCAGTGGTAGCCTCATGCATCTCGTGTTTAACTGTGTATTTGGATAATATCAAGGAGCCATCACAGATGATTGACATATGCCTTCTCAGTTTGCACTTAGAAGTTGGCACTCTGTGTGGTTCTTTGCGATACACATGGATGAAATTGCCTAATAACATATTTCTCAGATTATATTTCCACCACGTGTCACATGACTGTATTGAAATTCAAATTTAAAAAGTTTGGCCTATGTGGAGTCTACTAGCTAATTAGAATTTTTTTCCAGACCACTATTTGTTTAATATTAGTTTTAAAAATCTTTCTAAAATAAATCACATCCTTTGATGTCTTGTTAATGCTTGAGATTTTTTTTAATTATATGGAAAAATGTTTAAGTACTTTTCAGTTTTGCTTTGGTTGAGTTCTATTATATTTGAATATTATTATAGTTTTTTTTCCCTTGCATTGTTTTCTCTGAATAATTTTAATTTTTGTATATGTGTGTGTTTAGTGAATGATAATAAAGTTATACATTTTTAAAAATCTTGAGTTCTCATTTTAGCCCAAAAGTACTAGGAGAAGAGAAAAAATGGAAAATTATTTTCCACTGACAATCTCCAGGATTAGAGCGTAACATATTTTGAAGCTTCTTGGAAATTCTAGAAAATAAGAAGTCACTATTACAAACATATGTTAAACATGAGATGCTGATTAAAATCAGTATTTAGGGAGGAAAATTACTGTCAACCATTAATTTCATTTCTTAAAGATATTATATACTTCATTTTTTTTATCATCTAACAGAAAGAACAGAGAGTTTCCATCAGGAGACCAAAGTTCATGTACACCATTTTTTCATGGGATTAAGATGTACCAACTCTGAAAACTGCACCTCATGCACTATGTTAGACACATAGTTTTTGCTGAATCCATATGGGGTAGAGCTGAGAATGTAGTTCTTATTGGTTCACAAAACAACTGCACTTAAACCTGTCTTTAAGAGTTAATAAATAACAGAGAAATTAGTGAAATTAAATGAAAAGTGTGCAAAATGTGTACATAAAATGCAAAAATTGAGGTCAAGGTTATAGCTTCATGTTTAGAATAGCCTTAGAGGACAGCCAATAAGTCTAAAATATTTTCCTTGATTTTGATCCAACTCTAAGTAGTCCAAGATATTTTCACTGAATGCGAAGACATCTGAACAATTCAGAAACTAAAATCTTTTGCAAAGAACATCAACAGTGAGCATGGCTACACGATTTTTCCATGACCTCGGCCAAGTCAATATGTCTCTCTACACCTAAATTCTTAGGCCACATTTATAAAATTTGAAATTATGATGCCACACTCCTTCTCAATGTCATTGTGAAGGTTATCCAATAGGAGACAGCATTTCAAAACAGTGAATGGGCTCCCTGAAATAAAGTCAAACGTTAGTATCTGTTCCCAAGACATGATGGATTTTTCTTTTCTGGGAGACTTCTTGAGGTCATTTGTCCTGAAAATTTTTAGCATCTACTTGACAGGAAAGAAGAATATTGGGTAGAATTTCTTAACATTACTTACAGCTTTATTCTCTTATAATTTAAATGTTATTCTCATATAACTATTCTCAATAAGGCTTGATCCATGATAGGGGATCCACCGTCATCTTCTCTTATCCCCCTAAATAATTCTCTAGATTACAGCCAAAATTATCTTTTAAAAGCACTAGTACAATGCCCTTTTAGGCCCTGGAATGGTTTGTCTCAGAATTGAGGACAGACACAGAACTGCTTAATGGTCCACAAAACATCTTACACCCTGACACCTACCTTCACACCATTCTCTTCTAGAAATTTCCCTACTTGTCTTCTTTCAGCACCTCTACATCACCCTCCTCCCCATCCAGGCTCAGAGTCTTTCACGTTCCTCCCTCCTGTCTTCTCCAAGTTCCATACCTGCTCCCCCTTTTGGGGTGTGGATCACTTTCTTAAACATGTCTCACCTAATAACCTAGTACTGTTCTCATGTGCTTGACAGTGCTCACTGTAATTGCAATACACATTTTTATGTGTGATTATTCCATCAACATCTGGCTTCTTCACTAAACTGTAAACATGGGGATTTTTGACATATTGAAATCATGTTGTCTCCAGGGCTTAGTGCTCAAAACATAGGAGGGTCTAAGTACATTTTTGTTGAATGAATATTATTTGCTAAATTCATTATTCTCATAACAGATGAAGACAGCCAAGTGACCTGGGACACAATGAAGCTCCCCTTTTGAATGACCTCTGTTCACAAAAAAGATGAGCAAAGCAATATATTGGTAATGATGGCTATGAAAGGTCTTTCTTTCAATAAGCCATTTTAAGAAAATCAACTTCTTTTTAAGCCTGGCATCTCCTTTGAGAATACCAGCAGCCCTGGTTTCAGCAAGGAATAGAAATACAGAGATGATCAGCAGCCAGTGTCAGAATGCATTAGTGAGTCTCAGAACTGCCCCTCAAAGGACAAGAGCGCAGCCTGCTAGGAGGTCTAACCTAGTTTCTATCACTTGATATTGTGTGGTAGTGCCTACCTCTCCTTTCTTTGATCCTCTTGTGGGGGGAATACTAATCACTTTTGCTTCCTAGAGCAAGAGTCCTAAAGTCCTCTGGGAATCTTGTTCTTTTAAGGACAAGAGAAAGCCACCAAAATGCTTACCAAAAGTATACTGGGTGGTATATGCTCCCTGTTTTTATGAAAAATAAAACCTGTCCTTATACACTGGCATACCTTTAAAAATATAAAGTTAAGAAGAAGCAAGTATTAGTGAGAGACCATCTCTCAGGTGAAATGCTTGGGTTTCATGTCATGAATTACAAGGTGGCAAAGCAGCTTTCTGAAGTAGAATATGAACAAAGGTAGAAATGTGATAATCAAAGCCCCAGACATAGGAGAAGGAGTCTGGAATTTTCTTTGAGTACAGAAAAGGTTCTTTCTGCCCTTGAGCAAGCTTGAGTCTCTTTTATTCTCTTTTATAATATGGATTTCATTCTTTCATTCTCTATTTTATCCTGTCTTTTTCTAATTATATAATTTATCAATGTTTCACATGTCTCCTCTAGGATATAGCCAACTTGAGTATAGGATCGTATTCAAAGTGAGGATACCCATAGCAAAGTGTAAGGCACAAAAGAGTTTACTTAATAAACTCATGTGAATCATCAAATTATGTATCTAATAATCCTTACTGTGTGTGAAACTATTTTAGGCACTTTCTACATATGTTAAGTACTTTACCTTCTTTCTTATTACTGGAAGCTTGGCTCTGTGTCCATTGTGATAGAAGAGTAGGGCTCTGTTCCTGAAGACCGTTCCTAAAGGAATGCACATGTAACATCAAACAAGCACTCACTTCATCCCTGACAGTAATAAGGTGACGAACAGCCCAGCCAAACTGCCAACATCCTCATATGACATCATATAAGACATGCAGCTGACTGTTACAAGAGATACTAGAAGGACTGGGAACATTTTCTAGAGAACCCTAACTTTTGAGGACAAAAAAAGCCTGTGGCTGTACCCCTCACTTCCTTTACCTGCATTTTTTCCCTGCAGGGCTCCCAAAACTTGCAGTCAATTTTATATCAATTTTCTATACTTTCTGGGAAATTTATCAACCCAAAGAGATTATTTTGTGATTATCCTAGTAAGAGAACCAGATCCTACATCTAATTGCTCTGAAGCAAGACCTACTAGTTGGCAAACTGTGCCTCAAAGTTCCAAATAGTTTTTTTTCCCAAAAAATAAGCAACCAGAGACCACCAGGCAACTGACAGAAGCTTTACCATAGACAGAGCTTGAGCAAACAGAAAACAGGAGTACTGAGAAAACAAATTTAAGGGAGGATACAGAAAGAAATCCTAAAATGTTTCAATTGATTTCGTGTAGAAGGTAAGAGAAATATAGAGTACAATAATCTAGAAGAACATAAAACTTTCATAAAACGAGAAAAGGACGCTATGCTACATTTTTAAGCAACAGAGAAAAGAAAGATTTTTGAAAAGTAACAGAATATTTCAAAAGAAGCATTGAAAAATAAAATGGAAAGTTGAAATAAAGTAGAGATGAAGGGAAAATTTTATTTATTTCACCAATTCAGAAAGTCATTCAGAATCTAAATTATAATAGTTTCCAAAATACAGAGCAGAGAAAAAAAGATAAGAGTTATCAGAAAGTAAAACAAGACTATTTTCTAGAATCAAAGGCATATATTTCTAGGGTTAAGGGGGCCCACTGATGAATCCACATGAAGCTACATCATATAAAATTCATGAACAGCAGGAACTGAAAATAGGCTTTAAAAGTCAGAATATTTTTTAAATCATCAGTTTCTTTTACAGAGGATCAATAAACAATATAAAATTATCACTCAATGAATGTATTGATGGGGAAAAAACTATACTACCAGACTGTCTCCCCAAGAAAAACTGAAAGCAGAAAACAATAGAAAACTGTATTTGAAACTCAACAATTTATTTCTATTCTAGAACACAAGCCCATCAAACCAGCAAATGTGAAAACAGAAGAGGTATTTTTGGATAGAAAAATAAAAGATGGCTGGGAATGTAGCTCAGTGGCACAGTGCCTGCCTGGCAACCATGAGGTCTTGATTTCAATTCCTGGTACCAAAAAACAAAAACAAGAAAAACTAAAAGTGCCTACCTCAGACCCTTTCCCAGAAGACTGCTAAAGGATGTACTTCCTTAAATAAGAGTAACAAATCAGGAAAGAGAAAGGTGTTCAAGCAGGGGACAGAGACCCTGAAAGGGGTGGGGGCCCTATGGACAGGGATGAGCTGACCTCCTGAATCAGCAGCTTTGCCTCCAAATAAAGAGCAGCCAGTACCATCAAAGCATGATAATGGCTTCAGAAAGCCCATTTCCAAAAAAAGAACATGTAAAGGATGAAATCCTGATATTTTAAATTAGAAGAGGCTCTGAAAAAAACAAAAACCAAAAGCAGTAACTGATAGGTCTCCCACTACCTCAGCAGCTATTATGTATAGTAGCTGCCCTCTTCCTATGGTGCCTTGCCCCCTCCCCTGTGTGACGTCATGCCAAGATGGTTGCTCCCACCAAAGAACAAACTCTTCTTCCCAGCATGCCCCTGGTCCCACCTAGAGAGTAACCTAATACTCGCTCACCTCCCACCACCTAGTGATGTCACCGGCTCCTCCACTCCCTGATCACTACCTCACTCAACCCCACCTCAGCCCCTACAAGCCCCACCCCTGTCTCTATAAAAGACTCTCCCTGCCCCAGCCATGTGGCTTTTGTCTCTCCTTTGTTCAGAGACAGCCCAGCAGATCTATTCCCCTAATAAAGTCTTATTGTGGCCTGGTCTGGTCTTGGTCTTCGGCGCTTTTACCTGACAGTAACAATTGAGGCAACTAAGCCTCAAACTCAGAATTCAGCAACAAGTTTCTATCCTCGAGAAGCACAGCACTGCAGAAGGAAGGGATGGTGTGCTCAACAGCCAGAATCCAGGGATGATGGAATCCCAGTTTCTCTGCACAGCAGAGTTGGGTCTTCTTGTACCTGGATACAACCTAAGACTTGCTTTGTAATAAATGCTAAACTAAATTTCAAAATGGGCATTTGAAAGGCACTCAGATAATAATAAATTTTTTATGTAGCCTCAGAAGTCTTTGTAGTAGAATATTTCGGGCATATCATTTTCTGACGTTTGAATGCTTTAACTATTTGCCATTCAGTGTGATTTTATGGGGTGGCTGATCCCTTCATCAATATAAATCCTAGAAAAGGCCAAAAGCTGTTCAGAAAAAAGATGTAAGATAATACTCAGAGGATAGATGTGTATGTGTCTGTGTGCATGCGTGTGCGTGTGTGTGTGTCTTAGCACCATGGATATGTATTGCTTAGCATGTATGGACTAGCAGTCTTCCTTTTCCATAGTATGAGGTAAATAAAAATGTTTAAAATTTTAAAGATCAACAACAGAAGCATGCAATTTAGAAATTAGAATATCAGAAAAAATAGCTGATGGAGTTCAATGTGATGCTTCCAAGCAGGAACTGGGAGTTTTTCGTTATAAGTCAAGTACTACTTATTATTTTTAAATTATGTCCAGCCATTACTTAATAATGATTACATGAAAAATTTAATGAGTATGCAGTGGTAGAGAAGTCTAAAAAGAGCTTATTTAGTCTATGTAGGACTCCCTGGGTGGCATTCCTTACCTTGCTAAATTTATAACTTTCAGCTGCTACTTCGCACCTTGCAGCCTCAAAAACTTAATTTCCCCCGCATACAAGAAGCAGGTGCCCTTTTAGGAGAAGTGGTGAAACTCACTTTAATTGTTCTTATGAAATGAGATATCTAAACTTAGGATGAGACCCCACTGCACTGACAGAGCGTATGCCTATGTCTGCATTAATGGTATACTCTTTTTCTATAGTAAAGCAACATGATTTGGTAGATAAGAACCATTGGTTTTCACAGAGAAACAGCTGGTAAAGTCCTGAAACCCATATGGTCACCATAACATATCCCTCTTGAGAAAGACCTGCCTGGGAGCTACATAATTAGAAGGTTTCTTAAAATCAAACAAAAATTCAATAAGGTGAATGTTCAATGGCCTCATCCTAAAATGTTCCAATGATTCCACAAGGCATGGTCATCATATACTGTGTTGGATATTCAGAATATTATTTTATTCTGAGACTAAGAAACTGATGCTTAGACAATCAAATAGTTGGTCTAAAGTCACATAACTAGCTGGGATTGGAATATAGATTTGTCTAAAACATAATACTTCTGTTATGACATATCATCTTCCTAAGATAAATCAGAAAATGGGGAAATCCAAGAACTAACTCTATTTACTTAAATACTTTTTCTTCTTTTTTGCTATGACTAAGAATGTAATAAACCTATCTTCTAAATAAGGCCAATTAATATTGAATGATGCCTATTATTTAAGGTTTTGTGCTAGCAATTTTTCAATTTTATTTATTTATTTTTTGGTACCGGGGATCGAACTCAGGTCCTTGTGCATACACAGCAGGCTGTGAAACCGCTGAGCTAAATCCCCAGCCCCCAATTTTTCTATTTTTATCTATGCATTTTTGCATAAGTTTGCTTATGAGATGTAGTTATGAGTCTTTATCTATTTTTACATGCTTTTTTAAAATTATACATAAGCAGGCAGTTATTTTATGTTATTAACCAGACTTGGAAATTTGTGTTGTCAAATCGGAGGGATTTTTGTTGGCATTTTTACTTCTGCAAACTTGATTATATAAAAACATATCCAGAAAGTCTAATGCATCTCCAATGAGTAATGCTGCAGTCATTTAAGAAAATGAAAATGGAAGTAATAACACATCATATTCTATTACCACCATTGCTCTGCAGCCAGATTTTAATGAGCACAGCCCTCTAATTGGCCTGAGCATTTACAGACCTCAGGAGGGGCACTCTACTGCTGCAGGCTGGAAGCAGTGGAAGAGAATGTTTCTCACTTGTGCAAGAGCAGTGTGGAGTTTAGCTGCTCTATGGGCAGGCTCATCAGCTGTGCCACTTCCAGGGGACACTGCCTGGGCCAGGAGCAGGGCTGGCCAAGTTTGCCACTAAATGTTAAGAAGCACATAAAATCCATCCAATTTTCTCCATCTCATTGTGAAGAAATAGAAAAGGACTCAATAACTAGCTATTCAATACCAGTATAGAAAGGTAACATATAATCATTTACAATATTTTTTTCTTGTAGAAATCCAACTGTATACCTTGGGAAGGTAGGAAAAGTGTAGCAGGAGAGACAGAAAGATAACCATTAGGGTAGTGCCAAAACTTCCACCTGCCACCCTTCTTGATATGCTGAGCATATGCCCAATACGAGCAAGAGTGGGAGATTGAGTCTGTTTTCAGTTTATCTTAGTTCCTCCAAGCCATTCCTAGAATGGGAATCAGATCCCATAAACCAAATTCTGGCACTCAGCTGTCAAAGATGGCACATGTCCCCTATACACAAGCCAACTTACTCATCTGGTGCTCAACTGAAGAAAAAGTTACTTGTTCTAAAGCTGGGTGGAGGAGGAGACCTGGCAAAGTTGGCTCAGCAACGCGATGCTGTGGCGGCCTCCAACTTGGCATCCTCCTGTAGGAATTTCAGGAGGAATTTTCATTTTAAGTAGTTATTCCTTTCTTACTGACTTGAAAATGTAACCCCATTCAAGATGTTACACAGCTATACCACATTCTAAGCAGCTTCAATACAAAGCAAATTGTGCATGCCAGACCAGTTTAGTAATTAAGGAAATCAGTAAGACTTTGAGAAGCTATGAGGACAAAAGTCATAGTGAAAAAATCAGCTCTTCTAATGCATGGCTGAAACACTGTGTGTTTGATGCATGACCCATTTTAAAGGCCAGCAGTTCCATGCAATCAGGAGTTGGCAGGAGAGAGGACAGTTCTACAAAAGGATCAGGCCTAATTCTTAAAAACAGAACTAGAGGTATTAGCAGACCTATTACTTTAACTTTTTTATGCAAGTAATTCTTTCTGATTATTTGAAGTATTCCCTAGTTGCATAGTGGCAAAATCTAAGGGCTTTCATTATATTTGAAAGGCTTCTTTTGGCAGTGGGCTACAGGGATAAGAGGGCTAGTTTAAAACTGTTCATTTGCTTTCCATAGTTCCAGATGTCTAGTGTATCGTGGTAGAAGCCTGTCTTTTTATCTGAGATGTATTTCTGAGATGCAAATGACTACTCATGGTCCTTGGGTCCTTGGACCAATTTATTGGTAAATTCAATATAAAATGCAAATATATTAGAATGCAATGCTAAGTACTTTATTTCATAAAATGAAAAATAATCTTGTTGTTTAAAAAGATTACATCTCACTGTATCTCTTAGTATGGAAAAACAAATAAATGAGCTGGTTATACCAAATACTATCAAAGGAATTTCTGAGACTCTCATATATCAGTAGTGAACACACAAAATGGTACAGCCACTCTGTAAAAACAGTTCTGCAATTTCTAAGAAAATTAAACATACATGTACCATATGACCAGGCAATTCCACTCCTAAGAATTTACCTAAGGGAAATGCAAATATATAACCACACAAACACCTGTACATGAATGCTTATAGCAACATTATTCAAAATTGCTCAAAACTGGAAACCCAAATGTCCTTCAGCAGTTAGTTAAAAAACTACAGTATGTCTATGTAGTAGAATACTACTCAGCAATAAGAAGGAATAAACTAATGACACATGCCCCAATGTAAATGAATCTCTAATACATAAAGTGAAAGAAACTAGCTTCAAAAAAATTAGTGCTATATCATTCTAGTTATATGACCTGGAAAATGTGAAATTTTAGGATCATCAAATAAATTAGTAATTGATAGGATCAAGACCAGGTAGAGGGAGGCTTGACTACAAAGCTCTGGGGAATTTTTAATGTAGGAGCACCATTCTGTTACCTGATTATGTGGCTGCTTAGATGACTATGTATTTGCCAAAACTTACATAAATGCACACCAAGAAGGGGGATAAATTTAAAAAAAAATTTAAAGAGCTTATATCTCTACAAAAGGATTTGTTTAAAATGAAGAAATTCTCCAATTTTCCTAGCAGTCTGGATTCAGATGAAAACATAAAATGATTAGGATCCATGTATAAGCAGGTTGAGGAAATCTGGTGGCAGACTAGGGCCAAAGGAAAAAATCATCAGGATCAAATTCTTTGTGAGATGGTTTATGCCCAGTGCAGGCCACAGAACCTCTGAAAAATGGAAACTTTCCTGTGTTTAAGAATCAGCTCCAATTTATTTAAAAATATCATTTTGGAATTCTTCATTGATTCCTGTCTCTGGAGCACGTGTACAGAAATAATTTTCTATGTAACAAATGTGTGGGGAAAGGGAGCAAAACAAAATCTATGTGAAATTGATTTTAATGATGTTTGCATTTTCTCTGGCATCCCATACAATCCTTACATATAAAAATAATTGTTAATAAAATATTATACAAACACAAT
Source organism: Heterocephalus glaber (assembly GCF_000247695.1). The sequence continues at coordinate 980,284 of NW_004624765.1, read as the reverse complement.
ATAAAATAGGTAAAGCAATTAATGGGTACGTTCTCCTCTCCTCTGGCCTCTGTAATTCTCAGGAGGTCAAAGAGAGTGGCTTCAGATGGGAGCAGGATCTGAGAGTTCAGCAAAGCCTCACCTGACTAATGTTGACTGGTTATTCAAGCGGGTGAAAAGCTAAACTTGAAAGGCAATTTAGAGGTCACCTAAGAATCCTTCTCATCTTTTGGAAGAAAAAACTTGGGCCCCAGAAATATGCAATGACTGACCAAAGTCAGTTATTCAATTCCAGAACCTGATCTGCCTCCAAATTCTTTATTTTAACAAAAGTACAATCTGCTATTATTTTCCAAAATGGAATATAGTTCTAAATGTACAGTTTATAACATAATGGGGAGACATATATTTGGATGTTTTATTAAATAGATAAAATGCAATCCTTTCTAAACAATATGCCACTACTAATAATTGTGATCTTATAATTTGCAGAACTCAGCCAAGTAGAAAAAATCCATCACTGGTTCAAACAGAGTCTCTTTCTCTCACCTCTAGTAACTAGAAAGTTATATCATTGTCAGTGAAACCAGAGGCACAGGCACTGTCACATTTGCATATAGCAATTTATAGCAGGCTCTTCATTTAGTGGGTTGTTGTTTGATTTGATTCTAAGAAAGTTTCTCTTTTATCAAAACCTGTTCAATTAATTGACTAATTCAGTTCTGGGAGTGCATTTATTTATTCCTTTATTGTCTTTGGAAAGAGAATGCAAACGTGTACCCAACTGACGAGGTAAAGGATTAAGGCCAGAGAGACTGCTCTGTCCCTGTGGATGGATGGTGAAATGCTGACCCCCTTTCCTTCACTTTTCATTTTTACAAGACAGTTGAGCTATTGCAGGAGAGAAAGACAGAGACAGAGACAGAGACTCAGTCCAACTAAGAACTGATAATGGATTTTTTTCACTTGGTTGAGTACTGAAAACTATAGTGGTTAGTTACCGGATGTCATTTAGGAAGGTTTGCAATTTATAATTTTGGCTCATTGATCAAGTGAATGAATGCACTGATGATCAATACAAATACTTCTTATTTGTGAGCTTTTATACATGCTCCTTGGTCTCTGGAAACCTGCCAAAACAAAACATGATGAAAGGACTAGTCACATAATAATAAAATAATAGCATTATCTTCCTGGAATTATCTACTAGCCATCCTTGAGTGAACAAAGGAAAGTCCATCCTATTTAATACCTATAAAAAAATCAACATCAGAAAAAATTCTCCGAAGCTTTTTTAGTCCTCGTTCTTCCCTATTCCACACATGCATGTTAAGAGAATTACTCTGAAACTTGACTGAATAAAACTAATTTAAATTGATAAATGATGTTGATGAAATTCACCGCCGGGGTGGGGGAAGAAGGTGAAACTCAGGTGAAGAGATGTACCTGAACATGTCTGTCTTGACTGTCTCTCTGCATTAGAATGTAAGCTCACACACATGGCGTCCTTGTCTGTTTCATTCACCTCCGTATCTCTAGGGTCTGACACTTAACTGAGCTCTACCAATAGAATGAATGAATTGATCAATTACTATGGTAAAGATCTTTGTCAAGAGAATGTTCAGATGTTTTTCAGGTCTCCATCAGAAATAAAGTAATGGAAATATTTTTTTTCAAGAAGTTAACCAATAATATATAAATGAAAGGTCTTGTTATGGTATATTCTTTCATGTTGAACATATTCACCTTTGGAACATATTGTCTGCACCCCATTTGCTGCTATAAGACACTAGTTGACAATTGTCTCTGCCAGTTATTTTAATACTCACTATATCACTTCAGGTATTAGTAATTCTAAATATGAAATTTCATGACATTTTGACAGAAGGCCACCCACAAATATGTGTGGATTATACTGCAAACAAACTTGAATTAATATCAAAAGCAAAGACGATCTTTTTCTCAAAGGGCAAGAAGGGAATTCATACCAGTTTATCATTTAATACTTTGGCAAAGAGCTTTGCTGAAAGATTTTTAATGTTCTTTTCAGTATTCAATCATACAACTGTCTGAAGAGGATGTTGTGATTTGGGTAATAATTTTCTCAAGCACATTTACATCTCTAATTTCTTTTTGAGTCGAGTCAATCAACATGCCATTTGGGATGCACCTGGAGGCAACTTGTTTGAGGGTTGTTTTTTTTTTCTAATTTTTTTCTGGAAAGTGAGAACTACTCAACAGCCATTTGCACTTGAACTGCCTGTAAATACCTCCCAAAGTCCCTTAGCTCTATAGAAGGAGAACAAAAGAAACAGCCATTTTCAGTCAGTGCTTTGTGATTTCTGTGTTCTATAGGCAGGGAGAATAGAACTGAGATGCACTCAGCTCTCTTTGGGGTCACTCTCTGGAATGCAGAGGAGAAGCTGGTTTTACATGTTCACATGCGTTCCTTTTCCATCTCTTGCAGGTTGCCTGGCCACCTATGTTTGCACGTGGTACCGGCTCGTGGGAGGTTTTGTTTTTCATTTAAGTGGCAAGAAAAATGTGAGGTAAGCATTATACTCCTTAATGATTTATTGGATGGTTAGCCCCCAAATCCTCCTTTTCATTTTCATTTCCTCTCTCCTCCTTTATACTTTGTCACCTCCCAAGGCCCCACCTTTCTATATCATCGTAGGATTAAGTTTCCACCCTCTTGACACCTCACAGCAAGGATTAAACTCCAAACCGAGTTTTTCAAGGGGACAAACCATGGCAATGCTTAAACTGCTGTGTTGCTCCTCCTCACTCATTGTTTCACTTAAGAAGAGCTGCAGTACAATCCGCCCCACATTTCCATCTCACTCACAGTCATGGATTTTGATGTTCAGCCATTCTAGAATAATTTCCCTTCCAACATTCCACTCTGTAGTTATCTCACTCCTGTGCTTTGGTTCATGTTTATTCTTCCCCTGAACCACACCCAGACTACCTCAGCCTACTCCAGTCCTGTCCATTCTTCAACAGTGATCTCAGGGGGCTGGGGATTTGGTTCAGTAGTCAGTAGTTCTGCTGCCTGCCCCGCAAGAGCAAGGATCCGAGTTCAATCCCCAATACCAAAAAAAAAGAGTGATCTCAGACTAGCCTTTCATTATTTCTGATCCCCCATCTAGATAAACCAAGATGAAAACTGAATTAATTGTTACAGCTATGTGAAAAAAAACACTAGGCTAAGTTCCTTAAGATGGAAAGTGATGCACTGGAGATGGAAGCTCAAAAAATAAAATGATAGTTATCCTACTCTTTCAGAGAGGAGAAAGACCTCAAGGAGTTGAGATACAGTACAAAATGATGTGACACTGCAAAGAAAATAAATGTGCTACATGAGCTCCATTCAGGCATGAGTTATAGTGCTTTTGGCCATGAGTTCCACATTAATGAAACAAAAATACATATTAAGCAATCTCTTTAAACCTAAATACACATAAAATAAGCACATGTATCGATCAAGTGGTAAAAATGTCATGATCAGACTTCAGGAATCAAATCTTGTATTTCCCATCATATTTCCTATTACTCATGGGAAAAATGGCTCAGTATTTGCAGCAACATAAAGGAACCCAGCTATTATGAGTTATGAATAATAAGAAATGACTATTTATACATATATGTATATCTATTCACCCATGTACTTATTTCCTATTGATTCCCTTTCTCTGGAGAAAACAACTGATGCATGACTGTTTTCTCAGGTTGTAAATGGCCCTCAATTCTCCAAAGAGAAACCAGAAAGGGAGTAGTGGAGGCAAGCAAGAAAAGGGGAAGCCTGGCCCAGAAGGAATTTCAGGTCAAGTCTCTCTATATTATTGGCCATAGCTTTCCTAGGGGATGTGAATGTCCATGCAGTTTCTGCTCTGGGTTGTTCCTGGCAACAGGCTCCAGTAGTCTAAACATTGTCCCCTGAGGAAGAAGGCAAGGTGAAGACCCTAGGTGAAGCAGCCACAAGCTGGGAGGCCAGAGAACAGATGACTAATAGATATCAAGATGGCAGGAAGAGAAACCACCCTTTATCTTTCCAAACCTCACCCGTCACACAGAGCCAAATTCCTGGTGTATAGTAAGTGGCAAATAAAAATGGAACAAAGAAGTGATGCATCCTGCTACATTTCACTGTGATTCACATGCACAGACAAGAAAGATAATCAACCATTCTCAGGAGTACACTCAATACTTCTCTAGAACACAGCTGTTGAAAAATATTTGTGAAAGGGAAGAGTTTTGAAAATAATTTTATGGTTGCTTGAGCAATAATTCCTTTTCTAGAAATATATGATAAAGTTGTTAGACTTCTGCAGAAAATTTTGAGATCTTAACAGTAAGTCAAAGAAGATGTCATATACAATCAAAACAACTTCAAGAAAAACAAAATGTACATTGCCAAATCGGGAAGCTCTTCCAATCTCTCCTTTTTCTTCTACATCCTGTCCATCCCTCTCTTTCTATATGTCTCAATCTCTCTTTTGCTTACACACACACACACACACACACATTCACACAGTTACTCTAACCATAAAACAGTTCTACACTCACCATAAAATTCAAATACAAGTAAATAAGTACCAGAATAGTAGGGAGATCTATGTTGTAATTTTAAATATATTTTTCTACAAGGTGTCAACAAAATAAAGAAAGATACTTATTTGTAAAATGTGAGAAAAGACATTTGTAGAGCTAATGTTTAAAAGGGAAGAATAATTTTCCAACCTTATGTAGCTTCCAGAGCATGAAATCCTTGCTGTTTTCTTAAAAAGCTATGGATACATTTTTGGTAGACAAAAAGGACTAGATTACTCCATCAAGTGGTTAAAGAGTTACTTAACTATCAGGGAACAGGCCCCACACCAATAGAATCAGGTCTCAACTCCTTAGCATAGCAGGTAAGATCTTTCACCAGCAATCTTCAATCTATCTCTCCAGCTACATTTCCCGCTCCTCCTCTCTTAGTGTAACTTCTAATGGAGCCGCCCAAATTATTCATGCTTTCTCTAATGGAATGGGCCATGCTCCGTAATGCCTGGTACCTTTCCACTTCCTGTTTCTTCTACCAGGCATATTGCTGCCCCTATGGCAAACCATTACTTATTCCTCAGGAACCAGCTCAAATTAGCTGTGAAGCAAGCCTTAATCCTCTGAGTTCAAGGCAGGTAAGTCCAATCTACTCATATGCCCCCAAGTTCCATGCACATTCTACCTGGTAGAACTTTCATCATACAGTATCGTAATTATGTAATGTGTGAGCTCCTTAAGTACATACTGTTTCTTAAGTACCTTTGGTCCCCAGGGGTCCTGGCCCAAGTCATATTCTCAATAAATTAACCTTATATGACCTGCAAATTCTAGGAACAAGGATAGCATTGAATTCCTGGACAGATTAAATAGCAGGTGAATTATTTGTTATTCTAAAGATCCTTAAAAGAATTTTAAACCAAACCACAAAAAGCTCTCTACTGAAAGGCACTAAATGTTAAAAAGCCAATGCAAAATGAGAGTGATATAATACATAATTATTGTAGGTATTTAAATATGTTAAATGTCTTGTAAAATTGGATTTTTTTTTTTTTTGGTACCAGAGATTGAACTCAGGACCTCACACTTGCCAGGCAGGCACTCTGCCACTGAGCTACATCCCTAGCCCTAAAATTGGATTTTAAAATGAAGATTTAACTTGAGATTTGGACATGGAAATTACTTGGAGAATTGAATAAATGCTCGAGGGTACTACTATGGTGGAGGAATGCAAAGAAATATAATTTAAACTGTATACTATCTGAAGAAAATTGCAGGGTCATGAAAAAAGAGTCTAATCAAATAGTTTGTGCCTGGGAGGTTCAATATGAGATAAAGGGTAGGTGTTCCAGCAACATGAGGAGCCTAGAGATGGATAGTCTGGAACAGGTAGTACTCAGAATTCTAGCCAAGCTAGAATTAATAAACATCAGAAGCTCTGAAAGCAGGAAACCAGCAACACAGGGAGCCTAGAGATGGATAGTCTGGAACAGGTAGTACTCAAACTCTAGCCAAGCTAGAATTAATAAACATCAGAAATTCTGAAAGCAGGAAACAGGGTATTAGACCTGGGCTAGAGCTCAGGAGTAGGTATCCAGCTCTTAAGAAGGCTAACAGTGAAATGAAACGGAAGTACCAGGGGCAGGCTATAAAAACAGAAACTCTTGGTTGCGGGTATAGGTCAGTGATAGAGCACATGCTTAACATGAGGCCCTGGGTTCAATCCCCAGTACAAACAACAGCAACAACAACAAAAACAGCAGCAACAACAAAAATAATAAGATAGGCACATAGAGTTTGGAAGGAGGGTACACAGTGAAACATTTACCAAATCACCTGCCTAAATACAGTCATCACCCCAAGGACAATGACAGCATGGAAGTGGCAGTAGAATTGGAAAGATGTGTCATCATTGGTACTCTCCACTGAGAGCTACTGGCATTCCACCAACCAAGAGTAGGATAGGTCCCAACCAGAGCTGAACTAAACATATAGTAGGGGATCTAGAGTTTAGTAGGGCAGAGAAAAGAAACACATCAAATAGACTTCAAAAGCAGGCCTGAAGGGCATTCCCGGAAGGGCTGGGCACTCTCTTCATTTGCTAGTGAATATCTGACATATGCAAATGGCATAAAGATGAGAGTGACTCAATATGGGAATGGGACAGGAGGGTGGAAAGAGGTTCTGAGTTGTTTAATGAAGTCAAGAGCTGAAGAGAAAAGAGGATTTGAGTCACTGGGAAGTGGGACAGAGAAAGAAATACGTCAAAGAAAAGATTAGTCAATCATAGTTGAGCAGATGTAAAATGGCACATTAAAGTCTATGGGAGAACAGAAGAGAGAAGATGAAAAATTCAAGGGCAGGACTTGTAGAAAGGAGCCAAGGACAAATCAGTGTGGTTTTTTGTGACAACACTTTATGACCCAAGGAAATAGCTTGATCCTGTGCAAAACATGTTAAGCAAAATTGTATAAACATAGCCAATTTTTATCAAAAAAGTATTTTCTGGCTTTCTGTGTCAATAACTCTCCTGCAAACCCACCAGACTTTCTCTAAGTGCAAGCACCAACCCCAGGAAGTGACACAGTACAACCAAGGCAAAGATTCTCTCTTGCCCAGGGAAAAACATATTAGGAGAGGAAACAGTGTGGCTGGGGTAGGCAAATTATGCTGATGTTTTAGATAAAACCTAAAAGAACAAAGAAGGTGGTGCTGAAGTTGAATGATTTGAGTCCTAGTGGAGATTTAGGAGAGAAACTGGCTATTAAAAGATGCAGGCGTTGTGAACTGGAAGAGAAAGGGCCAGATGATCTAGTGCTAAGCTCCATCGTGTTTTATTATTAAGACAATAAAATCGTAAAGTTACGTTCACTTATTTGGTTGTAGTTGGTCTTTTGGGAGAGAATAAACTAGAACCATTAATAAAATTCCCCTTGGGAAATTTGTGTTTCATTGTTTTTTTTTGAAAAAAGGGAAGTATTTTCTGGAGCTCATTTCATTAAGCCAATTTGATTCTTTGATCAATTTGCTGTATAGCACAGTCAGTTTTTTCCCATTTTTATCTGTAATGTAACTGATAATTACTTCTATTGAAATTGATTCTTTCCAACTTAAATATTACTCTGAAGCTATGATTATTCTATTGGATTTCTTGAGAACATATTTTTCCAATTGTAGCTTCTGCCATTGTGATTTTTTTCCTCTGGCAGCTCTCGGGTCTAACAAGCTCAATTTCCCCTCTGTCAAATTCTGCATATCTAACCTTCATCAAGATGTGATTCTGATGTCAGTTTTTAATCACTGAGAAACATGATGTGAAGTTTTAGCTTTTGTTATTTTTTTTTTAATGTTGTCCATTTCTATCAACTCTAACTTCATCTAGTCTTTCTAAATATACTTCTTCCATAGGTTTTAATCTGTAACACATTTTATAATATTCCATTTCCATCAGTGTAAGTTTTATTTGGGAATTTTTTTTTTACCCAAACTCTTCATTATAATATTTAAATAATGGAGTACTTACTATGCAGAAACAAAGAGAATAAGAAACATCTCTGGGAATTGCTATTACTGCTAGTATATATAAATATTGATCATTTAGTATACAGTATATATAGTTTATATAATATGTGTAGTATCATACTTTTTATATAAAAATGGAAAATAATATATATTTATATATTAAACACACATACACATTTATTAAATATTGCAAAAAGAAACATGGGAAATGTAAACCAGAAGCTAATTGGCAATATATATATATAATTTATAAATAAATTTATATGGATAGATGAGAATAGGTAAGAGGGAATGGAATGTTCTGAAAATATAGTTTATGCTTATGTTTCTTTTATGTTTTTTAAAATTTTTTGGTACTGGGGATCAAACTCGGGACCTTGCACTTTCGAGGCAGATGGTAGCACCACTGAGCTAAATCCCCGGCCCTGTTACTTTTATGTTTTGAACCATAAACAAATACAGTAATGAAATGAAAACAGTATAGAAAAGTGAATCCCAAAATTTAATCAAAATAGAAGAAAATGAATCTAACAAATGAGCACTCAGAAAAATATTCATTTACTCTTATTTAATTTCAAATGAATTAACTAGAAACATAGGAGCAGCTCTTCTCAGATGGCCTACAAATAGTGAATTCAATTCTGCTTACGTCTGTTCATTCTGTGGGCTCTGTGTAAAATGGTGACGCTCTTGGTGGAAAAGCAGATCTAAATGTTCGGCAGTGACAGAAAGGCAAGGTAGCTTGGGAACTTCGTCAAAACAAAAACCAAAGACTGTTTTCTCATGGAGGGGAGAAATACAAGCCCAATATTTTCCCAAAACAAAATAAAATGGCAGAGTGGCTGGGTCAGTGGGGGATTTGCTTGGTATACTTTTGTCTGGTACCCACAAAAGAAAAATCTTCACTTTTCTAGAAGGATGAAAGATATCTCAGCTTTGATCTTAGAGAAAGTCGGCAAACACCACAGCAACAAAATGAGAACCATTCTGAATCTTTATAGCCAAGAAATAAAGCTGTGCTCATGTCAGGATTAAAAAAAAAAGATAACACCAACCTCAGTAGCAAAGACCTTATAGAGTCAGAGAGTTCAAAGGAAGCAGAATGGTAGAGGCTGGAATGGATTTCTGAGGCTTAATGTTTAGCCCAGGTTTAAAACCCTTATATGTCAAAAAAAAAAAGTCAATTTGACCTGATAGGAGAACAGTTATCTTGGTGAAGAGGAAAAACACATTGAAGGAACAAATCAGAAAGACTTAAATTCCAGGTGGTCTCTGGGAGGGAAATTCATCATTTCTCACCAAGTGTTATTTGTAAAAATTTAACTCTGAGAAACTGAAAAAATGGAACCTAGTCATGGGTGAAATGGGTAGAGTGAGGGCTAGATAAGAGGAAAGGTAGACTGTTTTTGCAAGACCTCAAATATTACTCAATTTAGGTTTCAAGAATCCTACACACAGATCCATTTTTATATATTAACATTTATCTTAACTGTATTTATAAATAGTGTAAACTGTCATGTTTTAGGCACTTATTGCAGGGCTTTTTACTATAGCCAGCATTTTCACACAATGACTTTCTCTTGAACTTCACTTGTATTAATTTTAAATTTATTCCACCATAAAGCTTCTAAATACAGAGAATTGCATAAAATATTATTTCAATTTTAAAAGAAACAATTGTTTAAATGATGCCTAACTTTCAATGAAATATAGATTGCTGCTTTCTTCTAAAGTTTTAAACTGCCAAATATTTATGCTCTCTCAATCCTGTCTAATGAGTTCATCCTTCCTGGTCATTTCTCTCTACAGCCTTTCACATTTACAAACAGATCACACGTGCACATATATATATACACAATGCTACTCGTTGTCTGCCTAGTGGTTGTTTGGCTAGTCACGTTCATGTCTTAAAAGTTAATTTGAAAGTTCAAATAGGACCTGTATAAATAAAATTGCCAAAAGGGATAAATTTCTGGGTGGTCTAAAATGTCTCAGAATCTTTAATTAGCCTGGAGAACATATTTCAGTGCAAGTGCATAGCTTATTATATGTTACAGGATGCACAATTCTTGTTAAAATTATTTCTTTAATTTTAGATACTTTAGTAATGATTATCAAATTATATATTGGAAAAGTAACCTTATGTGCAAATCATTTCACCTTCTATTTCTTCAAGTGAAGAGATAGAACCATCATATTTAACCCTTGGGAAAAGAAAGTATGATAGAGATTTTTGGAATGGCAGGTGTTATCACACTCAACTATTATATTTTATATGTAATTATTTCATCACTTCAGAAATGCCATGAGCCAAAATATAGCAGAAAGCCAAAAAGAGTGAAATAGAGATAACTTGATTCTGGAAGATTTTGCAGAGAAACAGTTGGGTAGATCTAAAATAAAATATTCTGTATATCTTTGCTTCTAAAATATTACTACTACTACCTTAAAAAGAAGTGATTAAAACAGTACAGTGGTTCCCTTTGTCCATGGAGGATACATTGGAATATATTCAGTGAGTGCCGGAAATTGTGGATAGTACCAAATATATGTAAATATTAATAATATATACTATTAATAATATATACTATTAATAATATATAAAATTTTCATAAATATACAACTATGGAGAAATATAATTTGTAACTTAATACTATGAGGGACTAATAACTAATAATACAATATAACAATTATAACTGTAATAGAGGCTACTTAAAAGCATATGAATTGAATATTTCTGGAAATTTCCATTTAGTATTCTTAGGTTGTGGTTGACCATTGGTAACTAAAACCGTGGAAAGCTAAAGCATGGATGAGGGATGTACTGTGTACAACTGAATTACCCAGACTTCTTTTGTTTTATTCTCTCTTCAGCTTAATTCCTGTCTTTTATTGATATTTGACCATTTGCTAATTTCTACTGGAGATCATTTAAAATTCACATTACTGGAGAATAACTTGAAAGAAGCTAGAATTGGAGAATAGCTAGTCATGTGAGCTTACATCTTCCTCATGCAGGTGCCCTCTGCTCCATGAAAGTCAAGAGGCCAGGATAGGTGGGTAAGCTGGAGCCAACATCAACATACAAGAAGGAATGGGAATAGACAAAGAAGCTCAGTTGGTTACTTTGGAATGAGAAGTGCTGCCTGATGGGCAGGTATAGGAGGCAACTTACTTCATACGCAAAATACAAGGCCTGTCTGTCCCTGTACTATTGGAAGGAAAAGGACTCAGAAGTCATCACAGTGTGCACCCGGGAGACATTGTGTTAAATGAAATATGCCAGACACTGAAAGACAGATACTTCATGGTCCCACTTATAGGTAGACTCTAAAGCAGTCAGAATGGTGGAAGCAGAATGCAAGATGGTCATCAGGAGATTGATGGGAGAAGAGGGATATAGAAAAACGGTGGTCAAGGGATACAATGTTTCTGTTATGCAAGACAAGTGTTTCCTGGATACCTGGTACACAGCATGCTGAACAGAGTGACAATACCATATTTTACTGTATACTTGGAACTTGCTAAGAGGGTAGGTAGATCATAAGTGTTCTCACCACACACATGCATGCGAGCGCGCGTGGACAATGGTAGCTATGTGAGGTGACAGCTAATTTTATTGACTGTGAACATTATTTCACAATGTATGCCTGTATCAGTGCATCAAGATTATCTTAAATACATGCATTATTTTAAAAGTCATGCATTATTAAGTGGTGATGTTCAAGCTGCTTATTTATTAGTACACAAGTTTAGTTAGTATATAAGCAGTCCCACAAAAATTATTTTAGGGTGCACTTCATATTTTTCTTTCTAAATGTTGGTATTTTAGTTGTGATTACAAGTTTAATTTAATCTGAATAAATGGTCTGGACAAATTTCCATCATGCTTTACCTGTGCTGCATTTTCCTAAGCAACAGAACATAATTGTTCTTTGGCCCCAAAGTTTGAAAATGCAAATATTTTATCACATGCTCTATGACAATGTTCTCTGGATAGACAAATGCCAATAAGAAAAAAAATGAAGTAAAAGCAATATCCAGCATGAGTATAAGAGAGCCAGCACTCTTGGAAGCAGTCTATAAGTCCACCAACAGATGAATGAATAAAGAAAATGTGGTGTTTACACATAATGGAGTACTACTCTGCCATAAAGAAAGATAAACTTGAATCAGTTGTAGGACAATGGTTGCTCTTGAGGCCATAATGTTCAGTGAAATAAATCAGACACACAAACTTAAATATCATATAGTTCCTCTTATATGAGAAATCCAAAATATAAATAAAGAGAAATATGAAAGATAGATAATAGGAGATAGAGAGATAGATCTCTCTCAAAGGGGAAGGAGATCAAGAGGTGTAGGGAAGGGGAAGACAGGAGAGGGAGGGAAGAGAAAAGGGATGAAGAAAGGAATCACGATGTGTTATGTACATGTACCAACTCCTCACAAGGAATGTAAACATTATGTACTGCAAACATGTACTAATAAAGTGATATAAAAAAATACAATTTAAAGAGAGAGCCAGCAGTGTTTAGTGGGTGTCTAAGTGTCTCTGAGAGAACTAACCAGCAACTGATGCTTTGATTGTAAATGCCCAATCTACTCTATAAGACTTTAGTCTCCTGAATCTTCTTTTACTGTGTGATCTTTCTCTGGATACCAATGTGTCTACACCCTGTGCACAGGGTAAAGCCAGGCTGATGAGCAAGGCTGTCAACACCACTCTGAGGGTGAAGACAGATAGACCCTAGCCTTTGCTTCATCTGGAGTTATAGTGATACCTCAGACACCAACACAACCAGCTGCCATGTCTGAAGGTTGGAATTTGGGATGGATGGCATTCTAACCTCACCTACCACTTTTCTTGGACCAATTAATTCATTTAGGAGAAACTATTCCTCCTTCCTCCTATCATAGTTACAATTCCCTGCTTAATGTTTCCTTTAACATATCTTTGATTCCTCTGCTTTCCCCTTCCCTTGTGGCCTAAGGTAGAGGCTGGCAGTCAATGGACGAGTCAATCTCCAGATTTGAAATCTAACTAGTGGAACAGTGGCACAAGATGATCAATTCCTCCTTTTTTACCCCTGTTTACCTGAAAGCCAAAACACTTATAGATGAAGAGGACAAAATGCAAGGAGAGGAAAGCAATAGGCTTACATGTAGAAAGTAACCACTGGAACTCAGGAGTCCTTGATTCAAGGCCTTCCATGAAGTACCCCGTGTCTGCGGCTAAGAGCTTGGCTCTTAGAGTCTCTGTTACCTTTCTCTGTTGCCTTTCTCCATAGATCACTATGATTTTATGCTATTAGATAAACAGTATGCAAGGTGGGTGGAAATACTAGTAAAAATGGATTTGATGAATCTTGGAAATGGGTTAGAAGTGGGGAGTTAAAACAGGAAGAATCAAGTTTAGCTTCCACTTTCTTGGGAAAGTCATTGATCACAACATTAACCAAGACAGGGAATGTAGGGGGAAAATAGGAGGTTTTGGAGGGAGGTAATAAAGGAACAGGAAAGAATATATTGGATCTGATAATTGTAATTCTCTTTCCCAGCTGTGTCTCTACTTTTTGTTCTTTTTTTCTTTTTCAGTACCAGAGATTGAACCTGGGCCTTGCACATGCTCGGCAAGCACTGTACTACTGAGCTACATCTCCAGCTTTTTTGTTTGGTTTTTTTTGAGACAGGATCTTACTATGTTGCCCAGGCCGCCCTCAAACTTGAGATGTTTCTGCCTCAGCCTCTGAGTCACTGGGATTATAAGCATGAGCCATGGCTCTCAGAGTGAGAAAGAAAAAAATAGAGAAAAATGTAGAACTGTAGGAATTGAAGTAAATATATCATATTTACCTCATTACAGATGCAGTGTTCTGACTGATATCCCTTTTTGTGTTTTTGGTCATGTCACAGATCTTTGTTTGTTTGTTTGTTTATTTTTAGCGGATTCTTAGAACATTAGGGGAAAGAAAGGAACTCACCTCTCTAGGGTCTGTATAAAGATACAATATTCTTGAGCTGGGCATAGCAGTGCATGCCTGGAATCCCAGCACTCTAGCAAGCTGAGAAAGGAAGATCACAAGCTGAAGCCTATCCTGGGAAATTTAGTGACTTAGTAAGACCCTATCTCACAGAACATTTTACAATTTTTTCTGTATGACTGTGTATCCAACCTGTTTCTGAATTCTCTGCCTAAGAAGTTCACCCTTATGGTCACAGGAGAAGATTTAGGGACACAAAGAGGAAGAAATAGGGGAAGAATATGGTGCCTGCCTGTTCAATCAAGCCAGTGACATTTTTCCTGGCAATCAATGAGGTAATGAACAGAATAGGCCAATATTCTCATATGTGGAGGATTCTAACTCTTTCATCTGAGTACCAAGAGCTTGGTTTCCTGTACCTTTTCTCTCCAGACTATTATATGATTAGAGATAGTACTGGAGAGTTGAAACAGGTAGAACATGCCTTAAATCTTTCCTCAGAGTTGTTAAAACTCAAAGGTCCTCAGGATTGAGAATTGGGAAATTATGACTTTATATAAATGTTTTTATTTGCAAAAGAATAAAACTTACAATAACCAAAGGCATGGATAAGGCAGATAGCCATAACATATAACAAAAAAATCCAAGAAAGGTGTTCAATGTAAGTTTTGGTAGTTTAAAAGAAAGACAGAAAGATAAAATAAACATCTTCAGGAAAAGGAAGATTATTTTCATGAAGAAGGTAGTTATTTGAGCAGGGACCTGAAATATATTGTCTGGTGAAGAAGGAGGCTGGGGAAGTCATGACAAGTGATCACAAAAAGAGTAATAAAGATGCTGGAGTTTGGAAATGGAAAGCAAGCTTGAGAGTAGTAATTTATACAATATGGCTGAAGCATAAGATGGATTTGAGGCATGCCGGAAAATGTTGGAATGTTGTGCTAAGAATGTTAGAATGTTGGAATGTTGATGCTTTCTGCTAAGCGTCTTCATCTGTAAAATGAAGTTGTGGGAATTCCCTGCAATCTGTAATCTGGGTGTGTTGGGGACCCTCACATTCTCTGTAGTGTTTGCCTCTCCCTCCTCTCTCTTCACAGTGGAGATCTAGAAAGAATATCAGGGCAGCCAGTCTCATGGTTCTCATGCTTGAAAGTAGTCTGCTGGTCACTAGTCCCTCCACCTAATGGAATGACACACAAGGTGAGACAAGTTCCTGTCCTTCCCTTATGAGATCTACCTTTTCAGATCCCTGGGAGTTATTAGAAGGAGGAAGATGAGGAGGAAGAGGGAGAAAAAAGGGAAGAGATAAAGGAAAAACACAATCAGAGTATGAGATTATACTTACAGAGAGTGACAAAGAGGAAGGTTACCTCTCATTCTCCACTGTGCCTTAACTTGTAAATCCCTCTCACATCTCAGAATCTTCACATCAGGAATCTCAATCTTCTACTCTCAAAGCTCCACCCATTCTCTTGTAAGGAAACATCTACTTCCAAATTACATTTGCCAACACTAGAACCTTGATCTTCAATCAAATTCTAATGCACTTTTGCCTTTGCTTAGGATTTTTGGGCTCTGGAGGGGAGTAGGTATGTTCTGGTGTCCTGAGTCAGATAAGAAGCTGAACCAGTCAAGGCTCCTACTGGCTTCCCACTCAAGTTACTTAAGGCAAGCACATCTCTTTAGAGCAAGCATTCGTTTTCTTTTAAATATGACACTATTTAGTCACCTATGAGGAAGTTATATTTCTTTTTGTAACATGACTTTCATTGCCCTGCTTGGGGAATAACAATACAGGACTTTTTTTTTTTTAAGTAGTAGTAGGGGTTGAATTCAGGGCCTTCACACTGATCTACATCTCCAGCATCTTTTTTTTTTTTTAAATTTTGAGACAAGTTCTCACTAAGTCACTAAATTGCCTAGAAGGGCTTGAACTTATGGTCCTCCTGCACTTGGTGATCATGTGAATGGTAGTTCCAGTAACAGGAATAACAAAGAGAGGAGAAAGAGGTGGGATGATCAGGGCCAGAGTAATGGGATAGAAGAGAAAAGAGTCATTTGTGAGATATTAGATGTTCACAGACATCCTGCACTATATAAAAGCTTCTCTGTCCTTGAGGCAATGAGGATCTCTCAGAAGCAGTTTGGAAAGAAGTAAGAATGTGGGCTGTGGAGTTAGACAGACATTGATTTGAATCCTGCCTTGATGCCTGGCTCTTTGTGTGGCTCTTGGCAAGTTTCTCTTTCTGCTAAGCGTCTTCATCTGTAAAATGAAGTTAATCATGCCTGCTGTATAGAAGATTTAAATGAGAAAGAATGAGAAAATTCTAGTAGAGGACTTTGAGTATTTCCTGGCATAGAAAAAAAATACAAGTGTATGAAAATTAGGAGCTGTTACTCTTTGTCATTGCTTTACACAAACATGAGCTAAGAACTACATAAAAATTCTGGATTATCCTATGTAACACAGGATTACTTCCTCTTTATTTACTTTCTAGTCTTGATTGAAAGTTGACTGAGCTTGCAAACTGTCCCAGGCATTCTTTTCCCAGTGATGAGAAAACTTATAGCTTAGCAAAGCTCTATGCTTACAGAGCATCTGGTACACTTTGTACTTTATAATTATGATGAGAATTAGGTTAATTCATCAAATTTTTGTGTTCGGTGCTGGGTATTCAACCCAGGGCTTCACACATGACAGCTAAGTGCCCTACAACTGAGCTATACTGTCTGCCCACCATACTTTTAAATCCAAAATCTCACTCACCATTATTCAGGTGAACATGTATTTATCAAAGTGGCAAACTAAACAGAAGATTGCTTGTGTGAGTAAGAAAGAGTCTCCTCCCTGGTGGGTGTATGAAGGCAAATCTATGCACTGTGCAGGGCATAAACAAAGGAGGTATACCAGAGCCAGTGCAATACATCCAAAGCTTATTAATGAATGTGACACCTGAATGTTCACTTTGGTTCTATTGGGATCAAATTACCTACTTTAGGACAGGATAAAAATTCCTAAAGTTAAAATTATCACAGTGCCTTAAAATTGAATACAGACCATGTAATTGACAAACAGGTATAAATATTCCAGAGAAGACCATTCATTTACTCAACATTTATTGAGTGCAGAAACCATAGAAGATGAGTAGTATACCTAGTGGATTCTGACATATTTCATTATAAAACCTGGCTCTGATGTTTTCTATTTAAACTCTCACTTCTCAGTTTAGTTCTTCCCTTTGAAATGAAGATAATAAACCCATTCATAAGGGTGTTATAATATCAAACATTATAATGTGCTTAAAAGTCTAGAACCATACCTACATTGAATATAATGTAGTCAATAAATTAACATCATTAATTAATTACTAAATTAGTTACTAAATTAATGAAATAGCTGGCTACTAAATCAATGTTCAATAAATGGAAATTATTGCTGCCATTATTACACATCTAAAGTACAATTGTGTATGAGGGATAAATATACTAACCACAATTGACAAATACCCCTATCCACAAATGGCTCAAAATCTTATAGAAAAACATATTATGATCCTGTAAGTTTCATCCAAAATTTTGCAAACTAAAAAAAAAATCAAGTGGATTAGATTTTACAGATACTCTAAAATGTACAAACTTCCTGAGACTGAGCTTGCCCTGTAATTGAAAAATTTTTAGTGAAATGCAGTTTTAAGAGTGATCAATTTATAGGTACCAAATACCAATAGTTTCAACTTTTAAAAATTATCACCAACAAAAGATTTGTTAGCTAAGAGCCTGATGACAAATGACATTTTCCTGTGACTTGGACAAGCAGAGGAGCTGTTTGTAGTATGGTATCAGGGGAACTATGGTAATTTGAGCTCAGTTCCAAAAGAAACTCTTCTATATTTTAGCTATTCCACTTTTCCTTTCCATAAATCTCTCGCTAAAGTACAATAAATGCAACTTCATATGTACTATACACATGTAAAAAAGCTATAAAGGGTGTAAATTTTGCTTATACTTGCTTTGTTAGGTACACATGTGTATGTAAAATATAGCACTAGTATATCTAGTATATACCAAAGATTATTTTTTTGTGTCCTAAAAATGAGTCATTAAACCCCTTTGTGAAACACACAACAATCTATATCTCATTTTCCATTGTCCCTCTATATGTGGAAGTCAAGTTGTAATTCATTCTGTTATTTTTAATGTCTATTTTTAATTTTCTTCATGCCTTTCTGTTCTTCTATGCAACCACCTGAAAATAGCTCCAATATAAATATGTGGAACTTATGTCTGAAGCGTATAACTTCAAATAACTAACAAGCAATGCTATGTATATGCTCCATCTTAGAAGTGGAAGGTATTTTGCCATCACCAACCCCCCAAATTAAAGCAAAGAGATCTTAACTCTAGGAATGCAAGTAATTCACCTCATAACGAATGGCCAGATAAAGTATATATCAAGGACAGTCCTAGACACTCAAGGTTAAAAGAAAAAAATGACATGATTATCAAAGGGCTCTTGTATGATTGTATAAGAAGATAGGCACACTTGTGGGTAATTCTAATACAAACTGACTATCTCCCATACTATGTAGATGAGTGTCCAGTCAAAGTGAACACTTTTAATTTCTGGTTGACAAGTTTTATGCTTTTTCCTGGCTCTGTTCACTAATTGAATGAAGCTTTTTACCAATCTTTACATAGAGTAAGGTATTTTAGAAATAAAGATTCATTTTGATTTTTACTGACTGAAACTGAAGTATCTATTCTCTCTTTAGATTTTCTTATGCTAATCTATAACATTATACTATCAAGTATTTCATTCATCCTATTATTGTAAGAAAAAAAAATAATGACAGTATAACTATCCGGATTTAACATTAACTTTCATTTAAAAAAAAGTCTGAAGATGCTTTGTATCAAAATGGTATGCCTTTTTCCATTATACTTTGAATAGCTGACAAAAGGATATAGATAAAAAAAAATAATAAGAGTGAGTGAAAGAGAACAGAAGAAATCAGAGATAACTGGAAATTACATAAGCTAGTTGTATTCCTTTATCAAACATGGATTTGATTAGTAATTTTGGATACTTGGCTTAGGTGCTCCTATTGTAACATGAGAAAGCATACCTCCTCAGCTGAAGTCCTGTGATTCTAAAAAAAAAAAAAAAAAATCCAAATACCCTGCTCATAACTCCAAGGCCGTGTTCTGTTATCATAAGGAAAGTTGTCCCCCAGTGGATGATAGGAAGGGGCAAATCCTTTGCCTAGAACAAGTGATTTCCTGATGACCTTAAGTGTTTCTCAAAAGAGAAAATAATAAAGGAAAAATGAAGGATTCTGGTAGCTGGATATTGTTAACAAATAATTACTTAATTGTGTCTCTCAGAATCAAAAACCAATGATGCCAGTAGAGCAGTACCAGTTGTGCCAGGATAAGTTCTCCTTTAAAATCCTTTATTAAAAAGCCTAGAAACAGCCATGCACTATAATCCCAGCTGCTCAGGAGGCTGAAGCAGAAGGACTGCAAATTTGAGGACTGCCTAGGCAATTTAGCAAGACTTTCTCACAAGAAATACAATCTGGAATTCACAGAATCTTTTTTTTTTTCCTTAAATTCTTTTATTGGTACATTTTAGGTATACAGCATATTTACATTTATCACTGAGTACTTGTACCTGTATGTGATGTATCTTGGTTCTTACTTTTTCCCTATTCCCTGTCCTCCCTTCACCCTCTCCACCCTTCCCTATTTACAAAGACTTTGTTTCCATTTTTTCCTTTTCTCATAATTTTTCCTTTCCCTTCTTTCCTTTCTCCTACCCCTCCCACTTCTTCTAACCCTTTCGACTTTTTCTTCCTATTTCACATTATTAATTATTCATTTTAATCATTTTAATCCTTATTTACACTTTCAGTTTCTCATATCAGAGAAACTATTTGGTATTTACACTTGTGTGTCCTATTTATTTCACTTAAGGGTCAGGGTTAGTTTGACATCACCTTGGCTAGACTATCGTATTCAGTATTCAATCAAACACTGACCCACATATTGATGAGAAAGTATCATACATAATGTAATTCACATGTACAATCAAGTGACTTTAAGTAAAGCAGATAGTCCTTGATAATCTGTGTGAGCCTCATCTAATCAGTTGAAATGCCTTAAACTGAGGTTTCCCTGAGGAAAAAGAAATTCCAACTGTGGACTGCAGGGTCAGTGGCTGTCCAGGAGTTTCTGGATTGCTGGCCTGACCTGTAGACTGAAGACTTGTCTCCCCAGACCCCACAAGCCTGCAAGCAGCTCTGTGAAACAGCTCTCTCTCTCCCTCTCTCTCTTTCTCTCTGTGTCTCTCTGTGTGTATGTGTGTATATCCTGCTAATTGTCTGTTTTTGATAGAACTCTAACATATAACTCAGGTGTGTGTACACATATATCTATTTATGATATATTTGTGTACATATATCTATAACATATGTGTATATATCTACATAAAATATGTGTGTATTTGAATATTCCAAAAGTCGATTGCATATAGAAACATTTCTTCAAGCTTGATTTTTGTGAGTTAAAGTTGTGAATTTGAACAACAGTCCGTTTGTATATAATACTTAATATGTGTTAGTTTTTTTATGCCTATCAGTTAATTTAATCCTCACTTCTACTCTGTGAGAAAAGTACATGTATTACCCTCCTTTTACAATCAGGGAAGCTAAGACAAAGTCAAGTAAAGTGATGTGTCCAGGGTCACAGGATGGTAAGAGGTAAAAATGCAAATTCAAACTCAGACGATATGGCTCCAGAGCCAGCACTCTTAATTACTTTGCCACAGTGCCTCTTGGAATTAGACCTGAACTTCTTTCAAAAAGTGGCAGATTGCACTCTAGCATTAAGAAGGCCAGAATGGGAAACTGATGACAAGTTTGAGATTAGATTTTGTTGCTGGAACCAGATTCTCCTTGATCTCTGATCATTCTAGTTAACCCCAAGCTCATCAAAGGGAGATTCACAATCTCTAAGAAGGACCAGGCAGGCAAAGTAGGTGAGGGAACCTTTATCCGCTATGAGCAAGGTACTTCAAAAGCCATTGCTGATCCAAGCACATCTCTTTCACTACTCATGGTTTTCCTGAATATTAGATATGAAACCAGGAACAACCTGGAGTTAGATTGGCCTTTGGAAAGGCAATGAAGTAACTGTTGTGCTTGTAGATATTACCACTAATGAAAAAGGTTTAGATTTTTTTCCTCAAAACTTCTTCATGGAACTGAAACAAACAGAATTCTTTAGGTTGTGGTTGCCTTGTCCATTACATTGTAGACAAGTGGATTGACACCTGTTCACTTCTCACAAGCTGTTTATTCTCCTGCTCCATGATTTCCTGGATGAGATCTGTTCTTCTCACCTCTGCCATAGGTTCAGCCTTTGCTGAAGCAGCTGAGTGGACTGTCACACCATTCTCCCCATGCTGTCTTCTTTCCTTCAACACATCAACTTAAGTAGGTATTCAGTCCTCTTTTATAATGGTCATACAGCTTGGTGTGTGTTTGTCTTTTCTGTAAAGAATAGCTTTAGAGGACCTGAAAACGACCAAAATAGGTCATTGTGTGTCCTTTCAGTAGGAATCAGACATGACCTACTAAACCCTCTGGGAAGGATCTAATTTTTTAATAAATTTTATTTTATCCCATTCTCCCCCTCAATCCCCCTCCCCTCCCTATGGACAAAAGCTTTGATTCCATTTTTCCTTCTATTTCCACTACTTTCTTGTCCCTTCCTTCCTTTCTTCCTCCCTCCTCCTTTGGTCACCTTCCCATTTGAATACTTTCTTCACATTTCCCAATATCCATTATACATCTCAGTCTTATTTCCATATTCAGTTTCTCATACCAGAAAAACAACACAGTATTAAAACATGTGTGTCTGGGTTATTTCACTTACGAATATGGTCTCAAGATCCATCCATTTAGCTATAAATTATGACACTCATCCTTCTTTATGGCACAGGAGTACTCCATTATATAAAAATCCACATCTTCTTTATCCACTCATCAGTTGATGGGCATTTGGGCTGTTTCCAAGATTTATCTACTACAAACTGTGCTGCCATAAATATGGGTGTGCATATATCACTGTTGTATGATGTTTTAATCCTTTTGGGAAGAGACCAAGAAGAGGTATAGCTGGGTCAAACAAAACCTATAGTTTTAGTTTGACAAATCTCCACAATGATTTCTACCATGGTTGCACCAGTCCACACTCCCACCAGCAGTGGAGAAGGGTTCCTTTTTTCCCATATCCCCTCCAGCATTTGTTATTGGTTGATTTCTTTTTTGTTAAATTAATTTTATTGGTACATTTAAGGAATACAATATGATGACATTCATCATTAGAAAATTGCACCTTTACATAACTCATCTTGGTTCTTATTTTTTCCGTTCCCCTGCCCTCCCTTCAACTCTTCCATCCCTCCTTCCATTTTTTCTTTTTTTATATTAATTCCATTCACTTCTTTCTTTTCCCCTTCCCCTCCTATTTCCCATTCCCCTTTGCCCCTTTTCTTCCTATTTCACATTATCTATTATACCTTTTAGTCCTTATTTACACTTTCAGTTTCTCACACTAGAGAAACTATT
>NW_004624765.1:929204-942822 GCF_000247695.1 Heterocephalus glaber | reverse complement strand
TTGAGAAGTCTGCTGTGATTCTGATGGGCTTTCCTTTGTGTGTGATTTGTTCCTTTTCTCTGTTTGTAGAATTTTGTCCTTCTGCTGGTTTCTGGAATCTTAACTATTATATGCCTATGTGTAGATTGTTTTTGATCAAGGCTATTTGGAGTCCTATATGCCTCACATGTCTGTATGTCAAGTTCTTTTCCCCTGCTTGGGAAGTTTTCTGCCATTACTTCTGTGAACAGTTTTTTTATGTCATCCGCACTCTCTCTTGTTTCTTCATTGACTCCAATCAGTCTTATATTATTCTTCTTTGCATCATCTAGCAGCCGCTGGATTGATTTCTCATGGGCCCTTACAATTCTTAAGAAATTCATCTATATCTGAAATTCTACCCTCACATTGGTTCATTCTGCTGCACAGACTTTCGATGGAGTTTTTAATCTCCTGGAAATCTGTTTGCATCAGTTTTATGGATTCCATTTGTTTCCTATGTTGGGATTCCGTCATGTTCCTCAGTTCCTCTATTTTTTTAATCTGTGTCCTCTGTAGATTTATTAATCATGTCTTGCACTATGAGCACAATCTTTGCTGTTATCTGAGTAATTATTTTTGATTCATTTTTCCCAGATCCTCTTTTGTTGCCAGTTCAGAGAGTCCAGGTGGTTGAGTATCAGATTGTTCCACCTCATTTCCCTTTGGGGTTACTGCAGGTGATCTGGAAGTCTGGTTTTGAGGCCTGTTTATGTGCCTTCTCATTTCCATGGGGGGTGGGGGGGGTGCTTCTGGAGCCTGCATGGCTCACCTTCCTTGCCCTAGGAGTGTGGAATGGTGGCAGGGGAGCTTCCCTCTGGATGCTGGGACTGGCTCACCTTCTCTCAAAACACATTTTCTTTATCCAGTCTCTAGTTGATGGGAAATTGGGCTGTTTCCTAGTTTTAGTTATTACGAACTGTGCCACTATGAACATGGGTGCACATATATCGTGATATGAGTCTTTTACTTCTTTGGAGAAGATACCCAGCAGGGGAATAGCTGGGTCAAATGGGACTTCCAGTCCTAGTTCTTTGAGGTATCTCCATACTGATTTCCACAGTGTTAAACCAGGAAGATTTGGAAAGATGAAATGAATAGGAGTTTTCATAATGTAGCTCAATATTTCTCTAAGTCAATTAGAAGCATTATTTAAAAATTTTGAGGACTTATATAGACATATAGGGATGTATACAGATATTTGCATCTTTTTCCTCTTGAGAAACTCTCCTCACATTTTGTTAAATGATTTTGAAGTTAGGTTCAAGCTTTTAAGACTTCATGCACTGTTTAATGACTTAATTTAGTAAGTTACTAAATTTACCTCAATCATGCATTTGTAACCCACTGAATGCTAATGATGTGCTGTACAAAATGATATAGGCCTTTTTCTTCTATGTAGAATACTCAAATGTGAATCCCTAGAGCCTATTTCTATTACCTGCATCAATTGCTTATGGACTCAGG
Organism: Heterocephalus glaber; assembly: GCF_000247695.1. Next base: position 941,337 of record NW_004624765.1, on the reverse strand, counting down.
TGGCCACAGCACAATGACTCAGGTGAGCACAGCAAATGACTCAGGTGAGCACAGCACCTCTGTAATCCTAGCATTCAAGGAGGTTGAAGGAGGAGGATTGCAAGTGTGAGCACAATCTGAGTATCTTAGTAAGACCATGTCTAACAAATAATAAAAAGGGCTGGGGATTCAGCTCAATGACGGGGTGACCCTGGATTCATTCTCTAGTATTGCCAAAGAATAAAGAAAAGAAAAGAAAAGAAAAGAAAAGGAAAGAAAAGAAAAACTCACTTGAGTCCCATATCCTCTCAATATTAAAAAAAAATCTTTTAACTTCCTTAGAACCTCTTACATTCTCTGGTTGGCATCATTCATTAAGCTTTATACATTGTCTTTTCCTAATAAAGTAAAATTCGCCATACAGTATTCTTACTATGGTATTGTCCTTCACAGCTATCTGTATTAAAACATTCTTTCCTATAAAATGACATTGCGAGTGGGTGGTAGTGATCATTTCCTCATATCTTCTTGGTATGTAAATTTTCCTAACATTTTTGTTGGTGGTAAAATCCTACCACTCTGGCCATCTCAGTCTGTAAACTTGGCTTAGTAGCTTTCCTCACCCTATGAGATTCTATCCTTCTACTGCTGCCCATTCCTGTGATAGTGTGCTTTTGTCTGAGCCTCCACACTGGACTACGTGCTTCTTGGGAGCTGAGTGACATTCATCTCGATGTCCCCTACAAAGTCTAGCATCTACAGTGACCTCCATGTATGCCAGTTGAATCTAGTTAAGTTCTCAAGTAAGAGCATTGTGATGATTTTTGACAGAAAAGGTAATCTCATCAATTTTAGCAGAATGCTCTGTGAAGGAAAGGTCAATAAAGATATCTTTCCCAGTTCCTCTTTTAACCTCTGAAATTAAGTTTCAAATTACATTGATGGTCACAGATAAATGCTGTTGCTAATACAAACTCCAAAATCATTCTCTCTAATGTGTATATGATACATTTTGTGAAAAATAAAAATAACACAGTATAGAGCTGGTATAGAGCTCTGGTAATTCCTGAATTTTTACTTTGAAAACAATAAATTTATGAAAAAATTACAATAATAATCAATTGCTAACCCTTTGTCGCACTTTTTGTGCATGTATCTGTGCATGTGTGTACATTATGAGTATGTACATTATGAGTATGTACATGTTGTTTTTGCTGAATTATTTGAAACTGAATTGCAGCTTTATAACCCTATACTTAAATACTTCATACTCCCAAAACCAAGATGTTCTCTTACATAATCACAGGAGATATAACGAGTTCAGGGAATTTTAACATTATCATAAAACCTTTATATACACAGCCCATATTCAAATTTCATCATCTTTTCTCATAATATCATCCATAGCATTTTTCCCTTATAGATTTAGGATCCAACTCAATATCACACATTGCATTTAGTCATGTGTGTGTTTAGTCTTCCTTAATCTGAAGTTGTGCGTCAATCTTCCTTTTTCTTTCACAAAATGGAATTTTTAAGTACACAGGCCAATTCAATTTTAGTTTGTCTGATTGCTCACTCATGACTAAAACCAGATTGTATGTGGCTGGCAGAAATTCTACCTAAGTTATATGGGATCCTCTCAGGTAAGCAAATTAGGAGGCACAGGATATCCGTTTATCCTATTCCTAAAGATTCTAATTTGAATCACTTGCTTAGGAGGGTGTCCTCTAGCTCCTGGTACTTTCATTCACATTTCAGAGTTTATGAGCAGAATTTCAGAATAAGCCTCCAAAACTCCTAAACAGACATTAGTCTACTTGGACCAATTTGCTATTTTCCAGAGCAAAATCCTCAACTCACTTCAGTCTATCATCTATCCTCATTAACTACCCCGAAACTGATCTGTCTAATATCAGCAATGTGTGTTCTATTGTCTGGTTGATTTGGTTTGTTTGTATGTTTTGGTTTGGGAGATTGTGTTGTCAATTCTGAGCACTATTCGACACTACAACTACTCTTTTCTTCTAGAAATATCTCTACCTTCAATAGCCTCCTGAATTTTTACTACTCTCTACCTATCATATCTGCAGGTTCTATCTTTTCCACTTGATCACCGAAGTTGAAATTCCTGAGGACTGATCAGAAAGTTTGTACTTCTGTAGTCTTTTCTCTTGGCAATCTCTATACAAATTTATTCATTCACATGGCTTCCATTACCATTTCTACATAGTTCATCACCAAAGTTATAACTGTAGGGCTAGAGGTGTAGCTCAGTCATGGAACACTTGCCTGGCATGTGCAAGGCTATGGGTTCAATGTCTAGCACTGCATTAAATATATTTATATTAACCTCGTTTCTTGGCTCAAGTTCCAAAGACCAGTTGCCTACTTTATAGCTCTCCTTGAAAAATCACAAAGCTACCTCAAACTTAAAATATTGAATTGCTCTAGCTCTGTTGAAAATCAATTGAACCATGTATTTGTGGATTTATTTCTGAATTCTCTATCTGTTCCAAACTATTGCATACTGTAGCTTTACAATAAGGCTTTTATAGGAAATACCACAATTCCTCTAAATTTGTTCTTTTTAAAAATTATTTTATCTATTATAAGTTCTTTGACTCTCCATAGAGATTTTAGAATAAACATGTCAATTTATTTTAAAATATCTTCCCAGGACATTGACTGGCATTGCACTGAAATGATATGGGGAGAACTGCCATCTTAATAATATTGAGATGTCCAAATTATGGATGATGAATATCTCATTTTGTTTAATCTTTGTTAATTTCTTTAGCAAAAATTTATAGCTTTTGGTACTCAGTTTCTACACATCTATTATCTATAGTTGTAGGGCTATGCAAATCCTCTGTTTCTTCTTGAGGCCATTTTGGAAATGTCTTTTTTTTTTTTTTAAGGAATTTGCCTGCATTAGAACTTGACCTTTAAAAAATCTCCCAAGTATTGAAATGCTACCAGTCAAGGAATACACTTTGATACCATTGTGCTATAACAGTACAAACTGGCAGGAGCATAACAGATATCTGTTAGGCACTCACTGTTTTATTTGCTAAAATTTACAGAGAAAACTTCAGCATATAAATTGCAGGAAATAAAGTGACAGATTTTTCTTATATATTATGTCAAGTAGACATTTCAAATCACAATTTCTTCAAGCTTTAGAGTAAAGTCTATTCAGCTGTCAGCAATAAACAGGAGTGACTTTTTATATCTGTTCTTGTCCAGCTTAAAAACTATTTAAACAGAATCATATTCTTATCATCAAAAAGTGTTGTCTCAAGGTAGAAATAGAATGACAGGCTGTAACTGGAACCACTTTATTTATTTGAATAAATGTTGCCTTGGTGGTACCAGCCTTGCTGTGACTGCAAAGACTTTTATAAAACATCAAATTACTATGGGCTGATATACATACATACAAATAAGGAGCACAAGAAGTAAAGTCAAAAGTTAATTAATGATTAATGAGTGCTGGCAAAGGCCTAGTAGAAATATCTTCATCTTTGTTAGTTTTTTCTTATTTATTTATTTACAGGACTAGGATTGAAGCCAGGGTCTTTGCACTGTATCCCCAGCCTTTTCATTTTTTATTTTGAGACAGGGACTCACTAAGTCACTAAGTTGCCCAGGTTCTGAATTGTAATCCTCCTGCCTCAACATCCCAAAATGCTGGAATTACAGCCTTATGCCACCAACCCTGGGAATTATTTTTTAAATTTTAGTTTACATTTTACATAAATCTGGTTCTACTATTATTTTAACTCTTTCCTAAAAGATAATTATTAGACTTCTATGATACTTTAAAGCTATTAAGTTTGTGGTTTGGACTATATAGTTTGATTACCAACGCTTTAAAACCATGGCTGGTTCAATATAAACTTGAAATTTTAAAGGAACTTTTTGAAAAAACAGTAGCCATTAACAAGTATAGGCAAGACCTTGGTCACCTAGTCACAAGCTGGTAACATCTTCCCTCTATATTCCTGTTTCTCTTACCCTATCCTAATTGTATGTCAAAGAGGAAGTAAGAACCAGAGGGAAAGGGCAGTGTTCAAGACAAATTTACACAGGAGGAAGTACAAGGTAGTTGTTGAGGGACAGAATGTCCCTAAATTAACTGCAAGGATAAGACATTTCTATAAAAAATAGATATTGGAGGGGAGGCAATAGCTCAGGTATTGGGCATCATTATAGGACCCAAACAGTTGTATCAACAACTGAAATAAGCTTCAGAGGCCTATTTCACTTTATTCTAGTCAGTTTACAATTTCAATTCAATGTTTCTTGCCAATGAATAATAAAAGGTAGGTATAAGTAGCTGAAAGGGGCACAGCTTTGAATTATCTCTGAAGAAATAAGGCATAAGTGGGCAACAATATATCTAGAAGCAAATACTAAGGAGAAAAATACTAAAGACATGAGATAAGATGAATGAAGGAGAGCCTTTTGTACACTCCTCTCTCAGGGACCTTATTATTTTGTTTTAGAGTCACTCATTTACAAGTTAGTTTCCTAAGGTAACTATGAATGTCTTAGGGTCAAGAAACTTATTTTATTCATCTTTTCATCTCTCACAATTAACTCAAGGTCTGGGGCTTTAACAGGCACTCAATGAATGATGACCAAAGATGACACTGCAGTGGCCAATGAAAAGATGCTCAATATGACCAAGTCATTAGGGAAATGCAAATCAAAATCACATTATATCGGGCCAGGGATTTAGCTCAGTGGTCCTGGAGCCTGCCTCGTAAGTGCAAGGACCCAAGTTCAATCCCCGGTACCAAAAATAATAATAATAATAATAATCATATTATATCATTTCATACCCATTATGATGGTGGGCATAAATAACAAACAAAAAATGACATGTATCAGTGAAGATGTGAAGAAATTGAAATGTTTGTGTAGTGTTGGAGGAAATTTAAAATGTACACCTGCTTTGGAGACACATATGTCCTACAGTAAGGCAGGTCCTCAAAACCTGAATTACCATGATTGAAAATTCAACTTCTGGGTGTCTATCCAAAATAGTTGAAAACAAGATCTCAGAAAAGTATTTTCATACTCATGTTCATAGCAGCACTATTCACAAAAGCCAAGCAGTAGAAGCAACTTGGGTTTAGTGATGTGTGAATGGATATACAAAATGTAGTTTATACATGAAATAGAATATCATTGTCACAAAAACAAAGTAGATTCTGATACATGCCATAACATGGACAAACCGCCTAAGGACTGTTGCATAACACAAATGCTGCATGATTCCATTTACCTAAAGAATGTAAAATAGCCAAATTCATAGAAGCAGAAAGTAGAAGGGTGGTCTCCAGTGCCTGATGGAGGAAATGTAGAATTGTTGAATGCATAGAGTTTAAATTCTACAAGACAAAATATTTCTGAATATTGGTTGTAGAACATGAACAGTTAATGCTGCTAAACTGTACACTTAGAAATAGTTAAGATAATAAAGTTCATGTTATGCATTTTACCGCAATAAAATTTTAATGAGTGAATAAACAAATAAAAGGCTCAATATATGAATTAATGAGTGAGCAACATAAATAAAATAGAAAATTTGGCAATTTATGCTATACTACATTAAGTTTTAATTTATTGGTCTTTAAAAAATAGTAAACTTTGAGCAATGCCCTGTAAAACATTTGCAAAGCTGGGTATGTTGAAGTTGCATAGATGCCATGGTACTTGATACTTGATACTTGATATTTGTTAGGCTCATCAGTATCATATTTGGGACTTCACAGTTTAAGAGCTATGACAATATAAAAAAATTTTTGAAAGATAAGAAGACCAAAGATACTAGAAAACATGTAGGCAACTATTTTAAAGAAGAGGAGGCCAAAAGTCTTCTGAATAATAGTTTTCATATTCAGGAGAGATTATTACAGCAGACAAATTCTAATTTCACAAGAGAAATGAGTTTACACTTCAGTAAGAGAGATTTAGGAAGAACCACAAAAGACCCCAATGAAATTTTAGATTTTCCATTAAAATTTAAGAATAGAATCCAAAGGTCTAGGGTGGCATTTTAGGAGAAATATAACTTTGAAATAATTTTTTAACTATCCAAAATTTGGAAATAAAGCAGTGGCTACTGCAGGTTCTTGCAGTGTAATATGAAACATTGTGTAACAGACCTAGCCAAGGATTATTTAAATTTCTGGGAAAAGGTACATTTGTTTAATTAATTGTTTTATAATAGACAATACCTCAACAGACTCAGTGAAGTTAGGTGTTAATATACGGATTTCTGTTCACAGAAAAGATAACACAAAAGGTTGCACATTTATTGCTATGCAGCACATTATCCACTTTTATATGTACCTGTGAGTATCATTTTCATTCTCTTTTTAAAATTTTAATGTAATACATGTAGATATTAATAAAGAAAGTATTATGTCTTTTATTTACTATAAATTCCTCACACTTTAAAATTATCCTTTTAATTAGGTCTACTATCCTACTGGTCCCTTCATTACTGAGCTAAATAATTATTTAGCACACACTCACCATAATATTACTCATATTTTAGACTTTTAAAATATACTTTTATGTAATATCACTGCTTTATTATTTCATGAAAATAACACCTTGGTGATTCTATGCCCTTTTTTCCCTATAAGTTAAGGTATTTTATTATAGTGACAGAAAATTAATACAGTGACTCAGATGGTAAATGAATTTAAACAAATTCCTATGCATCTACATAAGTGAAAATATCAAACAATGTCAGAAAGGAGCTCCTACTAACCAAATCTAAGACAATGTGATCGTCAATTTAAATAATAAAAGTAACTCTGTAGCCCAATTGAAATAAGAATCTAAGAATATATACTGATATAAGTGTATGAATGAATAAGGAAGAAGGGAAAACTCTTCATCATATTATTATGGCAGAAGAATGAAGGATATTGAAAATCACCTTTTAATGATTATTGGAGTAATAATTGATACACAAGAATCATCAATAGTAAAACTCATAGATGAAAGTTTTGTGAAGAACAAGATGTCTAAACAATGCCTAACTGTGCCTGTTCTTATTAATTACAATCATAGAGTGATATGAACTAAAAAGGAATGTCATGATCAAGAAGGACACAGCACATATCCTATGTTACTTCTCTCCCTAAATCTAATCATGAGGAAATCTCAAACTAGTCCAAACTGAGGGACATTATACAAAATAAGCAGTGTTTTTCAAAAGTACTAATGTCATTTCAGAGAAAGAAAGGCTACAATATTGTTCCAGACTGAAGGGGACTATAAGACACAATACCGAAACAAAATGTGTGCCCCTGGATTGGATCCCTCCCTAGGAAGGACATTATAGAGATGTTATTGAGATAACTGGGGAAATTGCAACAGTTGGAAATGTTTTTTGGATTAGATAATCACATTGGATTTATGTTAGATTTCCTGATTTGGATAACTGTACTGTGGCTATTAAGAGCAAGTGCTTTTTCTAAGGGAATACACGATGTGTTTAGGGATAAAGCAGCATGACATGACACTTGCAACTCATAAATACACCAGAAAAACTGTATATTTTTTTAAATTTACACATATACACACACACGTATGTGTGTGATACAGAGAGAAGAGACACTAGGAAGTGATAAAGTAAATGTAAATGTAACTAAATGTAAATGTTAACAAACAGTGACTATATAAAAACAGAGTTCATTGAATTATTTTTGTGAATTTTCAAAAAGATTGAAATTATTTAAAATAAAAGTAGAAAAGCAAAGTTAGATATTACTGGCTAAACAGCTAAAGAATTGGAAAGGACTTGGAAAAAACTTTCATCTACAGGTTTTACCACTGATGATTCTTGCCTATCAATTATTACTCCTACCATGTATAATAGAAAGAAATTGAAAGATTTGACCCCCATCTGCCCCTGCCCTCAAGCTGCCCAAGTTCCTGAGCTCCCCTCCTACATCCTGCATCTCTCACCTAAGCCCAGGAACAAAGTCTGCTCTGCTAAAATACCATGCACCCACCCCACCTGCCAGGTCACAGCACCCTTGCTATAGCCAGGTACTCAGCCATTCTCGCTCCCCAGTCTCATCCACCCCACTTCACCTCACACCATCTAAGCCCATCCCACTAGTCCCCTGCCCATCCTATCCATAAAACACCCAGCTCAATAAACTAGACTCAGGACTCTTCTTTGGACTTACTGAAGGAGGTCCCCCCCAGGACCCCCAAATTCAGACCAGCTGTGTTCTTTACTGGGTATTCACCATTTACCTAACATCTGATGCCAAAAACCTGGTAGGTGGTAGACTAGAGCACCATCCTTTCTGGCATGCCCTGAAGCTCCCCTACCTCACCCCCTCTGGGTGATAGCCAGCGGCCTCATTACCTGCAGCCCACCAGAGACCTCTTCCCAGCATCTCCTCTGCCTAAATCCACTACTCAAGACTGTGGGAAGTCCTCCCAGGGACCAGTTAAGGGTGCCCATCTCTCAGGTCAGTTATCCAAGTCTGAATTAGGCCCAAGCTCTGGCTTTGGCCCAGACACAGCAGACCTACCTGGACGCGGGTTGCTCTGTTTGTCTTTCATTCTGGCTTTCAGTGTTCATCTGGGTGATGCTCCTTTCAATCCTGATTGGCCTTCTTCCCACTGGAGATTCTCAGCCCTGACCCACCATGGGAGGAACTGCCTCTTCCCCTCCTAAAGAAACCCTCTCAATAACCTCTCCTCATCTCTTGGCCAAAACACAGTTCATTCAATTTGCAGTTGCTCTCTAACCTTGACCGCTTTCTCCAGAGCTCAGCCAATTGGGAAGAGGTCCCCTATGATCTGGCCTTTTTCACCCTCCCTCTATTCACTCTGCTCTACCTCATACCAGATATAAACCCATGCCCCTCCTCATACCAGCCTTCAGCCCCAGACTCTTCTTCACACAAAAACTGCAATTCCACAAACAAACCTCCCTTTCCACATCACTTGCCTCCTCTCTTGTCACCCATGATCTTGTCTTCCTCCAACAGACTACCCCTGCTGAGTCTGCCAAGACCCCCAACCCACTGTTCTTAGCACCAGGCTAGCCAAACTAAGTCAGCCCAGGCCTCCTCCCAAAGGATGCCCATGCTGATAACCTCAGTTTCTTACCAAGAACAAATAGAATCCAATGCTTTGGTGCAAAAAGACAAAGTTACCAGCTATGGCCCAAAACTCGACCCCCTACCTTACCTTAACCACCCCACCGTGTCCCTTGCCTGACTAAACTTTCCCTCCCCTTCATCATTTCTCTACCCTCTCTATGAAAATCACTAGCCTGCAAGATTAAATCAACTGGCCGGCTCTTGTGCTCCAAAACTACCAAGGCCTAAACTTCCTTAGCAAAAGGGGTGGGCACTGTGCCTTTCTCCAGGAGAACTGCTGCCTCTTTACCAACAAGTCTGGTCACACACAAGATGGCGTCAAGGGGTTGCATGATGAAGCGACCACCCTACAAACTCGCCTTGTCCTGGCTGGCTGACCACTTCCTGGCTCATCCCCCTTCTTGGGCCCATTGTTTCAATATACCTCCTAATCACGTTTGCCCCTTCTTTCTTCTAGGCCTTGATTAGCTTTGTCCAGACACAGAGGTTTCAGTTTGCTTCTCAAGTACTCGCTGGTTGCCCCTATTGGCCCCACAACTCTGCCTCCACTCAGCTTGAAGCAGCTCAATGAAGACCCAAGTCCTCATACCCTAACCCTTACCTCAGTTTCTCTCTATTATCCTTAACACTAAGGAAATGATAGGTCTAACCTTCATCTGCCCCTCCCCAGCTGCCCAAGTCCCTGAGCTCTAAGAACAATCACAGCCCATTCCTACATCCTGTAACCCCCTCCCACCTTGAGCCCAGGAACAATGCCTGTTCTGCTAAATCACGACACACTTGGCCCACCTGCTAGGCCACAGCACTTGTGGCTACAGCCAGGTAGATAATGAGCCAGTCTTGCTCCTTCAATGTCATGCCTCCCCTTCATATCACACCACCTAAGTCCATCCCACTAACGCTGTCCATAAAAGAACCACTTCAATAGACAGGACTCAGACTCTCTTTTGGAGTTATTCCAGGATGTCTCACCTGGAACTCCCAAATTGAGGCTGGCTGTGTTCTTCACTGGATTCTCATCATTTACCTAACAGAAATATTTTAAAAATCTAGTGATAAGTACCTAATAATAGTGAGCATCTTAATTTGTGCATTTAAAATAAGGCTTAAATACTCAAAGGATTGATATTTCAGTTCCATCCTGAAAACACAAGAATGTGAAGGTGAACAAGCAAAGTTATGTGAGAACTCTAACTTCTGGAAAAATAGTAAGGATAATGCCAGTGAGACTTTTGAGTATCAATTATTCTCATAGAATAAGAATTATCACTATTAGCAATTGGGAAATCCTCAGAAAATTAATGTCATTTCAATATTTTCTAGGGAAATGAATGAGTTTATGAGTTTTGAAAATGTTGCATTTCTTTTCAAACACAGAAACAATTATGGCTTAGATAGCTTAGAAAAAAAAACAAAAAAATTTGCTCATTGAAAGAAGGCAGGAATGGATAAAATTTCAAGGCCAAAGAATATTAAAGAATAAGAGTTCATTGTTTTTGTTCTTTAAGTAGGTTAGGGAAAATGCTCATATTAAGTATGGTCTGTACACATTGGCAGGTCTGGCAAGAATCTTAAATTATGAAGGGAATTTGTTAATGAATTCACCACAGCCTGAATTATCTTTATAAGGCCTAGAAGAACTGGGAAGTTGCTAAGAGACTGAAAGAAAACACAAATAATTATGTCTTTTAAAGAGGTGATTGAAGCAATTAACATCAAATAAATCACAAAAATAGCTTTCAAAATAGAGAAAACAATAGAAAAAGCAGTGTACAAATGAACAACAGGCAACAGGTCTCTGCCAAGAAAAGTCCATGAGTCGTAAAACAGATTATATGTTCAACTCTTCCAGTCAAATATGAGTTCTTATGGACAAGGGGATGTCATATTCAACTTTGAATAAAACACTATTCCTACTAAGCAAATATGTAGGAGTGAAGACCACAGTAGAAGAAAAGAAAGGAGGGAGGGAAAAAATGAATTAGTGGAAGAAATGGAATATATTATCTTAACAATAATGCTCTACAGTTTGACTTATAAAAAATATTCAATTTCCACAAATTTTATTTAAAATATAAAGCATAGAGGTGGCTAGTAGTAACTAATGTATGATAGTAAATAAATTCATTCTGTTATTACATGTTTAAACATCCAGAAAATTTTGGAAGAAAGACTATGCTGTTTGTTGTTTTAAACAGAAACTGGAGACTACTAGAAAATATCATTGGTAGAAACCCAGTGGTTTTAAAGCTTGATGACAGAACAGGAGAATGGGTGGTTTGCCCTCTCCAATCAATAAGAGATGCATGGAGCCCAGAAGAAGGGGCTTCCAGGCAGCCTCTCCACTGCTCCCAGCCAAGAGGAGATGAGCCAAGTGGGTGCCAACAGCAGCACCCCACCAAGGCAAAATGAGAAGACATGTAAATAAGTCTCAAAATCAGGCTTCCAGAGCACCTACAGCAACACCAAAGGGAAGTGAGATGGAAGACTCTAATACTCAACTACCTGGACTCCCTGAACTGGCAACAACAGAAGATCTGGAAAAAATGAAATCAGAAATACTTTCTCATACAACAGCAGAGATGGTGACTCTAGTGCAAGACATGATTAATAAACCTAGAGAGGGCACAGATAAAAAAATAGAGGAGCTGAGGAACATGATGGAATCCCGACATAGGAAACAAATGGAATCCATAAAACAGATACAAACAAATTTCCAGGACATTAAAAACTACACTGAAAGCCTAAACAGTAGAATGAGCCAAGGTGAGGGCAGAATTACAGATATAGAAGATAAGATTGCAATTAGTGACCAGGAAAAGAAAAATTGCTCCAAAATTGTAAGGGACCACAAGAAATCAATCCAATGGCTGCTAGACAATACAAAGAAGAATAACAAAAGACTGATTGGAGTCAACAAAGAAACAGGAGAGAGTGCAGATGACATAAAAAAACTCTTCACAGAAGTAATGGCAGAAAACTTCCCAAGCAGGGGAAAA
>NW_004624765.1:886448-917527 GCF_000247695.1 Heterocephalus glaber | reverse complement strand
GACCCAATCCAAAAATGGGCATCTGATATGAACAGACATTTCTCAGACAAAGAAGTAGAAATAGCAAAGAAACATTAAAAAATGGTCATCATCACTAGTCATTCAAGAGATGCAAATGCAAACAAAGCTGAGATTCCACCTCACTCCAGAAAGAATAGCTGCTATCATGAAATCAACCAATAACAAATCCTGACTGGGCTGTGGGGAAAGAAGAACCCTGCTCCACTGCTGGCGGGAGTATAGACTGGTGCAACCACTGTGGAAATCAGCATGAAGATACCTCAAAGAACCAGGATTGGAAGCCCCATTTGACCCAGCTATTCCCCTGCTGGGTATCTTCCCCAAAGAATTAAAAGAATCATACCACAGTGATATATGTGCACCCATATTCTTAGCAGCACAATTCATGAACGCTAAAGCTTGGAAGCAACGCAATTGCCCATCAACTGGAGATTAGATAAAGAAAATGTGGGGGTTTTTTTATAAAATGGAGTATTACTCAGCCATAAAGAATGAGAAACTGGAAACATTTATAGCTAAATGGATGCACATTGAGGCAATACTCTTAAGTGAAATAAATAGGGCACACATGTGTAAATACCGAACCCTTCTCTAGTGTGAGAAATTGAAAGTGTAAATAAGGACTAAAGGTATAATAGATAATGTGAAATAGGAAGAAAAGGGGCAAAGGGGAAAGGGAAGTGGGAAGGGTAGGGGAAAGGAAAGAAGGAAATGGAATTAATATGAGAAAATGTAAAAATGGAAACAAAGTCTTTGTAAATAGGGAGGGATGCAGGGGTTGAAGGAAGAACAGGGGAATGGAAGAAAAATAAGAACCAAGAGAGATTATGTAAAGCTGCAAATTTCCAATGGAAAAAAAAAAAAGCTGTGGACAGGCAAAGTACATAGCCTCGGGACTGATTTGGCCATCCTCCTTCATTTGCATATTATAAACAACATCAACAGGTTGTTTTTTCATGACATCCACAAGCTAAGTAGTTGCAACAGAAACCGTATGGCCCCCAAATCCTAAAATATGTACTATCTGGGACTTTATAAGAAAAAAAAATTCCAAATTCAAGTTTTTTTAAATATGGAGATATAATTTGTGTTAAAAATGGGGCTATATCATACACACGTCCTACTAACCTCCTCTCTTTTCCACATACACCATGCAAGGATGTCTTTCATTGTCTTGAGTCAATACAATTTAAGTTGTTTTCAACTTTTTTTTTTTTTGGGTACCAGGGATCGAACTCAGAACCTTGCGCTTGTGAGGCAGGCATGGTGCCACTGAGCTACATCCCCAGCTCTCAATTTATTTTAAGTAATAAGTGTACCTCACAGTAACCCTTTCTTCTTCTTTTTTTTTTTTTTTTTTGGTACCGGGGATCGAACTTGTGTCCTTGCACTTGTGCAGCAGGTGGCAAAACCACTGAGCTAAATCCCCAGCCCTTTCTTCTTATCTCTCATTATTTTCTCAGGGTAAATTTCTACTTTAGATTTGTTAAATCAAATCTAGACACTCAAACGTTTTAAGACTTTGCTAAGTTTTTTTTTCCAAAATTGCCCTATGAAAAAGATTTCTCTATTTATGAATTTTAAATGTAAAACCATTACATATTTTGTGAGTGAAAATTCTCTAATCTTCTGGAAATGTCAGGAATAAATATTCTTTAATATGTCTTTTTATAAATTATCCTTGTGATAAGACATTAAATAAAATTAATAGTTTTCATGCTTCAAATTGTAGTCTAAAATGTACATTTTAAAAATATGTGCTTCATAGCCAGGTTCAATGACACTTACCTGTAATCCAAAAGGCTGAGGCAGGAGAACTGCAAGTTAGAGGCCAGACACTGGCAACTTAGTGAGACCTTGACTAAAATAAAAAGCACTGAGAAGGTAGGCGGCAGTCCCTGGGTTCAATTCCCAGTACTGAAAAAAGGGTGACATTGTGCATATATATAATCTCAACACTCTGAGAGGCTGAGGCAGGAGCTTCATAAATTTGAGGCCAGCCTGGGCAACTTAGAAACTTACTGAGACCCTGCATCAAAACATAGGAAAAGAATGGAGATATAGCTCAGTGTGAAGGCCATGGGCTCAATCCTCAGTACCAGAAAGAAAGATGAAAGAGAAGGAAAGAAAGAAAGAGAGAGAGAGAGAGAGAGAGAGAGAGAAAGAAAGAAAGAGAAAGAAAAAAATTTTAATACATCAAGAGAGCAAATACAGTGATTTCTCCAAGCCTCAGTTTTTGCACCTATAAAATGGGATAATATAAGCTCTTATCTCAAAAATTATTGCAATAATCAAATGACTCATGCCTAAGGAAGCATAAGTACATAATTCTATGAAGTACACATGTAAACCTGATAGTTTAAATTATTTCAACAAGTTTCTCTTTACTGTATTCTTTGATACTAAGGTTTTTTTTTAATAAAGTAAATTTATAATTGATGGGATGAAGAACCCATAGGAATGAGATAAATCCCTCCATCTAGATTTTCCCTCAGAGCAAAATTTCCATGATGCAAGGCCAGTTGGCACTTCTGGGTGGAAAAATGTATGCAGGTTCCAATGTGTAGATGTGGAGCTCGGTGGCCAGCTGCAGCCTCTTCTGCTCTCACTCTTCCCCAGGACAGTAATCCATGGGTTGTCATCTCATCTCATCACTCCTTCCTTTCTCACCCTTCTGGGCCTCCTCCTCTTCAGCTTGCCCTCTTATCAGTGTGATGGGCACATCTACTATCCAGTCACATGCCCACACCACTGATGATTCAGCCTAGGCTCCTCCACAGTGTCTAAAAGCACTCAAGTTTAAGACATCCAAATTGGAACTCTAGGTCTACCCCTTGGACCCACCACTCAGCTCTGCCCACAGCCCTCACCCCCTCTTTGGATGGCAGCCTCATCATCCCAGCTGCTCAGAACTACACCATGGGAGTCACACTTATCTCTTCTCTACTCAACAGTCACACCATCAAGAAACTAGGCTGGGCTAAGGATGGAGAGTGCTTATGTAGCATGCTTGAGGCCCTGAGTCCATCTCCACCACTGCAAAATGATGGTGATGATGGTGGTGATGATAATGATGGTGGTGATGATTAGTGATGGTGATGGTCCAGATGGTAATGATGGTGGTGCTGATGGTGATGATGTTAGTGATGGTGGTGATGATGATGATAGTGGTGGTGATGATGGTGGTGGTGGCAAGGATGTTGGTGATAAGTGTGGCTCCCCCTTGAGCATATTCATGCTGGCTTGGCTATAGCACCATCACATTTCATCTGTATATAGATGCTGTAATGGAAATCAACCATTTGTGTAGGTTTTGCATTTATCTCTCCTTCCATTTACACTATCTAATCTCCACATGACAGCCAGACTGGTCCCGTTGAAATATCTGCTCTGATTATGTCCTTCCAGAGGAAATACAAGACAAAGTCTTCAAGTGACCAACAAAGTTATCCCATGGGCTGCCCCACACACAACTCTCAGATCCTGTTCTCCTCCTTGTATTTTTCCCTCCTTTTACTCCAGCTGCATTAGCTTCCTCCTCCATGAACCTCAACACAAGGTTGAGAGCTCACTTTCAGGGGTTCCCTGTGACTTTTTCTAGGATTAATCCCTCATCTCTTTCTCAGTAAGGCCCCCTTGATTAGAAATGCAGCCCTACTCCTAACCCCACAGTCTTCCCATCCTAGCTGTCATTTGGTTCTACCTTTTTGCCTACGTTGGCTTCTACCACACCATATAACTTACTTCTGTACTATTTATTATGCATCCCACCTGCTCCAGAATGTAAGCTTCACATGGTTAGGTATCTTTGTTTTGTTCAATAGATTAAATGAATCATAAATAGCTAGATACTCAGACAATTCTAAGATCATATCAAAATTATGGTTAAAGCAGAAGTAAAGATTCAGGGGGGAAATTGAACAAAATAAAGAAAGCTATAGTTAACTAATATTAGAGGGGTTTTTTTAAGACCACACTAAGCTGAAGGCCTCAGAAGCATAATTTCTCTCTGACCTTCTCCTGTCCACTTGTCTCTTCATCACCATTCTTCCTCTCAAGGCAAACCATAAAAACTAGCCTTTCTTTCCCCCAGGGAGGGTCAGGGAAACTAGAATCTGTTTTCCCCATATCCAGCCATAAGCTTGGGAAGAATATTCTAATCTTCCTCTATCTTAGTCTTGCAGGGAGCCGTAAAGAAATTCTCTGACCTACCTTGCCTGGTAATCAATCCAAAGGGGCCCTGCCCTATACCCTGAAGGAAGAAATGCTGCTCAGAGAGGCCAAGAAGAATCTGAACAGATAGGCCCCTCTGGGTTCCCACTCCTTAGCATTAAATCATACACTTTTGTCCAATCCCATTTGCACACTGCTGTTCTTCTTCATTGAACCTGTAAGTATAAACACAGATGGTTCATCCTGAGTCTTTGGATCTTAAATCTGAAGGCTCCTATGTCCCATAAAACTATGGTCAAACAATTTCTCATGCTTTTCTCTGGTTAAACTCTGTTGGTATAGAGGTATTGGCTGTGGCAATATAATGGGCAAGAGGGGGATCACACCCTTTTCTGCCCCTACAACATTAAAAAAAATTATTCAAAACAAGTAAGGAAAGAAATGGAAAAATGAGTTGAGTCTTGCTTACAGTAGACAAGAAATCAGAAAACCTCCAGAAAGGTCTCTATTCTGCCACTTATTAACAGCATGACTTAGGGACAACAGAGACCATCAATAGTCTGCTGCAGAGAATGCTTTGGAAGCTTTGGTTCTCTAATCCATAAAATAACCATACATTACTTTCTTATCTCCAGGAGTTATTGTCAGGCTTATAGGTAAATACTCCCTGAAAATTATAAAGTGCTTTATAAATATGAGTTATTTCGACATGCTGGTGTTGAAATACTGACTTACATCAGCTTTTCTTGGCTCTTAATTGGCAATTGGCAGTTACCACATAAAAAGTCCTTGAGTAGTTCTCAATTAGAAGAAGGAAAATTGATCCTTCCTGCCTTAGTTCCCTCAGTAGACCTGGAAAAGCAAGTGAGGGAAGGGAAAGATACTCGTGACATAACAATTTTACTGCAGAGTTCCGGCAGCACAGCCTCCCAGATGTAAAGTGCCCACAGCTTTCTTCTTAATTCATGGAACGTGCCCAAAAAGAGGCCCCATCTCCTAAGTGATGACAGAGCGTTTTCAGTAAATTCCTACATGACAAGGCTTTCTTTCTTTATGTAAACTCCTTGATCACATCATTTATTAATAAATATATCAGTTAATTGACCAGCAATTGATGTCTTAAAAATTCAACAACTAGATAAGTAGCCAGAATCCAGCTGTTGTTTACCTACTCCCTGTATTTAAGGCCTTTGGGCTGGATTTACATTTGTTTTATGAAACTGATACATTGAAATAGCATTTCCATGAAAGTTTTAAAATATTAGAAGTTTCATGTAAAAAAATGTAAACAGAAATAAATAAATATGCAAAGATCTTGCAGGGGTTCCTCTGACATTTATGAGTTTTTTTCAGAGTTTAGATTTTATTTTATGACCAAGAAATAGAATAGGTTAGAGGGAAAGAACAAATATTCATCATAATCCTAATACAGGCCTCATACAGCACATGAATTCAGCAAGAACAAGACAAACAAGATCCTTGATCTTTTTTTGCATATATGTCATCCATAGAAGAGACCCAGATCACCATCAAGTACATAACTTCAGACTGATAGTTTTTACTAGACAAAGGTCTGCTTCAAACAGGGTAGTTAATGACTTCTGGGAGGCTGAACAGGTTTCACAGTGAGTGAGAAAAAACATGATGAGATATATGACATACATACATTGTACTGTAATCAATTGCTTTGTATTCTTTTTTATTACTTTTATTGGTACATTTTAGGTATGCGATATAATGACATTCATCATTGGAAATTTGCACCTTTACATAATCTCTCTTGGTTCTTATTTTTTTCCCATTCCCCTGCCCTCCCTTCAACCCCTCCACCCCTCCCTATTTACAAAGACTGTGTTTCCCTTTTTTCATTTTCTCATATTAATTCCATTAGCTCAGTGGTTCTGCTGCCTGCCTCTGACATATTTTTTGCTCCAGAGATGCTTTCTCTGGTTTTAGTTGTGCTAGTCCCCTCTAGTGGTCATCATGGTGTGTGCAATTTCATTAGGTCTTCAAAAAGTGCCCGGCTGACCACTACCGACAAAAGAAAAAAGAAAAAACTCAGCCTACCAACAAGATTAGAATCATCGAGTTTTACAATTCTATATATAGAATAGATAAAATAAAGAAAATGAATCATACATCATAGTTTGAAAAATCCTCTTTGTACCTTATGGAATTTTAACATTTTGAGAAACATGATTACATCTGGTGGTTCTTTGCCTTTCAGGATCGTAGACGGACTTAACAATTTAATAAAATCCATGGAACTGTTTTTTCAGCAAAAAATATGCATGCACCTATAGTCAGATGTTCATGTTACACCTGAAGGCTTTGTATCCTAAGTTAAAGGCTTGGGGTTTAACTAGCTCTATATACACCCCAGTTTCCACAGGTTAAAAAATCATGTTTGAAGGCAGGCTTGGTGGCACATGCCTGTAATCTCAGCTACTTGAGAGTCTGAATTAGGATTGTAAATTTGAGGTAAACCTTGCAATTTAACAAGCCCCTGTCTCAAAAAAAAATTAAAAAGAGCTTGGGATGTGGCTCAGTGACAGAGTGCTTGCCTGGCATGCAGGAAGCCATGGGTTCAATCCCCATTATTGGAAAAAAAGAAAAAATAAATCCTATCTAAAATGTTGAGTGTAAAAAAATCAAGTTGGGGAAGGATATATACTGTATAGCAGTATGCAAAATAAGATTATATCTTCTATGCATACATGGTGGAAATATGCAAATTATGGAAATGATGAACACTGAATTCATGATTGTGGTTACCTCCACGGGTAAAGGACCATAACTGGATAGAGAAAGAATAAAGGTAGACTCCATTACATCAATTGTGTATCATTTCTTTATAAACTATTAAAGTATGTAAGGCATAATATCACTTTAATAAAGCTTGGTGGTCAATATATAGATCATGTGTTTTCATTATTTTATTTTCTATTCTCATCTATATATGTGATGTCCTTCTAATTTAAAAATATTAAATTAGTATATTTTAATAACATATGATGCAATTCCATTGCCATGGAAAAGGTTAATTTCCCAAAACATCCAAGTAAAACTTATGGTCTGAGAAATATTCAATTCTACATAGTATAAATCATTCAAGCTTATTTTTAAATACAAGTTAAAATATTAATGTTAAAAAGGAAACCATTGTTCTCTTCCCAGAGTCCTCAAGTAGAAAAGGCTTTCTTTTTATGGTTATAATTTGATTTCTTGATAGAGAAGGAAGAAAAGGGAAAAATTCTTCTGAAACGAATGTTACATTAGAACAAAATTTATTATCGATTCATATTCATTGTACTACAAAATATAATGAAAGTTTAGATAAGGCATTGTCCTCTTTGGGGATTTCATATATAATAAAGTCAGCATGAAGCCAACTATGTCATTGCCTGAGAGTCTGAACCTAATAGCCGCTTAATTGATTCCTGCTTGTAGCTGACTGCTGCAAGGGCTCTGGGAGCATTCACAGGCTGCCTCTCCCACAGCCATGACTATGCAAAGCAGCAGGCCTGTGCCTCCCCAGGCCAGTGCCTGTGCAATGGAATGCTGGTGGAATGAGGAAGTGCCAGCTCCCTTGGAAGACTAGTAGGGAGAGGAACAGGAACAGGAACAGCTTTGGGGTCATCTCTGTACTGATAACACTGGCCAGGCCTGGAAGCAGTTACCCAGAGGTGGGACAATATGCATCGTTGGCCTCTGGGGTCAGATCAAAGCTCCAGTCCCTCTCTGTCTCCCTGCACCCCCTCCTCTTAAGGGAAAGCAGTATTAATTTCTGAGGACCTACTTGGGCCAGAGTGTTGAGGCTGATGGCAGAACTTCCAGTGGGAATTTCCAAAAGATGGAAACCTATGCTTCTCTGGCTGTGTTCTCTCTATTGGATTCGGTTTCTCAGAGGTCCTGTCCTTGTTGATTTCTATCATTAAAGTGACTTCGCCATCAGCTGCTGTGCCCTGCTTCCCACCAGTAAAAAATTCCTTCCACTGCCTCTCTCCCTGAGTCCACTCTCCAATTGCAGCCTTGCAAAGGAAGGCCCAGTATGGGGTAGTGTTACACCCCTGCACTCTTAATATTAGAGGAGATTCTCTATCCCAATTCCTTCTGCCCTTTTTTTGCCACTAGAGCAAGAAAAACTGGGCAAGGGTGGGCAAGATTCTGTTAAGATTTTGACAAAAATACATAGGAATATATTCAGTCCTATTTACTCCAAAATAAGTTGTCAGGTCTACAAACTCCAAATAGGATTTTGGCACCAAACCCAAATACTAAGAAACGGTATGCCTCGGTGCTCATCACCCTGTGTGTCTCCTGTGGGAAATTTTGTAGACATGGCTGTTTAAGGATTTGGTTATCTTGAATCTAGGCCTGACAACAACTCAGAAATGACTGACATACCCTATTGACACAGTGTAGGATAAGGTGAAGATCAAGGATCAAGATAAGAGAAGGTGAGGGCCAGGATTTAGCTCAGTGGCACTGCGCCTGCCTTGCAAGTGCAAGGTCCTGAGTTCCATCCCTGATACCAAAAAAAAAAGAAAAAGAAAAAAGATAAAAGAAGGTGGAGACATCCTGAAAGCCAACAAGCATAGAACTATCAGTGTGGCTTCTCCAAATACATCTGAAACACATAAATGACATCTCTGAATAGTTAGATATTTTAAGTTGTTTTGTGTCTTAGTTTATCTAGTAATGCAATAAGCAAATACTTAGATGATAGAGACAATATAGTTTACCATCAAATGTTTTTTAAGGCAAATAAGCTTCTCTTCCCAGCATTGGTGATCAAAGCTTTGTCAAGTGCTCTACCACTAAGCTATATCCACAGCCATCTTATACACTGAGTTAGAATTCACTTTAGAATTTGCTTCTCACAAGGGATAGTATGACGTTTAACAATTCATTTTCAGAAGCAAAGGAGTATTAGGTAGTTAATTTGATAGTTGATTTCTAATTAGGCATGAATGGAGTAATATAGAGGAAAACATCCCTTTTCCTTAGCTAATTGGAAAACACTGAGTGGCTATAGTTACCCATGGGTCTGTTCGTGACAAGTAGTAGATTATTAGCAGCCAAGTTGTGACCAATATTTCAAAAATGGAACTTTAGAAGTTAGATTGTTTTCTTTTAGCAATAAGCAACTTTTCCAAGCTTCCTCCTACTGAGCACATAAACAACACCCCTCCTCTCCTCAGCCCAGACAAAGTGAAAGAGTATGCAGATGCTGGCCCCAGGAGGTTGGAGCCCAGTTTCCTTTCCACAAGAAAGAACAGTGGGGAAGAGGCAGAGAACAACATGGCGGATGGCGAGGAGCAGGAGAAGAAAAGAAGAATAGAGGAGCTGCTGGCTGAGAAAATGGCTGTTGATGGTGGGTGTGGGGACACTGGAGACTGGGAAGGTCGTTGGAACCATGTAAAGAAGTTCCTATAGCGATCTGGACCCTTCACACACCCTGCTTTCGAACCGAGCACTGAATCTCTCCAGTTTTTGTTAGATACATGTAAAGTTCTAGTCATTGGAGCTGGCAGCTTAGGATGTGAGCTTCTGAAAAACCCGGTATTATCTGGTTTTAGACAAATTCATGTCATAGACATGGACACTATAGATGTTTCCAATCTAAATAGGCAGTTGTTATTTAGGCCTAAAGATGTTGGAAGACGTAAGGCTGAAGTTGCTGCAGAATTTCTAAATGACAGAATTCCTAATTGCAATGTTGCTCCACATTCCAAGAAGATTCAAGATTTTAATGACACTTTCTATCGACAATTCCATATTATTGTCTGTGGACTGGACTCTATTATAGCCAGAAGATGGATAAATGGAATGCTGATATTTCGTCTAAATTATGAATATGGTATGTTAGATCCAAGCTCCATTGTCCTTATGATATTTGGGGTACAGAAGGTTTTAAAGGAAATGCTCGGGTGATTCTCCCTGGAATGACTGCTTGTATTGAATGTACACTGGAACTTTATCCAACACAGGTTAATTTTCCCATGTGCACCATTGCATCCATGCCAAGGCTACCAGAGCATTGTATTGAGTAGGTAAGGATGTTGCAGTGGCCTAAGAACCCCTTTTCGAGAAGGGGTTCCATTAGATGGAGATGATCCTGAACATATTCAATGGATATTTCAAAAATCTCTAGAGAGAGAATCACAATATAATATTAGAGGTGTTACATACAGACTTACTCAAGGCGTAGTAAAACGAATCATTCCTGCAGTAGCTTCCACAAATGCAGTCATTGCAGCTGTGAGTGCCACAGAGGCTTTTAAAATAGCCACAAGTGCATACATTCCCCTTAATAATTACTTGGTATTCAATGATGTGGATGGGCTGTACACTTACACATCTGAAGCAGAGAGAAAGGAGAACTGCCCAGCTTGTAGCCAACTTCCTCAAAGCATTCAGTTTTCTCCATCAGCTAAATTACAGGAGCTTTTGGATTATCTAGCCAATAGTGCTTCTCTGCAGATGAAATCTCCAGCTATCACAGCCACATTAGAAGGGAAAAATAGAACACTTTACCTACAGTCAGTAACCTCTATTGAAGAATGAACAAGTCTTTCCAAAACTTTGAAAGAATTAGGACTTATTGATGGACAAGAACTGGCATTTGCTGATGTTACCACACCACAGACTGCACTATTAAAACTTCATTTTACTTCTTAAAGAAAATAAATCTGCACATAATAGACAACTTATGGAAATAATATACTTCATGGATGCTAAGAAATTGAATTTGTCATTTTTGGCATTAGTGTTGCTGAAATTTGACTTTTTTAATATAATGAACTACTCTTTTTAAACTTTATAACTTTCTCTTGAAGATACAATTTTGGAGTTAGGGCTTGTAAACGTGTCCATTAGTGGTATATGATGCCTGGAGAGACAGATTCTGAGTAAATGTAAAGCTTTTTTTAGAGGAGGAGGCAAACACCCTCTTCTATGTGAATTTTGTTATTATGATCAAAACGCATTCCTCAGCTTTCATTTGGGTACTCACATATACAAAAGACATCCCTTTAAAGGAAACAAGGAATTAAGTTTTAAGTAACTTTAAATGTTACAACCTGACATCCAGAGTGTATTGAACATAGGTTATTACTCAATGCAATATTCATGTAATTGTGGCTGTCCAAATCAATATTATTACAGTTTATCTTGTCCATAACAATTTGTAAGTAGTGTTATAGCTGAATACTTTTGCATGGAAATAGGGAATATTTTTATGTATGTATTTGTCGTGCCATAGAGACCAGTATCCACAAATTTAAGCCAACATGGCTACTTAAAATGTAACGTTCAAACAGTTATCACTGATGCTTTTGCACTGTTTATTAATAAAATCACACGTTGTCTAAAAAAAAGAAAGAAAGAACAGTGGGGGCAGGGATTTAGCTCAGTGGTTCCACTGCCTGCCTCGAAAGCGCAAGGTCCCGTTCAATCCCCGGTACCAAAAAAAAAAGAATAAAAGAAAGAGAACAGTGATCTAAAGATGGCTGGAAGTGGTAACGCAAATGTAGAGATCTACTTTATCTCTCTGTGTTCCTGCTCCCCTCTGTTCTTTACTATAAAAGACCTTTACACACTTGTAAATGGTGAGATGTGATTTGAGGCAATTGGGCCCCTCCATCTCCTCACAGCTAGTTTGAATAAATTGTTTTTCCTTTTTAACCAAAATATGTGGCCTCCTTTGATTTGGTCAGGTGTGAGCAAATGAACCTGAGTGGCTGATAGAAGTTTTGGCCATAGCCAGCCAGGTGGTAAGTCCTGGCTCCAGGTAAGTCCTGGTTCCTAAAAGCCCTGAGTCCAGGCAGGCCCTTAGAAAAGACGGGCTTTATGTAAGCCATTTGGGGCTTTAAGCCATTGTGGAGTTCAAGGTTCTTGACTTATTTGTCTGAAAGCAAAGTTTGTATTAAGAGACTAAGAGGCTAGAGACAGAGGGTGCTTAGAGATCAGCTGTGATTCATTCAGGAATAAAAGTGCTTGTGGTACTTTGTTGCTCCCTGTAGAAGTTCTAGTTATCTGTGAGTTTTAAAAAAGATAATTTTGTAACTGACAGTGCACTCTGATTTTATGCAACTCTCCTTAAGAAAATTCTTTGGAGTACCTTGCCCATAGCTCTTTGCTTGACCTCCTCTGGATTAGTGGCAAGTACAAGAGCCTTCTGTACCACTGAGCATACATTTACTCACTGATGTTGGTGAGTTTCTCATTGGGATTTAAATTTCCACTCATCTTGGCCAATTGTCCTTGGTTCATTTCAAACTAGTTGTGTTTCACAATATTTGTAAAAGTATATGTTTGTCAGAAATTAATTTTTTTCTCTTGTTACCTTCATTCCTACTTTAGAAAAATAGAGTAATTTAACTACATAGGGTTCCCTTGATGTTTTTCTTGGTGGGAATATTGCGCCTAAATTGGTTTTTCTCCAAACTAGAGATCTTGTGCAATAGAGACAGGAAAATGATAAAGAAATGATACCAGACCAAACCTCTAAATGATACAGGGGAAATATTATAACTCCTAACCTGCTAGATGTCATATTTGTCAAGTTCGTGTTCCTCAGAATCAAAGAATGAATTCTGAGGAACAATGGAGATTAAGAGTAGGAAATATTTATTGAGAGATTTAGCTCCTGAGAGGCAGGAGGGGTCCCATATAGGTTTTGAGGAGCCCACTTTTCAGGGGAGGGTTTATAAAGCATAACCACCTGGATACAACGTGGGTTAAAGTTATGATCAACCAAAAAAAGTTACAAGTATAGTCACTTAGGTAATAGTGATCCAATGGGGGAACAAGTCACATAGCAAGTGTACGTAGAAAGAACAAAGAACTTTTTAGAAAAGTGATGGGTCCAAGGATGTTTGTCACCTACTAAGGTGATTGATGTTATCTAGACTCCATTAGACCAGGTGTTACCACTTATTTCATCACTTGGGAAAGTCTGT
Source organism: Heterocephalus glaber (assembly GCF_000247695.1). The sequence goes on along the minus strand of NW_004624765.1, from coordinate 904,367 downwards.
AGGCCTGGTCAATTCATCTGTATCTTGAGGCCTGGCCTCCAACTGATGCACTTCCCACCACAATTGTAGTGTGTTCTTATCTCTTGCACTGATTTTCTCAAGGGCCCAGTCCTATCTTGGTGCCTATAATATTTCTACCTAACTTAGCTGTCTATAATAATAAGATGTGTAAACGTCTGACCAGCTGTATCTAAATTTTAGTACAATGAAAAATATCTTAAAACCTGGGCCAAGAGCTTTTAAATTGACTAAGACCTAAGTTAAGACAAAATAAAAATCTTCAGGAAACTCAAACAGATTAAATGAGCAAGGAATCTCCCTTGAGGTATACAGTCTCACCTTGCTACAACCAGGAATCTTACCTTAATACAAATTAAATTTAGAATTTAATGCAAATTTAGAATTAAGTATTGCTTAGGACTAAAAGAAAGAAATTGTGCCAAAAATGTAACTTTTTTAAATCTAGTAAGTGATAGATTAAATCTTTGTTTTATGTGCATTGGCACAAATGTGTTTATTATATGTAATGTCTATGTGTGGACCTGTGTTTTGATTTAAGTAGTACCAGAATAATCTAAAAATAAAAGCACTCAATAATTAAGAAAGCACAATTTTTTTTTGTTCACATGACTTAAGGTATTGTTTTCGAAAATGTAACAAAGGTGTCCTCAAGTCTGCTAACATATGGTGCATAACTGTAATCCCAGTACTCAGGAGGCTGAGGCAGAGAATCACCATGAGGCCAGCCTGGGCTACATAGTGAGTTGTCTTGCAAAGCAAGACCTTGTCTCAAAAAACAAAAAAAAAAAAGACTGAAGAGGGCCTGGGATTTAGCTCAGTGGTTCCACTGCCTCCCTGGCAAGCACAAGGTCCCGAGTTTGATCCCCAGTACCAAAAAAAGACTGTTAACATGCATTCTGTCCATGTTAGACAATCAGAATTATATTTTAATTTTTGACTTTAAAGAGAATTTTCAGTTTCATAAAGGTTATAAAAAAGATTAACAAGCCTAAGGAAATGCAATTAAAATTTTTGAGTTTGTTAGGATCTCGACTCTTACAAATCAGAGTCTACCCAGTTAAACATTGAGAAATTGTGGCATACGTTAATATAGCACTGCCTGGTCATTCTTCTATTTAAAAGTTTAAATTGTTTAGCTTCTCAAAGAGTTTATGTAGCAATAGTCAGTGTGAAGGCTGTTTCTAGTATTAGTAGAAGGGGTTCTAAGAGGCAGTATTTACCAGACACTGGTTAAAAGAGTTATAGATTTTTAGTAAAAATGGATTTTCCATTTGAGATCTTCCAGACTAAGTCTTTGAGAAGGAATACATCGTTTTGTCTTATGCATTATGTCTAAGTAAACATTGTCCACCCATGCTGTACTTCTTCCTACTTCCTGAAAGAGTGAGGCCCATGTTTACATGGGTAATAACTTCCTCAACTCTGGAATTAAGGAAGGAGATTAGAGCTAGGGCAAAACCAGTCACGCAACTGGGAAAAATCTGTCAAAATCACGAGATGCAGGGCACATGCACAGAACTCAGGATCCAGGATGCTTCTACAGTCCTGAACATTGAACGTGGAACCAATGAGAAAAGTGCTATTTTCAATTCTTTACTTGCATCTGGCATGAAACCAGTGAATCTTTGATACAGCAGTTTGAATCTGGCACCAGGTCAAGTCAGTCTTTGATGAGACAACTATCCCAATGCCTTATTAACATGAGGGAGAAGCCAATCCAGGACTTCCAGATACAACAAAGCCCCTTCCCTTATCCATGGCTGCTGTGAATCTGTTCACTGGTCCACTCTCATTCTGCATAGCATACTTCTTTTTCATCTTCAATAAATGTACATCCCTGCTACCTTTTCTGTCCGGCTTGTCCAATTCCTTGTTAAAGACACCAAGAACTTAGAAAAAATTTCCCTAGGACCCACCATCTGATAACATTTTCTTGGCAAGCCAGCCAAGAGGTAAGACTTCTTTGGAAAAAGTTGTTTTCTTTTTCTCTCTTCTTTTTCCTATTTATTTGCTTTCTCGCCTTTTGTCACTCATAATGGGCATGAGTCAATTAAAATCCACTGGGCATCTGGGATTAATCTGGTCAAGACTGAACAATTTTAGACTTTACCAGGTGCAAGAACACACATCTATGCGCCAAGCAGGTTCCATGTGCGTGTGACCTAAAGTTTAATATGCCCATTTTGCTCCCACACGTGAGTTCTTCCAAACATGTTCATTACACTTTCTCAGTCACTTGGAGAACAGCTGTCAGTAACTTGGCCTCCTACTCGAGTAGCCACCACCTCTCCCAGCTCACTCCATTTTGCACTCACCATGATCAAAGTCTCATTTGGGTTTTTCCCCTAGATGGCTTGGCCTTCTATCTCTAGCTGTCCTTAGGGAGTCACTGGCTTTGGGGCCCCATTGCCTAAAACTTCAGGCAGCCATTCCACTTCATCTTTCCACCGTGTTTCCCAACTGTCCATGTAGACACCAGTAAAGCTTACTTTTATATATATGAGCTATGATCTCCACTTTTGGAAAACAGATAGTCCTCCTCCTAAATCTGGGTAGGTCCCTCCCTGTTTCTTCCAACAAAAATTCAAGTAATTTAAAAACATGTGCCTGAGGGCCTGAGCAGAACAAAAAGAAAAGGCAATGAAGGCCAACGCAACTGGCTGTAATTATGCAGAAGTAGAGCTGGAGTATTTTAGTCAATAAATAATAGACCCAACCTTTGACTTTGGAACTTTCCATGGCTTTTTCCTAAAATGCTGAAGAATAGGCTTCTATCTTTACTGTTTTAAAAAATAATTACCAAAGTCTTTTATTATGGGGATAAATGAGAGAGGTACTATTTCTCAAGGAGTTAGATGGAGCCAGTACGGAGTTCCACCCCTGTCTTTAAGGAGTCATAATGGGCTACAGGCTACGAACAGGTCAGAAGAAAAGGGGGGGGGCACCAGTGCTACTTGTTTCATCAAAGATATCTGGTAGTAAAATTCAAGTTTCATGATGGATGTCGCAGAATTCAGTGGGCCTCAAAACTTCTGCAGAGCTGTCCTCAGAAAAACCCCAGACCAAATCTTCTCTCCCCTCCCCTTCTCCACAGACCACATGAAGCACCATAGGAAATAACCACAGATCCACAGATCCCACTGACATCACCATTAGGCTCTATCCTGAAAAACTGGGAAAAACTTGACTCTCACAGTAAAAAATAAAACTTATCTTCTATTGCAATATTGTTTTGCTCCAGTATGAATGAGGAAATGATGAGAGACAGGTACAGAACAGCAGTCTAAATTACAGTACAATTCTTCATCAGATCACTACTGCAAAAGACAAGGAAAGTAGTCTGAAATCCTTTATGTTCAGATATTTATGCCTTTTTATCAAAATCATCCCTCTATACAGGACCAAGAAATATGGTATTTTTAAGGTCTCTGAAAAAGAAACTAATATCACTGATGATCCCCTCCTCAGACCCCTCATCTGTCTCTCTGGTGATATAGGTCTCCCCTACCTGTTTAATGTAAAAAAACCATATAGGGAGTTCTCCTCAACCTCCTCCTTATAATCCTCAGGCCAGTAAATCAGTTCCACCCTCTCCAAATGACTCAGAAACCCCATCAGTGGCCAATTCCCACAATAACCCCAGTACTCTCTAGCTACCTCCTTATGCTCCTTAGACAGCTTTAAGCCCTGCAAGACATACTCAGAGTGGTGTTTCTTACTCTTCTGATGCACAGCTCATCCTGGCCCTAAGAGAGGTTCCAGGAATAAAGGGATTACTCCAGTCCTGGTTCCTTTTTTAGTGGCAAATGTCCAACAATGCAAAGAACAGTAAGGCCAATTTTCAGAAGATCCTTGTAAGTTTGCAGATGGATTTCAAACTTTGACACTTGTTTTTGACCTTTCATAACAAATGTCTAATTTGTTTTTACCACTTGCTGTACTCCAGATGAAAAACAAAGAATCCTAGGAGATATGCAGATGAACAATATGCTGCAAAAACAGAAGGAAATTGTGCCAGAGAGGTTACTGTCCCTCTGACACAACTAAATTGGGATCATAATACTGGAGAGGAACTAAATATGAGGCTTAAAATGATGACTGCTCTTATTATGGGAATAAAAAGATTCATTAAGAAACCTGTTAATTACAAAAAGGTGAGAGAGGTTATAAAGGGCAAAGAAGAAAATCCAGCTGCCTTTCATAGACAATTAGTAGAAGCTTTCCATAAATATACAAACTTAGATCCAACTTTCAAGGAAGGATAGCACTAATGGGATATTTCATTAATCAGCCCCAGATACTTGGCAAAAATTATACAAACTTCAGATTGGCCCCCAGATACCTTTGAACCAATTGCTGAACACAACTTTTTCTGTGTTCAACAGTTTGAAAGAAGATAAAAAGGAGAAGACCTAAGAAAAAAACTATGTAGGCCAAAACTATGGCTACTGTAATTGGCAGTGCTTTAAATTACCTGAACTTATTCAAGGGAAAAGCCACTGCCAATCAAGGAAACAGTTTCTACGTTAAATGCAAGGAAACTGGACACTGGGCATGTAGCTGTACTAGTCCACCACCCAGGCCCTGCTCCATGTGTCAAGAGGTTGATATGACTGACTCGTGCTACTGGAAGATTGACTATCCCTGCTCCAAAAAATGGCTAGGCTAGCCAAAACCCTCACCTCCCATTCTGACAAAGAGGACTAAAGGAGCCTGGGGAAAACTGCAATGCCTTTGTGCATTGATAACTCCATCTCCTGGGAAGAACCTTGAGTGACCCTGGACATCAAGGGAAGTAAATTCAATTCCTTTTGGACACAGGAACAATGTACTCTTTTAAATTTCTTCTCTGGAAAACCCTTTTCTAGATCTATAACCATAATTGAGGTTGAAGGGAGCCCTACTCACAGCTTCTTTACTTCTACTTTGATATATCAATTCAAAGGTCAACAATGAGTTTTTAATTGTCCCATACTATTCTACTCCTTTACTAGGAAGAGATTGACTAGTAAAATTAGTGACAGTTCTCCAAGTCTAGCAAAAGTCAAAGCAGATTTTACCTGTTGAAACTATACCAACCCTCCCTGACCTAATTAGTCACCAGGTGGATCCTGCTACATGGTATAATGGAATAACAGGGAGGAAAAATTCAGCAATGCTAGTATTTAAAAAAGTAAAATCCCAACCAATTTCCCAATGAAAAAACAAGATCCAATTAAAGGGGAAACCCATAAAGGCCTCCAGCCTCTTCTAAACAGATTTCTCAAAAAGAGCCTTCTGTAACCTTGTCGGTCCCCTTGCAATTCTCCCACTCTCCCTGTATTAAAAACTTTAGGAATATACCAGGTACAAGAACTCTGCCTCATTAATGAGGCTGTCATCCCAATCCACTCTCTAGAGACAGATCCATATACAATCCTCTCCCAAATTCCAGGAAACACAATCAGTTCCCAGTCTTGGACCTCAAAGATGATTTCTTTTCTATTCTTCTCCATCCAGACTCCCAATTCCTATTTGCCCTTGAATGGGAAAATCTCATCTCAAAAGAAAAACAATATACATGGATAGTCCTATATACATAGGACTTCAGAGATAGCCCCCACCTTTTTGCTTGGGTACTGGGAAAGGGCATAAACAACTTAGAACATAAACAAGGGACTGCTCTAGAGTATGTAGATGATATTATAAACTGCAGCCCAACTTGGGAGCTATTGAACCATAATAGTATCCAAGCACTCAATTTTCTAGCTAAAAGAAGATATAAAGTCTCAAAGCAAAGGACTCAGATGGACCTTCAGAAAGTCTAATATCTAGGATACTTTCTTATACCCAGAGAATGACAACTGTGCAAGGACCAGATTCCCACTATCTGTGATCTTGGGCTCACTGCCACCAAACAACAGCTTCATTCTTTCTTGGGAATGGCCAGTTTTGCCAAATCTAGGTGCCCAATTTTAGACTAATGGCAAAGCCTTTATTTGAGGCTGTCTTGGTCATGAGTTTGAGCCCTTAGAATGGACAAAAGTGACTAACAATACTTTTTAAGGAAAAACAAACAAACAAACAAACATGTTCTTACTCAGACTCCAGCCCTAGAAAAAGCCTTCTTCCTCTTCATATCAGAAAAGAATTGCTTTCAGTGTTTTGGTCCAAAAGTTCCTGCCCCAATGACATATTTTTTGAAAAGTTAGATATGTTGACTGCTAGATGGCCACCCTGCCTAAGGGCAATAGGGACTACAGCTATGGTAACACAAAAAGCCACAAAACTAACTTTGAGACAAAAACTAGAAGTCCTTACTCTCTATCAGGTCAGGGCTATTGTGGAGGAAAAAGGTTACATGTGGTTGACAGGAGTACAGCTTACCAAATTCCAGGTCATGCTTCTAGACATCCCTGAGTTTGTCATAATGACTCGTACTACTCTTAATCCTGCTTCACTGATGCCTACAGGTTCAGAGGTTAGCCACTCTTGGGAACAGGTGATTTCTACACCTATGCTTACAGGCAGGACATTAATGAGCTGCCCCTCCAAGACCCTTAGGAGAAATGGTTCACTGATGCAAGCAACTTTGTCCAAGAAGGAAATCAAAAGGCAGGTTATACAGTTATCAGTTCATAATATCTCATTGAGGTCATACATCTTCCTCAGGGACCGCCGCTCAAAAAGCAGAGCTCATACCCCTTACTCAGAAATTGGCAAGAAGCTAAATACTATATTTATACAGATTCCAAACATGCTTTTCTGGTCCTGCATCCCCATATAACAAACTGGAAAGAGAGGGGCTTGCTAACTAATAAATAATCATCTACAAAGCACAAACAAAAAAATTCTACAACTTCTAGAGGCAGCCTATATTCCCAGGCAGGTTGCTGTCATTAATTGCAAGGGACAACAAGGAAACATCTCTAAAGCCCTTTGGAAAATCAAAAGGCTGGCACAGAGGTAAGAGGGCAGCCTTACAACCTCTCTCAATGCTAGCCTTATTCTTAACTCCTGAGGAACTATTAAAATCATTCTATAACCCCCAGAAAGATAAATGGGCCTTAGGACAAGAAAGAATTCAAAAGGAGATTTGATGGGATTTTAGAAACAAATTACTCCTTTCTTAAGAGACACAATGGAGAACTACAAAATCTTTCATGATTTTTTCCACATGGAAAGAGAAACCACATGGGAAATGATCACTTGAATGTTTATAGGTCCAGGACTAGCAGTGACCACATAACAGGTCTGCAAAGCTTGCCCACTCTGTGCCTACAATAATCCTGGCAAGCCCAGATTCTCCTTTGTTAGAATTTGCAAAACAGAGAGGGATATACCCTACAGAGGATTGGCAATTAGAGTTTACCCACATGCCACCATGTGGGGCATTCAAAGAAATATCAGTCCTAATTGACACCTTCTCAGGTTGGATTGAGGCCAAAAAAAGACTATGGAAGTAGTCAAAGTATTCCTCAAAGAAATCCTCTCCCAGTTTAGACTATCCTAGGCCCTTCAGAATGACAATGGGCCTTCTTCTACCTCTCAAATAATTCAGGGGATGACAAAGAATTTAGAAATAAAGTTCCATCTCCATTCTGGATGGAGATCTTAGAAAGGTCAAAGTGAATTCTGGCATTACTTTGCCAAGAGACTTCTGAGTTTTGCCTCCAATTATTGCAAATAGCCCTTATGGGGATTCAAAACACCCCACAAACTGTGCTAAATTAAGTCCACTTGAGAAGCTATGAGAGACCTTTTCTATGTTCTGATATGGTATTAGACCCAGAGGCCACAAAACTGGGCTAAGCTCAACAGGCTTTCCAACTATATGGAAACAAAGACCTGCCAGCACCTGGGCAAGAAGGAGTACCTAGTGTCCACTGTGGAGACCAAATGCTCATTAAAACTTGGAAAGAAGGGACTCCTGCAGACCAATTAAAACCAAAATAGAAGGGCCCCTTTTCAGTGATCCTTGCCACACCCACTGCAGTAAAGGAGATAGCTAGATTAATCTCTCTAGGATAAAGCCAGCCCCACTTGAACTGTCTAAGTTAAAGGACTACCTAAAAGAAAAAGCTACTCCTGTATACCTTGGAAGATCTGAGGCTCCTCTTCAAAAAGCAAGACTACAGGACTGTTCTGGGTAAGGTAAGTAAAGTTACCAATGTCCCCTAATCTACCACAGCTTAAATAGACACCTTCATTGGGACTGCTGCTTTTAATTAGCTTTTAATTAGATCCACAGTGTAGATAATTTTGCTACAGCTATGGCTCTCATACTTTTGGTAGTTTCTTTAATATCCCATGTCTTTAATTCACCATGTCTTCCTCTTCACAGGAAGCATAAATAAAGTTCTTAGAAAACTTCTCCCAAATATTAGCACAGAAAAATGTCTCTAATTGCTGGAGCTGTCATAGTCCACATCTTAAGACACACCAGCGGGGGGGGCACCAGACGTGGTGGCACAATCTTGTAATCCCAGCACTGGCAAAGCTGAGGCAGGAGGATTGTCACAAGTTGGAGGCCAGCCTGGACTACAGAGGGAGTTCAAGGTCAGCCTAAAATACATAGTAAAACCCTGTCTCAAAAAGACACACCAGAAAATTCTAACCTGCTCCTCATATTTGGCCACTGCTTCTTCAACCTAATAGTAAAATTTTCCCATCCAAAGGCTCAAAAGATCCACCTTCAGATGATGACCTAGACTATAGGCCATGACTCTCCTGACCAATTCACCAAGCTTTCTTCCACTGAACAGAACAGCTCAAAAATTCATGACATATAGACAGTCTTTTTTCATTCACTCTTCTGACGGTTTCCTTCCAGCCAGCCAATAAGCCCCAAAATCCCAAGGTAGTCAGAGAACACACGATCCCCAGTAGGTAAGGCCTCTCTACTATCTTATTAGGTTTCAAATGTTTAAAAAATTATGTCTTAGGAAATTAATATTTACTTATGTGTTTAAAGTTTTGCTTTACAATTCTGGTTACATAAACTACTACTATATGTGATTTGCCTTATTTTTGAAAAAGTAATTGTTCTGGTAGAATGCGGTCAGCCATAATTGTTATTTTAATATGCTATAAAAGTAACTAAATTGTTTTGCTAAATTGCTATCTTGTGTATTGCTTATAGTCTTATAACTGGCAAAAGCCATGTTTCCCTTGGTCCATAAGAGACAGTCTTGCTCAAAAATATACATTCTTAGTTGGTAAGATAGACATTAATTTTTGCACATTGTATTCAAAAATTTTTACAGCTCTGAATGTATAACTTAGAAATTCTAAAGCTGTTACCAAACTAATTGTAAGTCTTGGCATTAGGAAATTGTGTGCTCTCTCCTATTGCTTTACAAGAAGGGTCTCTTAAGTATTTGCTTGACATACCTTCCTAGAAGAACTAAGCTTGTTTCACAGAAATATTGACTTTCTTTAATTAACTTGGTCACTATCCTTCTTAGATCAAGTCTACTGTACAGACTGGATCTGTTTTGCTCTTATTGGCTCATTTTATGTCTTCTGGTAAGCTTTGTAACTAAATTCTAATGCTTTAGGGTATTAGCTACAAAATAGGATTAAACTTGACAATGGGCTCTAGATAAATTCAGCCTAAACCATTCTATCTATATCTGTGATATTGCTCAAATTTGGCAAGAAGAGTTTTTATGACATTGACTCCAATCATTGTCACATGCCTTCTAATGTGGGACATGTTCTGACTGACCATTACCATGTAAAGTTACTACAAGGCTGAAGGACAAGACAGGAGATAGTTAATTGGTAATGCCTTCAAAATGAAAGAAAATGGGTTCAGACAAGGGGAAAAGTTGCAAGCATCAAAGAGTCACCTGTGTGTCAACACTACTAAAATTATTAGGGTTGCAGAGGTTGTGAAAGAAGATTCTTATGCATGATTGCCTAAAAGCAAAAATGTCTTTCTAGCAGGTATAATGATTAGACATATCCAGTGTTTAGATTTTTGGTTTTTGTTTGTTTTTTGTATATGACTTCACAATTTTTAGTGATACTTTTTCAGGCTCTCTCCCCCAGCTTCCCTTTGCTTGTCCTCCAGCTACCTTTGATGGACTCTACATGCCAAAACAACATTAGACAGCCAGCCTGATGATGTGGCACCTCAAAGCCCATTAGATTGAGGGCTGGAATAAAGCAAGGCGGAATTGTAACTGGCATCTCAAAATGGAACTTTAAAAGTTAGATTGTTTTCTTTTAGAGACAGTCAACTTCTCCAAGCTTTCTCCTGCTGAGCACATAAACAACACCCCTCCTCTCCTCAACCCAGATGAAGTGACAGAGTGCAGAGATACTGGCCCCAGGAGGTTGGAGCCCAGTTTCCTTTCCACAAGAAAGAGGCCAATAGGCTAAAGATGGCTGGAAGTGATAAAGCAAGTGTCAAGTTCTACATTATCTCTCTGTGTTCCTGCTCCCCTCTTTTCCTTACTATAAAAGACCCTTACACACTTGTACATGGTGAGATGGTGATTTGAGGTAAATGGGGCTCTCCATCCTTCAGACCTAGCTTAAATGAATCCTTTCTTATTTTTCTTTTTTGCTAAAATATATGGCCTCCTTTGATTTAAACAGTGGTGAGCAAATGAACCTGAGCTTATGAACCTGAGTGGCTGACAACAAAGTAAGGGTATGGGATCCTTGTGGCATCAGGGCCTCCCTCATTGTCTTAATCACATTTCTTATTGCTGAGACACAGTATCTGACATCCACAACTTAAAAGAGGATAAGTTTACTTTGGCTCCTGTTTTTAGTCTATAGTTAGCTGGCTCCAATGCTGCATGGCAAGGCAGAGGAACATAATAAAGGAAAAGCTGCTCACATCACGGCAAGCAAGAAACAGAGCATAAAGGAAGAGCCAGGGAATGACTTGTCCTTTCTAACCAGACCCTACTTCCTAATAGACAAGTCAACTATGATGCCTTCATAATCCAGTCAACTTCCTAAAGTGCCACCTTTGAGTGCATGAGACGTTCAGAAGATACCTGGATATAAACCATAGCATTTCACCCATGATCGTTAAAAGATTCATTCATGTGCAACTCTAACCCCCGCCCCAAGTTCTTAACAGTTCAAACATTGCTGAAAAATGCTAGTCCAAAGTCTCCTCTGAGACTCAGAGCAAACTCTTAGCAGTGAGTCCCTGTAAAAAAAAAAAAGTCAAAAAGAAAGTTAAACACTCCCAACATAGGGCCGGGGGCTCAGTGGTGCCGGCGCCTGCCTCACAAGTGCAAGGTCCCAAGTTCGATCCCTGGTACCAAAAATAACCCACTCCAAACATATAATGGTTCAGGATAAACTTTCCCATTCCAAAAGTTAGGAACAGGAGGACAGAAACCAGTGGGACCAAAGCAAGACTGAAACCCAGCAGGGCAAACACTAAATCCTATAGCTCTGTGTCTAGCACCCAGGGCAAGTTGCAGCACCATACAGACTACAAACAGCTTGGGTAACCCTGCCCATATGACCCCACCTGCTGCAGCCCTTATGACCTCTCTCTTGGCCAAGTTTTGTTCATTGCCTGCAGCTTTCCTCAGAAGACATTCCGTATTCTTGGCTTCTCCAACTTCCAAGGTCCCCCATTGCACTTTCAGCTTCATTCTCACAGCTTCATGTTCTGCCCTCTCACGGGCACACTGTATCACCTCCCAGGCTTTCTTCTGAAATCTAGGTGGAAATCTTCCTGAACCCATAACTCTTGGATTTTGCATGCCTATAAAACCAGCACCAAATGGATGATGGCAAGATTTCCTGCCTGCTCAAGCAGTAGCCAGGCCCCCTTGAATTATGACTACATCATCCTCTGAGTGTCTGGATAGCTGAGCACTGTGAACAAAATCGTGGAGAATCCATTCTCTAGGAAGCACTTCTCTATGGCACCCTTGGCCAGTCTTCTTAAAGCAAAGTCTTTCACTTTTATACTGCTAAGCCTGTAAGGGGCAGGGGGGTCCTTTGCTGGTTCTGCACATGCACCGAGGGCACCTTTTCTATTGTCCTGATGTAAAGTACTTGCTCTCTACCCCTGCCCCCCTCTTCTTTTTGAGACAGGGTCTTTGCTATGTAATTCAAACTGGCCTTGAATTTACTATGTAATCCAGGCTGGCCTCAAGCTCACAGTGATCCTCCTGCTTCCCCTCCAGAATGCTGGGATTATAGGTATGCTCCACCACACCCATTTGTCTCTTTTCAATGTGAATCTTTTCAGCTACCAAGCTGTCCTGGGCCAAAATTTTGTAGGTCTTGACTTTAGGAACTTCTATTCTGGTGAAACTCAAGATTTTTTAAAACACTCAGCTATGCCACTTGGTCTTGATTTTCAATGGAAAGCTGGCTAAAAGCCTCCCAAAATACCCATGCCACAGCCTCAAAATTAATTTGTCTCATAATTTTCTCTACCAGAATAATTAGTCCACATGCCCATTAAGTCTCAGGACATGACCAAAATGCAGACAAATTTTTTTGCAGAGCATAACACACATAGCCTGAAGTCAAATTGCCAACAAAGTCCTTGTTCCCAACTGAAACCTCTTGAGCCTGGTCTTTATAATTTAAATTTCGATCTGCATGCTGGTCTTTTGAGCTCTGACCAGAATCTCAAAATCAAGGTCTATAATAGCATTCTAGAGCTTCTCCACCCAGCATCTCCAAACCTTTCTAAACTCCTCCCATGAAACTGTTGGAAAAGCCTCTAAACAATGTGATCAGATACAGTTACAACTTGTGATACCAAAGCTGTCTTTGTCTTTTCCCTATAATACCAAATACCCACAACTTAAAGAAGAGGTTTATTTTGGCTCATGTTTTTAGTCCATAGTTGTCTGGTTCCAATGCAGGATGTCATGGCAGAGGGGCAGCAAAGGAAAAGCTGCTCACATGGTGGCAGCCAGGAAGCAGAGCATGAAGGGAGGAGCATTCGGGAGACATACACCCAGTGACTCAACTCTTGCATCCAGACCTCAACTCCTAATAGCATGTCAGTTATAATGCTGTCATAATTCAATCACCTTTCAAAACCCCTGCTTCTGAGTACATGAGGCTTTGGGGGGAACGTGTAGATACAAACCATAATATCCATATTAATGATCTTTGGGAACATGCATCATGCACTAGTCTAGAATTTAGCTTAGAGAAACTCAAAAGTTTATAGCGCCAATCTTATCAAAGAATAACACATTATTTGAGGTGGAAGTAATTAGGTTAGTAAAAAAGAACCTGGTCTCTGAATGCAAGCAAACTTGAATTGAAATCCTAATGCTTCTAATCACTGACTGTATAATCTTGCTCAGGATCTGCTTGGTACTTAAAAGATCTTCAAAAATCTCCATTTTCTCTAAAATAAGTCTCTATCAGTTTCCTATTAAAGCTGCAACAAACTACCATAAGCTTCCTGGTCTAGAACACAAATTTATTATTTTACGGTACTGAAGATCATAAGTTCTAAAATTGGGATGTTGGAAAGACTATATTGTTCTAGTGACTCTGGAAGAGACTCTATTTCCCTACCAGGCCACTGACCAACTATGGCTTACTGCATACTGGATAATAAAAAGAAAAATCTCCTAACATGTTTATGGCCAAATTGTCAATTCAGTGAACTTTCATAGTGAATACAACTGTATAACAAACATCTCAAATCAATTTAAAAAAATATTATCTGCACCTTGTATCCACTCCTCAAAAACGCAACTACTATTTTACCGAGGATTGAACTTAAGACCTTGCACTTGCAAGGCCAGCGCGGTGCCACTGAGCTAAATCCCCAGCCCTCAAAAATATAACTACTATTTTGATTTCAGGTCATCTTACATTGTTTCATTACATGTGAATTTCACGGATTCTTCCAAGTTTCTGGGCTGGAGTAATCATATGAACATCACACCTTTATTTTGAGAAGACACAGCCAAGAGATATAGGGAATTCAAAAAAGATACCTGAGGGCTGACTTGGACTTGAAATGATCTCAGTGTTATTCCCTCCTTTCTCCATGAAGTGTGCTGAAGTAGACAAGACTAGGAGCTCCAAGGTTTGTTTGACATGTCCAGAAAAATGTTCAGGCATGTTCCTAGGTTGCCTAGTGTGTCAGGAATAGTACCTGGAGGTGCCAATGTGTCCAGGCCAATTGAGAACTCAATTGTACCTTAGCAATTTCACAAAACTTGGGATGTGCTTGAATGACATAAATACTTGTTAGCTGGAGTGGCTACCAATGGCAGCGAGGACTGAGCAGGAAGAAAGTGAGCATCTTTCTGCTCCCTGCTGGTATCCAGGTTATTTTCACCCCAGCTCTATCATGGTACTAGTTCAGGCCATTGCTATTCTACCTTGGCCCATCCTGTTTTCTTGCTCACCCAGGATAGCCCCTAGGCAGGAGTTAGAACCAAATACATTTCACTTCAACTTTGCTCTTTCCCACTCCATGAGAGATACAAACTCTGGTTTGAAGCTGAAGTGTAGCCAACCCCATCCCTTCTCTAACTCCTTATCTTCTCCTGAGCATTTCAACCTGTATACACCTGCCCCTTCCTAAAGGACTCCCAGAGGCTATGGATTTTTGCTGATGGGTTCTTATACACCCTGGCCTTTGCAAAGGAAGAGTTAGAAATGGAAAATGAGCTGACAGACCAGGTCCAAACTCTAAAGTCTGGTAACCTGGAGCTGAAGTTTCCAATAACGCTGGGTGAAGAAGAGCAGAAGTTACCCAAGGGAGATAGAGAACCTAAATGCCATCCAAGAAGCTCCTAGACCATAAAGATATGTACTCAGACTCTAGCACGGGTGAAGGGCTGTGGCTGTGTCGGAGGTATCTTTGGGCTCGACAATGATATGAAAGAAGTACCAACAACCAATTCTCCATCACTTGACGTTGCCATGCTAGCTATGCTAAGAACCGTATGGCAGCCAATGTGGCCCACTTATGTTAGAAAAGACCAAGTATTTGGACCTTATCCTTCCTCTAAAGGCTTGCTGTGGGTTACATTCACTCCCTAAAGTATTAGAATTAACCAGTGAAGAGGGAGAGAAAAGGCTTTGATATGGAGTTTGAACAAAATGTTGAATCCTAACTCCTGAGCTAACCTGAAAAATCACTGTTTTAAACTGGGAGAAATTTGATGAATGAGAGTAAGTCTTTACTAACCACAGGGAGGGACTCAGTGTCAGCAGTAGTAGTTCACTCTAACAGTTTTCTAACAACTCCATTGTTATGCCCATGATTGTCGTACACAGTGCAGGAGTTATTAACTGTTAACATCCCTATCTATATAAAATATTTAGGAATATTTTTCTTGCCCCAGCTTCGTGGGGTCTTCTGAGGATCCCCAGACACCCACCCATTGGAGTAGATGAAAGCACTTGAAACCACAGCCAGCTGAACCTCGGGGATGCATGCCTAGGTGTTATAAACACTCAGCAATCACATCAGGACACTGCAGGTAAGAGATCTGTCCCACACAGATATAATTATATTCTGCAGGCCTCTGGAAGTGGAGGTGGGGGTGAGGTTAATGAAGTCAGCTTCATTCCACTCCCCAATCACGTTCCCAGCTGAAGATAAACAGCAATATGAGGCTCAGAAGAGTGCAGGAATCTACAGCAGCATTGTTCCAAATGGGGTCTGCATACAGGCACGGGTCAGAAAACTGTTTGTTATTGGTTCATGGAAAGACAAGCACAGGATTCAAAGGAAGGATTCATAATGTGTTTTTTGTTGTTTTGGGGGGTTTTTTGGTGCCGGGGATCGAACTCTGGTCCTTGCGCTTGCACAGCAGGCGGCGAAACCACTGAGCTAAATCCCCGGCCCAAGGATTCATAATGTTTAGAAAAATGTGACAATAACAGCACATCTACTAAAACTAATATTAAAAGTGTATTTCTATTTTGTATGTCTTCATTTTCATGTTCCCATCATTCTAGTACTTCGGTTTTACTATATTTTGTATGACTATTAGTGTGCAACAACCTGAGGAAGGGATCCATGGCAAATCTGTAAAGCAATGATCTATCTACATGTTAGACTTTTAGGTCTATTAATTAAAATTGAATAGGTACTTTTTAAGCAAAAGTACTGATTCTTTATAAATATGATCTTTTAAACTTTTTCCTCCAGTTTGATTAATCTTAGTAAAGCACTGAAGTCCAAATTTAATACCAAAATTTAGATGTAACAACTTTAGGACTAAATGGGAAATTAATTAGCAGCTGCTATGCTCATCAGACATAAGACTATTTAATGTCACTTCTTCTTGGCTGATTCCCTGGTTTATAGGCTTCCATGAAGCAATACCACTTAATCAAATATCAACAATCTGTTTCATGTGGTACTACATCCAATAGGCAATAAAAAAAGGTATCAAACCTCAAGACAGATGACTTTAGTGTAGATGAATGAAGCAAAATATAATTGAGACTATGAATCAGAAGTTTTATTTTTTTACAAAACCATATTTTTCTTTGAGTTTGTTCCATTCTTATAGTTCTATGCAAATTCTTGCTATCCAATACAGGTCTCACAGTGTTATTATTGAAGTTCTCAGTGCAAAATGCTTGTTTACAAGTGTTTATCTTGCCAAACAGATAAACATTCAGGTGCCCTGTAATAAGTTTTTGTTTTGATGTTATCCATTGATTTGTAAAACTCAGAGCAAGTAGATCCCCTGTGTTAGGCTTTTAAATTTGCAAGCACCAGGGTTCAATCAATTCCAATTGTTGGAGTGGGACCAACATCCTTAGGTGAAAGAAAACATTACTTGATAACTCCTTTTATCTTCTTTAAGCTGAGAAAAGCAGCAGTCTCATTCACATGCCAACTTCCCAATGAGAAATGCACATTTTCTTTATCTCCAACATAAGGCAGAAAGAAAAAGAATTCAGCAGGCTGGAGAATTTTACATTGTATCTGAACCTCTGATCAGTATACACATTAGAAACTGATCATACCTTAATGGATACAGCATTAACAAATGGAATACATTTTTAATCAAAAAGTTAACTATTATTTGTAAGTATTGAATTTTTTTGTTTCTTTTTCTCTGATTATAAAAGGAATGCATGTTCATTATAAAAACATAATAAGAAAGCAAGAATCATCTATAATTTTCCACATTTAGAGATAAGCATTATTCATACCTATATATTCTATTTTTCTTTTTTCTATTTGCATTCTTATATGTTTATTTTTCTATATAGTTAAGATTACAATGTATATATAAGTATATACCTTATCCTTTTGTTTATTATCAAAATATAGATGCTTTGGGCTGGGGATTTAGCTCAGTGCTTTCGCCGCTTGCTGCGCAAGCGCAAGGACCCGAGTTCGATCCTCAGCACCAAAAAAAATATATATATATATATAGAGAGAGAGAGAGAGAGAGAGAGATGCTTTTCAAAATCAATAAAAATTATGTGAAGGGTCAAGGCTGTTCAATGGTAGACCACTTGCCTAGCATGTGCAAGGCCCTAGGTTCAGTCCTCAGCACCACACATGTACACACAGTTATTTGAGAACATAATTTCCTATGACTACATAATATCAGATAGTGAAAGGAAAAGGAAAGAAGAGAATAGAAGGAAAAAATGGTAACAAAGCTTTTGTAAATAAGAAAGGGAAAAGGGGTTGACGGAAAGGGTGGGAAATGGGTAAAAAGGAGAACCAAGATATACATGTACAGATACAAATCAATATGATGAATGTTATTATGTATATCTAAAATGTATCAATAAAATTAATTTTAAAAATAAAGCTATAATCTATGTGACCACTCTCCAATTATTAAATCATTACTTTGAATAGAAGTTAAGGAGTTGGTTCCAGGGGCTGGGGATTTAGCTCAGTGGTTCTGCTGCCTGCCTCAAAAGTACAAGGTCCTGAGTTCGATCCCTGGTACCAAA